>JACEVL010000165.1:315183-465183 GCA_020284085.1 Aporrectodea caliginosa | reverse complement strand
AAGGGAGGAAGAGAGCGAAATGGAGGGAAAGGGAGGGAGGAAAATGGAGGAAAGGGAGGAGGTGGGAATGGAGGAAAGGAGGAATGGAGGAAAGGGAGGAGGCGAATGGAGGAAAGGGAGGAGGTGCAGAATGGAGGAAAGGGAGGAGGTGCGAATGGAGGAAAGGGAGGAGGTGCGAATGGAGGAAAGGGAGGAAGAGCTGAAATGGAGGAAAGGAGGAGGAAGAATAGAAAGGAATGGAGGTAAAGAGCAAAGGAGGAAGAGAGCAAATGGAGGAAAGGGAGGAAGAGCGAAATGGAGGAAAGGGAGGAGAGAGCGAAATGGAGGAAAGGGAGGAAGAGAGCGAAATGGAGGAAAGGGAGGAAGAAGAGAGCGAAATGGAGGAAAGGGAGGAAGAGCGAAATGGAGGAAAGGGAGGAAGAGAGCGAAATGGAGGAAAGGGAGGAAGAGCGAAATGGAGGAAAGGGAGGAAGAGCGAAATGGAGGAAAGGGAGGAAGAGCAGAAATGGAGGAAAGGGAGGAAGAGCGAAATGGAGGAAAAGGGAGGAAGAGCGAAATGGAGGAAAGGGAGGAAGAGCGAAATGGAGGAAAGGGAGGAAGAGCGAAATGGAGGAAAGGGAGGAAGAGCGAAATGGAGGAAAGGGAGGAAGAGCGAATTGGAGGAAAGGGAGGAAGAGCGAAATGGAGGAAAGGGAGGAAGAGCGAATTGGAGGAAAGGGAGGAAGAGCGAAATGGAGGAAAGGGAGGAAGAGAGCGAAATGGAGGAAAGGGAGGAAGAGCGAATTGGAGGAAAGGGAGGAAGAGAGAAAATGGAGGAAGGGGAGGAAGAGGAAGAGCGAAATGGAGGAAAGGGAGTGAAGAGCGAAATGGAGGAAAGGGAGGAAGAGCGAAATGGAGGAAAGGGAGAAGAGAGCGAATTGGAGGAAAGGGAGGAAGAGAGCGAATTGGAGGAAAGGAGGAAGAGAGCGAAATGGAGGAAAGGGAGGAAGAAGAGCGAAATGGAGGAAAGGAGGAAGAGAGCGAAATGGAGGAAAGGGAGGAAGAGCGAATTGGAGGAAAGGGAGGAAGAGCAAGAATGGAGGAAAGGGAGGAAGAGCGAATTGGAGGAAAGGGAGGGAGAGCGAATTGGAGGAAAGGGAGGAAGAGCGAATTGAGGAAAGGGAGGAAGAGCGAAATGGAGGAAAGGGAGGAAAGAGCGAAATGGAGGAAAGGGAGGAAGAGCGAATTGGAGGGAAGGGAGGAAGAGAGCGAATTGGAGGAAAGGGAGGAAGAGCGAAATGGAGGAAAGGGAGGAAGAGCGAATTGGAGGAAAGGGAGGAAGAGCGAATTGGAGGAAAGGGAGGTAGAGAGCGAAATGGAGGAAAGGGGAGGAAGAGCGAATTGGAGTGGAGGAAGAGAAGAGAAAGCGAATTGGAGGAAAGGGAGGAAGAGAGCGAATTGGAGGAAAGGGAGGAAGAGCGAAATGGAGGAAAGAGAGGAAGAGAGCGAATTGGAGGAAAGAGAGGAAGAGCGAATTGGAGGAAAGGGAGGAAGAGCGAAATGGAGGGTAAGGTCTCAGTTGTTCATTCACTTCGTTACCGATTTTGCTCAAGAGAGTCAAGAGTAGGCCTAATGGCATGCATTTATTAGGTCAATTTGGTTCGGTAAATTATTAGTAATAATTATTACTATTGTTATTATCCTCCTTGTTATTATTGTTATTATTATAATTCGTTAAATTATTATAAATATTACTATTAGTATTATTGTTATTATTATTATTAGTAGGCCTATTATTATTTATTGCTATTCTTTTTTAGTATTAGTATTATTATTCATTATTTTCCGCTTTGAACACACTTCTCTGTGGATAATTACTACAAAGACAGATGTACAATCCAGTAACAATGTGTAAACCCAAAGGAACATCAGTTCCACATTGTATTTGAATAAATGCAATAATATTCTTCTTTCGGAAAGGACCCAGACTCCTAAGACGCACGATGTTTAACTGTAGTTAGAATTTTTGATAAAACGTCTTAGCTAGGTGAATATATAGACATACTTCCGTCAATTTTGCTATAAACTAGTAGTTGATTTAAATAATGTAAACTAGGTTCTTCATTCTCTATATTCTTGATTTAGCGAGTGCATTCCAGCAGTAACCAAATTATAGGGCCTAGGCCTACACTGTTAACTGAACAATGCCAAATGCAGTCACTAAGAAGCATTATAATATGATATTTATTATCTGTCAATAGGCGGAGCACGGGCAAAAACTCCGTTCGAGCTCGTCTGAAGTTTCTATTGAATGGCTTCAATCCAGATCATCTGACAACCCTCGGCCGCGCAATAATTGTACCCATCGACTGCGTATCGGTTGAGTAACTTCACATACATCAGCCTGAAATATCAGTCGAATCCAACTCAACTTAATTACTTCAGCCTAACGGTTCAGTAAACTTAAGTCAATTATAAGGCAAGTCATATGTACGAAATCAATTCCAAATCAAATCAATTCAATTTAATCAAATTAATTCGTTAGTGGGATCTTCATTAGTTTCGTCCTTCATTCATTCTTTTTATTCTTTCGTTTGCTTGCTCGTTCGTTCTTTCGTTCATTCCTCTAATAAATAGTTCATTCATTGACGGATTGATTGATTGATGGATTCGAATTTTTCATTCAATTAATTCAGTCGTTAAATCATTCGTTCATTCAACGGATCTGGAGAACAGAGATGGGTAACTAATCGATTAGATTCTAATCTATTAGCTAATCTAAAAAAGATGGAGGAAGAAATGCAAAATGGAGGGAAAGGGAGAAATAAGAGTTCAAGAAGCCCCTTGAGTGAAAAGGAGGAAGAGAGGTTGAAATGGAGGAGTAATTGGAAGGAGAAATGGAGGGTGAAAGAGAGCGAGGTGGAGGAAAGGAGGAAGAGAGCGAATCTAATAAAGTAACTGAGAGAGCTAAGTTATTGAATTGTGTGACCATTATTTCACTCCATGGAGGAAAAGCGATTTTCCCTTTGCTCATGGAGGACTGCACGACTTTGGTGCAAACGCGCACGCCCACGGAGCCCTGAAGGAGTCGAGTCTGAAATTAAACATGAATGTCTCGCTTCAATATCCTTTGTCAAGTGGTGAATAGTCTCAAAATTGACTGTTATTTTTTATTACTTGTTGTTTACTACATTAGTTACTGTTTCATCTATAGTGATAGTTGTGTGCAAAATCTTGATGGCAATGTAGTGTGCAATTCGATGTTATCATTCAACCACCACATCAGTTTACTTACTGGTAGCTATGTTGTAAACTGATGAATAGTCAATAATTTGGCA
The DNA here is from genome assembly GCA_020284085.1 of Aporrectodea caliginosa. Lineage (NCBI taxonomy): Eukaryota > Metazoa > Annelida > Clitellata > Crassiclitellata > Lumbricidae > Aporrectodea > Aporrectodea caliginosa. Next base: position 461,866 of record JACEVL010000165.1, on the reverse strand, counting down.
TTCGCCGGATTACTGGCAAGTGGGGCATAATTTATTAACTTAGTATCAAAACTCCATTTGGGATAGATTTTCATTTGGATTCTCGCAGCCATTGAAACCAGCAATCACAGTTAGCGCCGCAGTCGAATCGCCAGCGCCAGTTCAGTGGTGAATTGGTCATGTGTGTACAAGTCATTCATATCGATATACTATTTGGACCATGGAGTCCCATGTAGTCAAACTTGGGCCAAGTACCAAAAAGTTACTGTTTCATGACAGAGATAGCTGTGTGCAAAAATTTGCTCTTCTATGTTGTCTCACACGATAATCTTCAAGAAACGGCCACTTACTGGTGCCGTTTCTTAGTTGTAAACTAAGGGAATAGTCACAAAATTCTGAGCATCTGCTGGAAGGGCTATCAAGTAAGTAAGTAAGTAAGTTATTAGTAAGTGACAAAAGTTAAACCTCCATTTGGGATAGAATTTCTTTGGATCTCTGCAGAAATTGAACCAGGCAATCACAGTTGCTGCAGTATGTGTATGCCACTTGATGCAACGTTCAATGGTGAAACCCTTGTGCTTTACAAGTCAACAGAAGAACCACTGAGTGATTATTTTAACTTGATAGTCCTTCAGACAAAGCAAGTTAATGCTGCTGGAAAGTGGCTTACTTCTCGAGGATTACCTATCCTCACATACGATGGAATCTTCTTCATATTTTTGCATGCTTTCTGCCTTAAAGAGTGCCACCAACTGCAAAGGATGGTGTTAGCCATTGGACTTTAAAGACTTGGTGCAAACCAGGTCAACGTGCAAAGGAGGAGTTGGAAATCCAACCAAATTTTGATCACTGCTGATAAAACCCAATGTCTTTACTTAATCAGTATTTGACAACCCTGAGGGGTGGTGCTTTTGAGGCATATTACTTTGCCTTGGTACGAAGTCAATGTATCCTGTACTTTGAAGTACACAAAACAATCTGTTAGGTTACGTCACATATTGCGATCTGCCCAGGTGAGTCAATTATAAAACATTGTCTTACTGAAATCTGTAAAGCTCCCGAACGACAACTGCTCATTCGTCTCTCCAGACCTTGATGCAGGCCACAATCCATATTCCTGGACCTGAGGACAGTGCATTACAGGACCAACCATTTACTAGTACCACTCACTCCATGAACATTAATTGCTTGGTCACAGACTTATGCATACGGGTCATGTCTGTTCCAGGCTGGAACTGATTTGTCACAGACCATGTGCACTCTATGCAGGATATGTCTATTCAAGTAAATGTCTTCAACAAAGCTGGCACCAAGGTTTTTAGGGTTGTCGTTAACTAAGTACTGAATGTGATTCAGTCTGAAAACAAAGCTGAATTTAAACTTATGCTGAAAATGCTAATCCTATAATGTACAGTTCTGTGTTCTGTAAAGTTTGACTGAACAAGAAAGACGTGATAGGTTTTTCAGTCAAATATCTGCTATAATGAGCTTTGATCCAGTCTAAAGATGATTGTATACTGTATATTGAAACCCAACACTGAAAGTTTCCTGTTTATTGTTGTTTAGTAAACCTTGTGTTCTGGTATTAAAGCAGTGGACAAGGTATGATTTTAAATATGTACTGGATACACTGTAATTACCATTATCTGAAAATTGTTTTTCATTAGGCCAAAAAAAAATAATGGTGTGTTTCCGGTAACAGAGTTAAAAAACTGGGTAGGTAGGTAGGAAAATAATTTTATTTTGGTAAAATAATTTTATGCAGTGATTTCCAAAAATTACGCCACTGCCCATTTATGCACAGCAGTACATGCTGTACCAAAGTATGTATTTTCTATGCAAGTATTAAAAATGCCTTTTTGCAGAATGTACCTACAAACTGCTGTAGAAAACAATCTTATTTATTTCATTTTTGCTGACATCATTTTTCTTGCAAGGTGAAATGGAAGGGGCAGGGGTGGGGAAGGAATTATGGATTATGTTCATTAAATAATAAACGTGTAGCAGACAACGGCTCTTTAGGAAATATGCATGGGTGGTAACGTGAGAAAATCGCTGACTTTTCGGTGTCTGTTATCTCCTCAACATCATACATGTGTGTAAATTGTCCATGGGAAACATTGAGCCCATTTATTGTTATAATATTATTAACGCTGCATAGAAAGAAATATGGTTCCTAACGTCGTCTGCTAAGGAGACTGCTTGCTACGAAGATTGGATGCTATGAAGACTGGTTGTTAAGGATACTAGTTGCTAATGAAGGCAGTTGCTAAGCAGGACAGTTTCTAAGGATAACTGTTGCTAAGGAAGGCGGTTGCTAAAGGGGCCAAGTCTGACCTTGAAACTGGTTGCTAATGAGGCTGACATAGAGGGTGCTTGCTACAAAGCTTGGTTGCTAAGGGCTGGTTGCTATGAAAGTAGAATGCTACGAAGGTTGTTAAGTAGGCTGATTGCTATTTATAGGAGGCTTTACTTTTATAATGGCACGTACGATAATAGGTATTTCTGATACAATGAATATGGAGGTCAGATTTGTGAAATAACCCTGTCAAATTACCGTGAGAAAATCCACCACTTTCGAGTCTATTACCTCCTCTCCCAAACTCCACACTTTAGCCCTTTGATTGCTGTATAATAAATTTACGTCACCATTCTTTCCATTGAAAGACCGCTAGTTTCCGAACGTCTCTGCTTCAGTGAATGCACCTATAATCTCGCGATTCTGCATCACCGGCATGCAAAGGCTTAATGTATGTGACGTAGGAAAAAAAAAAATTTTTAAATTTTCCGGAAAATTTTTTTTTTTTTACAAAATTTTCCGTAAAAAAATTTTTACAAAATTTTCCGAGTCGCGGCAAAAAAGTGAGTCGGTCGGGTTACCGGAAACACACCATTATTTTGTTTTGGCCTTACTTAGATTATCTCGGTTAAAAACATGGTTTAATTGCCTGTTTTAATTGGACACTGCTTAATATGATTTTACTACCTAATGTCACCTGAAGATATATTTTTGCAGGTGTGACTACTGTTACATACGTCAGAAGATCTTCTCTTCTGCGGATATACGTGTCACGTCTCTTCATAATATGTAGTACTATACCCAAATGTTATAGTCAGTAGGATACAGACCATACAATAGTTTTAAACAGTTACATTTTGTTTGTGGAGAGGTTGGACTCTGTTGTGTTGCTGATGATTGTATATAGAAATTTGAATACATCTGAATTATGCATTTTCAGACAAAATTGGTTGGTTTGCTAGACGCTGATGTCTATGGTCCTTCGATTCCAAAGATGATGAATCTGAAGGGACCTGTGCATCTGAACAAACGTACGTCTTACTAGCTAAGGACTTCCTGTTCGTTTGATAAGCTGTGTTCTTAGCAGCATACGTTGCTGACCAAAATTGATCTAGACAAATACCACATAGTTGGCCTTCTTAATGAGTGATTTGTGACTGTCTGTAGAGGCCTTGTGCACCATAAGCATTGTGCCATAGAAGTCATTAGGTTAGACTGTTTTGAACCACAATTAATAAAGTATTTGTTACTATTTATTATCATTATCAGTGTTAAGTTAAAGTGAAGTGATAATGCAAAAAGTTTTTATAAAACAGTTTTAGTGAAACAGTTTTTAGTGCCATGAGTTGTTGTACTTTTGTTAATTATCCTAGAATTAGAACTAAACTACCAACTTTTTAAACTTACAAATTAAATAAAAGTAATTCATGCTATCTGTGTAACATCATTTAGGCTAATACAGAGAGTGCCTCTGATTTTTTCCTGAAGTGGAACTATATAAATTTTCTTAATAATAATAATAATCTTTCTGACAAATGTAAGAATTTTTGTTGATTTTCCAGAGCAATTGATGGAGCCATTGGTGAACTTTGATGTAAAATGGTAAGACCTTCCTTAGACCTTCCACTAAGTTTAACTTTGACCCAAACTCATCCTCATTTTAGACAAATACAGCAAAACTTCATGATGTCGAAGTTCAACGGTTTGATCTATCCAAGGTTTTAAATAAGTAGGTAGATATTCACTTCAAGCTTTATGTGACTCTATACAGAAGTGTACATGTTTTTGTATAGCGATCGAATGACCTCAGCCATGCTGGACCACCGCTGCCCATTTGAATGGGGGCCACACTTTTAAAGTTCCTGTTAAGGACAGTGCTAGCCCAATATTCAGATCTCTGAAGCTGCTCTCAGTATGAAGCACAGAGGCACATTCTCTAACCAATGTAGCCAACTGTGCCATAAGCCCTTTTCGGTTTCCTGACGTCTGAGAACTACTATTTCTGTAAGCGCTTCTGGTGTAATTGGCACTGGTGTCAGTATTGTCACTGTTGTTAAAAACCTCTCATCTTCATTGCCCCACCTTTCACAAACTAGGATTTAGGTCAGTAAAACGAGACTAACATACAAAGGCAAAATCAGACAATGCCTAGTCTCAATTGTCATAGTTTGGTTGCCAAGTTCTGTTTCTGTTGTTCGGTTGCAGTATGTCGATGGGTTTTCTCGTCGAAGAGAAGGATCCAATCGTCTGGCGTGGCCTCATGGTCATGTCAGCAATACAACGACTACTGAGACAAGTAGGTTAGATACTTCCCATATTCTGTCAAAGACGCTGTGCTCTGCTAACAGCGGATACTAGTGTTTCATTCTGTGTCAACTCAACCAGTGGTCTCTGCCTCACCATCTCAGACTTCGGTAATTTTGGCCAGTACATAGGCACACATGGCCAATGAAAACCTGTAAAGTATTAGACTTTAATACCTATTATTTCCTTATATGTGAAACTTAAAGCACCCCTGGGGTTGCCTGCATTTCAATGCAGTGCCTTTTTATATTTGATGTCTTCCAGAAAGAAACATATAGCAATAATGGCTAGATATAATTTTTATGTGCTTATTTTTGGGTGTGTCTTAACTTGTAAAAGCTCTGTGTGTATGTATTTATAGCTTTGCTAAGACATGAACGTCGATTGGGTTGTAGGTGAGCTGGGGACCATTGGACTATCTGGTGGTCGACATGCCTCCAGGAACTGGAGATACTCAGCTTACTCTGTCTCAGAATATTCCAATCGATGGTAAATGTACATGTTTTTCTAGTGACCATAATTATGTACTCGACCTTCCTCATTTTTTACTGCACTGATTGGGTGTGATCCTTCACCACCGCTGCCCATTTGAATGGGTGCCACGTCATTTAAGATCTCCATAAACGCACCGTGCTAGCCCGAGAATTTAAATCTCTGAGATATGCCACCATTGGTATATGAACAGAGGCACATGGGATGAGCACTCTTACCAATATAGCTAACGTGACCAGTAAAAATATGGCGGAGCAATGACTATGGTAGTATCTTGTGTACCTCTGTCAAGAGTAGTCTTCTGATTTTACAGTGAAAACGAATCCAGATATACTTATGTCTCAATGGCTAAATGGAATTTTTAGCCACCAAGAGTCAAACTGCAGAATTTTATTTGACTTTAATTTCAGGTGCCATCATAGTAACAACGCCTCAAGATGTGGCACTGCTGGATGCTCGAAAAGGTGCTGAAATGTTTCGCAAAGTGCAAGTGCCAGTGCTGGGAATAGTGCAGAACATGAGCGTCTTTGAGTGTCCAAAGTGTGGACATCAGCAACACATCTTTGGAAAAGATGGTGCGAGAAATCTAGCAAAGGAAATGAACCTACAGCTGCTTGGTAATTGTTCTATTCTGGTCTTTAATATTTATTCCAAAATGATTTAACATGCAGACTTGAGGCATAGGAGTAATTTTTTGAATGTACCCATATGCCCATTTTTTTGAATGGGGTGTTTACACCTGACTTTTCAGGGGATCACGGTGCGTTTATGGAGAATTAACAATGCCTATTAAGTTTAATATGAGCGTGGCATTCTGCAATGGTTTTCATATTATTATTATTCAAGCAGTGATCATTATGCCTCAGTGAGCAGTCTTGTCCTTTCTTTGTATTTTGTCATACAGATGCAATCTGAAGGAATGGACATCTAGGTGTGTAATGTCTTCTTCTTCTTTAAGTTCTCTGCCCTTCGGCAGGTTCCAACCTCCAATGACGCCACTCCCCTCGGCCTCCGTGCTGTGCCCCCTCCCCGAACTCGCTGCATCCGTCGGCCATCCACCCCAGCATCACCCGCCCCGGCCCCTCTCCCCCTCCATGACCCCCAGAAGGGAGTCCCCCCAACACGTGCCCCACCCAGCTCCTCCGTCCCTCCCCCACTGCTGCCACCAGCGATCGCTCCCCATCAACAACCTGTAGCACCTCGTCATTGCAAGTGTTTCTTGGGAAATTAGAGAGGTGGTTTCCGACCTTCCTCTGTGTGTAATGTACGACTAACATAACATGTTTGTAAAATTACAACATATTACGAGATTAAGTTACATGTAAGGTAAGGTTGTCTTACTGAGGAGTTGCTGTTGCTTGTATTTAGCTCATCAACACATTGTTTGAAAATACATTTGGCTTAAAATTCCCATTTAAATTACCTTCGATTACCTACTACATGCATTGATTCTGTTACCGTACATGTCCTTCTGACTGCATATTAGGTGACATACCGCTCCACATAAATATTCGAGAAACGTCCGACGCTGGGGCTCCGATCGTAATTTCACAACCTGAGTCTCCGCAGGTACAGTCACTTGTTTTAAAGTTACAAGCGTATTCAATTGTAATCTTTATTTAGGACTTTATGGGAAAATGAAAAGCTATTCTACAGCCATGTTGCAACACTTACTGGTAGGTCAGTAACCCAACAATTGTGAGTTTGAACCGGCTGAGGGGACTTTTGTGTACTCTGATTTACTGACCTTATGCACGTATGACTGTCCAAGAAAGGCATTACAGTAGATATTCCTCGTGCCATTGTATTTAAAACTTTTACCTATCAAGCAAGTTTGCAGGTCCATATATATAGCTTTGCTGTCTACACGTATATTTAAAATTTTATTATGATGCCCAATAAATACTGAACATGTCCCTTTGATGCCCTGTGAAGTCATGTGCATCGTTTATTATGAACTCAATCAAGTCATGCAAATATTTCTCTTAACCATTTTCATGGAGATTTCATTGATGACAGCTTCTGAGACATGAATACACCCAATTTACTATATTCATAAACAGCCACAACCCTAGGCACAGCTATAGGTCAAATAAACAGGGTGGCCACAACTCTGGAAAACAGGGAAATCAGGGAAAACTCAGGGAATTTCTTAACTCTGGAAAACTCAGGGAAAACTCAGGGAATTCCTCCAGTACTCAGGGAATTTGTTCAGATCAATTATTTAACGCATGTTTTGTCGTGATTTCGTTGTGCAAGAGATTAGGAGGTCTATGATTGTTAGGAGCAGAATGTGAGTATAACATTGCTGAAGGCCTTGCTCAAACTTCCGACAGAGATAGCAGCGTTGCTCATTACAACATGTCCCGGTATCTTATTATTTAATTGTCTGTGCAGCCTCTTAATATGGTTTCTCAAGAAAGAGGTAGTCGCTGGTGCAGACTCATTCTCAAAGTTGATGAAAGTAAAGGTGGATACAAAAGAAAATTGGTGTTTGTACAAGGATGTTGATCTTGCAACGAAGACTGAATTAACACAGTGCATGATGTCAGAATGCAAGAAACTTACATTTCATATGGATTGCTTCCAGTTTCTGTCCGCAATGAGTGCAAAAATAGTGGTGGCATTGTTGATGAACACAACTTTGCTGGTCTCGTTGAAATTCTTTACAAGTCATGGAATATTCTCTCTACTAATATGGCGAAAAAGCAATATTCTGCACTTTGAAAATTAGCACAGACAGAGATGAATCCTTCATTTGGGATTTTCAGCACACCCACCACCAGACTTGAATTCTACTTCAAGTATCTAGACAATTGAACTGAATATGGTGGGTCATCAAATTGATTTAAGTGTTGTCACGTGGCAGAGTGGCAGTAGAGAATGGCTTTAGTGTGAATGGTGACATGCTGGTAGAAAATCTTCATGAAACATCTCTAGTTGCTTAGCGAATGGTTTTGATTCCATCAACAATGCTGGTGGTGTCATGGAAGTAGCTGTTGACAAACTAATGCTACAAACTACAATATGTATGTGGTACTAGACCTCGATATGAAGAAGTAACATCTGCAAGTAAAGCCGCAAAAGGCGATAGATGATGCAAAATCTGCTTCGAAGAGGAAGATAGCTGCTAAAATCAAAGATCTCAAAGCGAAGAAAGCCAAGCGGACTGGAGATGCAGGCAGTGCTGTGTTAAGCCTTGAGCATGAGATGAAGGAGCTAAAGAAACTTAACTAGTCTACATTGGGGCAAAGTAGATTTCAATTAGGTGCATTCGCAGTATGTATTATTCATTCGGGGGTTTGTATAGCGCCTCTTCAAGGGGTCTACTCAGAGGTGCTCCCAACTCCAGCCGTTGGTATTAAGTTTCTGACTTGCACTCTAGTGATTGCATTTGCATCTGTAAAGGTGCGTGAACATAGTACTGTTTCGATATTTTTGAGTTTACTAATTGATCTGAACTATTATGAGGCAAACAATATTAAAAAAGGCAAGGAAAGGTGCGAAATCTATAAGGGGAGGAGCCCGCTCAAAATTTGTTAACTTTTAATCTTTAGGCCAATATAATAGGAAAGCGATTAAAATGTACTCTGGAAAATTCAAAAAATGACTCTGGAAAACCTGGAAAACTCAGGGAATTTTGAAATCATATTTCTGTGGCCACCCTGATAAAGCTATGATAATCTTTAAAACATCGTCACTGTAAGCCAAATTAAGAATAAAAATACTTAATATTACTCTATCAGACCCAGAATGATTTTATTTGACTTTGTGAAAATAAATAAAAAATATATGACAGCAAAGTTTGCTTAGCGACGAATGTTCATGAACCTTGAACAAGTTCTGTGTAGCATAATTTTGAATATAATTTCAGGCTCGGGCGTACAAAGAACTGGGACAACGGGTTCTCGACAGCCTTCCAAAATTCAAAGATCCTGTGACGCAGAAATAAGACATCAATCAACAAGACTGCTTCACAAATCGTCTACACTGCTGGATGTCACGCAGACCAGAATGTGTCGTTTATTTACAACAGTATTTACTAGAGTCTGAAGAATTAAAATTTTGTCAACAAGTTGTGGGCTTTTCTCGATTTCTTCTGGTTTTGCATCAGGGCTTCTGATGCCTGCAGTTGGGTCGTGTAAGTGCGTAGGGAGTCGATTTTCTTCGTCAGTTCTTTCGATGAAACACGATCACCTCTGAAAAAGAAACACGTAAATATCTGTTAAAACCTGTATTAAAGCCCTCATATGACACTTTAATGTCAAGAGTGTATTAAAAGCAGTTCATAGTTAAAGTGTTAATTTATGATTCAGTCAGTTATTTAATTTGTTCACAGCACAAAAAGTAATTTAGTACTGATGCCACTTCTTTTAGTGTTATTCATTCTATACCTTAAAATTCAATGAACACTTTATTACGCCACAGAGGCAGAACAACAACTAAACGATACAAAAATGAGAAAAAGAAAAGAAACATAGAGCATTAATTATTCAATGAAAGACACTAAAATGCAATGAAGGCTCTGGTAACTAGAAGTCACCACTAAAGTCCATAAAATAAGAAGACTAAAAGCGAGGTCATTTGCCTTTCATTAGCTCGTTGAATGGAATCCTTCAAGTGAAGAATCTGTCTTTCTGTGTTCTTTATTTCTCCGTTCGTCTTCATCAGCTGAACAAAGCAACACAACTGTTACAATTGAGCCATACTCTGGAGTACAGGAAACAGTAATTTTAACATATTAATGAGACTGCACAGACCAGAGGTATAGCGGAGCCAAAAGAAATTTTCCAATCATGTGAATCTTAAAATCAAATGAGATTCTAGTGTTGAGGGAGGATTCATTATGAGACCCTTTAATGCTGGACTTCGCAGTCATCAATCATTACCCAAACCAGTAAATGGGACGATCCTTCAAATGCCATAAATATAGCGCCTTAATTAGGTAATTAAGGAACTGTGTACTCTAGCCTAAATGGCTGTTAAGTTCAGTTAAAACAAAATTAATCAGTGAGCCAAACACTACTGATATAAATAGAAAATCTGGCACCCACACACATGCAATCTGCCTCCCTTCACAATTCAAATGATAAGATACAGTATTAAATACTGACAGTTGTCAAAGAATTTCATTGTTACCTGAATATTAAGATGTTTGTCGGACTTTGTTCTCAATTCTCTTGTTGATATAAACTTTGTATCTTTTGCAGCACGTGGATTACGATGTTTTACTGTGATAGAAATAAAGCAACATCAACTTGTCATTTTAACAAATTACGTATCAAAGCTCCTGAACAAAAATCAAAATACTTACAAACTTCAGACATGTTTTACACTTTCAGGCATATTCTCGCACTACACATATGTATGCATCTAGATACTACAGAGACTTTGAAGTACCTTACAAAAGAGCGGCTTGCACCAGCATATACAAAGGTCACTTGAATGACCAGCTGCGTTGGTTTCCCTGTCACTTTTAGTACACTCTCATCGCTAAAGTCACTAAGAACAAAGAGTTCATCAATAATCTCTAAATGTGTAAGACAAGGTTATTCAGGCCAAGACAAGGCATTGTGACCACGGACAGGCAGTGTGGCTAAGGTCAGGCATTGTGACCAAGGACAGGCATTGTGGCCAAGGTCAGGCATTGTGGCCAAGGTCAGGCATTGTGGCCAAGGTCAGACATTTTGGCCACAGACAGGTATCCAGACCAAATGACAGGCATCCTAACATTATGCTTCTTTGGTAACAACTTCATTCAAGACAGATATTTATAAAGATTATCAATTACCTGAGATGCAAAGACTGTTTTGCTTAAGATGTCTGAGTCAAAGAATATATTTTCAGTCTATAATTTGCAGGTACCATACATTTTTTTTCCAAGGCTCAGGCACCTAAGGGCCAAGATTAGTACAGCAGTAATGGATACACTTTACACACTAAAGCCATACACCAAAACTACCTCAAGAGAATGAGGACAAAAAAATTAGTAAAATACAGTGCAAATACAGAGTCAAAACTTCACAGATTTAGCTGGTATAGTTACAATATAATACATGTATGTAATATGGAGGCATCAGCACTGTGCCTGGCTACTAACATACGTACTAGGGATCCTGAGTGGCCGAGTGGGTTGGTAGGCTGCTCGTCACGCCGGCGCCCCGGGTTCGCTTCCCGGTCGGGTCGGTTTATCAGAGATTAATTTCTCGGATCTTTACTGCGGGTGGCTCGGTCGCATTATAAACGTGAGTACAATACAACACACAATACAACACATCACAATACAACTGGGGTGCGGTGGTTTACGGGTATGTTCGGTGCCTTGCAGCTGGAGGGTTCTGGGTTCGAATCCACCTCAAAAGTCGCTGCGTAGGGACCCTGGGCAAGTCCTTCACTCGCAATTGCTCATGCGCTTCGGCGTGAAACTCCGATTCAGCGTTCTTCGCAGTAGTCGGGAGCGCCTCTGAATGGGAAATCTGGTAGGGGCGCTATAACAAGTGTTCAAATACAATACAATACAATACGTAAAACTATAAATCCACCTTTCTTTGGGCGAAGTTTGTTATTAATGAAATCGAAGACGGATGGTGACTTTATTTTGGGGCCTTCGGTTGATTTTAAATCTTTCTTGTTCAAATTCTGCTGCTTCTGTTTTCGTTTCTGCTTCTTTAAGGCGTCAAACAGATTATTGTTGTTGGCCAAATTCTTCAGCTCCATAATTTTATCAAGCGATAATCCTAGAAAGTAAAAAGATGTCAAACACTTAATTTTTGGCAAAAGTCCAACAAAATGCAAAACATTTTTATCTTCATGAATGTTACCCTTCCCCATCCCCTCACTCCAACTTATTACTAAAGCTTTGTGTGATAGTCACACAAGCAGACTGTGCTAAGGGGTGAGGTACTTTGATACTTGGCATCGAGCAAATTGGCTCTAACCAGGACCAAGGCAGTAGAGACTGTCAGCTGTCATGCTGAAGCATATAAGGCACACACTTTACTGAAATAACTATATCTACAAAATTTATATGTTGACATTCATTTTGGGCATAATACTCTCCCAACTTGTTCCTATTTGGGTTACTCCTCCCTCACTACCCTTTGCAGACATCCTTAACACTTTAATGATGACCTGCATTGGTTTCCCAGTCGCGTTTAGTACACTCTCATCGTTAAAGTGTTAAATGACACCCCAAAAGACTTCTTCTATGCTACCTTGTTCCAAATCTTGTCTGCTCTTCTAGCACATTATCGACCATGTCATCCCAACATTTGGATAAGTTCATTACAAACATTGCATTTTGTTAGCCTTCCAATGATCTCTGTCTTTAGGTTGTTGACAGCAACCATAGCACTTTCTTTGCCCTCTGCTTATAATCAATAACCAATTACTTCATCTGACTATACCCGTCCAGGATATTAAATCTAAAACAGACATTTGTATCGAATTCTAACCTTTTGGCAGGAGTTCGATGCGTACAGGTTCAGCTCGACCCTCGTTATTTCGTCCCAAACCCTGTCCTGCGACGTAACCCATTTTTGCCATCAGCTTCGAACCAATGCCCTAATTGTAAAAAAGAAACAATTTAGAATCTCAAACAATTCTAGGACCGTATTATATACAATATTTAAGGATCAAGAAAACGATTACTAATACAGTTAAGGGAGGAACTTGGAAATCCTTAAAAAGTGCTAAGTCAATTTCTGTTTACCGGTACATTATACAGAAACTGGCAATGAAATGGCATTGAAGATTTATATAGTGTCACTTCACGGAATCCTCTCAGACATGAACTACCAATGTTTCTCCGATGCTTGAACTCTCTTCTTTCACGAATCAACTCAAAACTGACTATTTCTCATTGGCCTTCACCTAGCAACTGCCTAACTGTGTCTCAGATTCACATTTCTGTGTAACTGCGCATGTTCAAAATCTTTGTAATAATAATAATGTAACCTTGGCCTCTCTTCCAATGCTCAACCCAGGATATTATGATACAGATATTGTTAGCATGAAAACTACCTTGGTGTGCATCTCCCACTGGCCAAGGGCATCAGTTGTCTTGATGTCCACTGGGTCAACAGGTGATGAGAAAGATGGAGCGAATGATTCATCAGCTTTCCCAACATCATCCTCATCATCAACGTGTGAATGTACATCCTCCTGAGGTTCATAACCTGTGCATGAAAGACACAGTTTAGAAAGAAGTTCTTCAAATACAAGAAAGTATGGACAATAATGATCACATTTTAAAGCTTTGCAACATATCAACTTCAGTCAGGAATGGACAGGAAATGCATTTAACCAGACACTTGTATGTAAAATTTCACCAGAGTTGGTACGACATGGACCGATTTCACCCATCCAAAACATTAAGATAGATTTTCTTTGCAAAGAAATGTTATACTATTGCTACTGTCCTAGATTCTACGACTAGGATATACAAAATTTAGTTTTCAAACTTGTTACAACACACAAAAACATGCAGCTCCATCATTCGTAGCTGGGCCAGTAAAATTCCACATCTCACACGAGGACATAAAGAAGGTACTTACGGTACTTTATTCTACCCGACCAGGAAGGTCCTAATCACAAACCCCCTGAAGCGATTAAGGTCAAGCAGTGTGATTTTCGTTAACGATAACGATAACGAAAATGTTCGTTAACGAAAATAAAATGACTTCGTTAACGATAACTATAACTATAACTAAAAATATCATTAACTATAACTATAACTATAACGAAAATAACACTAACGAAAATTCATCTTTATTTTCGTTAATACAAAATTAAAAATAGGAAGTGCAATATGGACGATTCGACATAAATGAGAGCGAAAAATGCGAAATTTTTATTGTGAAATTTGTCAGTTACTTTGGAAACTTCGTGTATTCATGAAGCTGACTGTACCCATGCTTCAAAGGTTTTCATAGCTCTGAGTAAATTGTGAAACAGCGTATTAATACGCACAATTTTGCTTATAGACTTAATTATTGTAACTAAGTAGTAACTAAAATTAACTAAAATAAAAATCCATTAACTATAACTATAACTATAACTAAAAAATAATACTAACTATAACTATAACTATAACTAAAATAAAAATCATTAACTATAACTATAACTATAACTAAAATAAAATCTGTAAGGAAAATCACACTGAGGTCAAGAAAAGTGGAAATGAACATAGTCAATTTCCAGAAATACACAGGGAATCAATGATCAGAGGCAGCAGTGAAAGACCAACAAGCGAAAAGGAATACTAGAAAAACTGGCCAATCCAGACGACCAAACACCTTAAGATACTACAGGTCATAAACTTTGATACAGTTCATTTATATAGCACCACTCGATATCTACCCAGAGGCACTCCCAGCCCAGCTCTGGTTACAGAGAACAACTGTTGGCGAAATGTAAGTTATGCATCCAGGTCAGAAGGATACACAAATACAGCGGAAGTCCATTTCAGGTAGATAGACCAACCATTGAAAATGCACAGCAATATTGAAGACTTACTCAGTGGAAATAAATCTTTAACGCTGACGGTTTTTAAATGATGGTTGGCTTTGAACTGAATGTGGAACTGAGCATCATCCAGGATTTCCATGATTGTTGCGTCATACCAGATGTCATCATCATCTCGAACGAGACAAGGACTGCCCACCGCAACATAGCTGCAAATGCCAAAATAACTTCACAAGGTAAACCTTGTCTTTCATCAGGCATCTAATGTAATAAGGCTACATTCTGCTATGAAAACTGAGAATGAGACAAATTAGCACCGAGTCAGACTTAAAAGAAAGAGTAAGTACACTGTCTCTCTTATCTAATCTGATAACTTCTACAGTATTGTATTGTATTGTATTTATTAACTTATATAGCGCCACGCACAGCAATTGTCATTCAGTAGTGCTCCCAGTGTGAGAACCCCAAGAGTAAAGTGTTAGCAATAAGAACAAGACATCAATCAACAGCCAATTCATGTGAAACCATAGTGAGAAGCCCGATCGAAAATCAAGGGTATCAGAGAAACCAGTTCAGCTACAATGGGTACGCAAGTTGAAGCTCATGTAAAGTAATCTCTTCTGGAAACTTCTATAGAGCAGTTATTGTAAACAACAAGACATTATAGTAGATTTAGTTGTCTCAAATGTTGTCAAGTTTGTTCATGATTCAAATTTCACTCAACTTTTTCCAATGATGAAATGCAAAGATTACAAACACTACAACTACTAGTACTAGGATGTCTCTATTGTTATCGCTTGAGAATGAAGACGAAATGATGATGACAAAGTATCATACCTGAAGTCTGGGTCCTCAAATGGCCGGAGGTCAGATATTTTGACAGCCTCCCCATGTGAGAACCTACAAATAAAGAGCACAGCCTGAGACATCTTTGTTACAACATTCAATTGTTACCTGGCAACTGTCAGACCAAAACATGACAAAACATATGAGAGTGGGAAGTATTTTTGTCATTACTGCTATAATGAACAACAAAAACAGAAAATTAATCAGGTGTATAATTCTTGTTCTAGATAAATCTTCACACATTACATTACACCGATTTACAACATAATACCACATATCATCCTAGGACAGAATCTTTTGCCTGGATTATTACCTGCACTTAGTTGTGTCAAAACGGCAGTTACCACTGAGGTAATACGGACACAGTCGCATGGAACAATGCGTTGGATAACAAAAGACAACCTCCACCTAAATGGCACAGAAGAAAATGTCACATGTATCAAGATAGCATGTTTCCAAGTCACAGCCTACATGTACAGTAAATAATTAGATATTCCAACAACATCTCTAAAGTTATTTATCCAATGTGCTGAATCTCTCATTTGGTTCAAAGGTTGTCTTAAGAATTTCCTTTTTTGCAGTTCGTATGGCGGATGACATGCACTAGCTTTGCACAAATGTGTAAAACACCCTTGAAATTGCAGTGTAGCATGGTGGTCAGTTCAGTAGCTTACAAGGTCTGTAATCCAATGATTGCACCTACTGAGCAGACTCCAAGTATAACTCTGGACAAATTGTTTGCACACACCTATCTTCTGCATAAGATTCAGATTAACTGACTGAGTACATAATAAATCCACTATATAAAAATTAAATAAATACTAGACTCTAACCAAACACAACACAAAGCAACCAGCTTACCATAGGTTCACTGTCTTTGGGTACATTCTTTGCCCTGGCTAAGACAATGGCATTGTAGTAACCCCTTTGACCCCAGTGGTGGCTGAAAGGCGCCTGACACTTCTGACCAAAGACATCATCCTCCTCCTCATCTTCATCACCTCCTTCCGTATCTCCACTGTCTTCACTCGAAGTGTCACCTATCTCGATTGCTTCTTCGTTATCTTCGTCGCTGTCTATCTGGATCACATTGTCATCTCCTCCTGTGTCATCTTTTACCTCATTTGTAGTTTCTTCATCTTCAAAGTGGGTCAGATCACCAGCCAACATCCTCTGTGTAAACAATAGAACATGTTATTAGCCAAAGTGTAGTTCAACGATTGGGAAAGATATCTGCTGCTTAGCGCCTCTGAGTAGTTTCCTTGAGTATTACAATACAAATTCCTGAATGAATGAAAAAAATTAATGAATGGTATCTCATCAATAAGATATTATGCGTCGGTTCATTAATTTAAACTGATCAAATTTAATTAAGTATTACGCTTTGAAAACTGTCATAATATAAAACACCAACACATAAATAATAAAAATACATAAAAATAGAAATATATAAAATAATCACTTCTCCAGCTCAGTCTTGATACTAATTGGTCTGTTGCAACACAAAAACATTCTAATTATATGTACAAATAAATAAGTCAGCAATAAATAAGTAAAAACAAATAAAAGTACTTATTATTATCTGTCCACCTATTTCACAGTGAATTGTGTAGTGGAAGCACAGTGATGATTAAGATACCATACAAAGGGTGGATGGATACCACCTGGATGGTCAAATGAGTGGAGGAATGCGAACAACAACAGCGGACAGTGAACCCATGGACTTAAGGCTTTATTGTACAGAAGTAAGGACTTACCTGAAAATTTGCATATTCTACATCCAATGTGTTGTCTTTGACGCTCAATGCACTTTCAGACATGCTGAAGCTGGAGATTTTAGGCAACTGAGATTCTGCTTCGGATGTACAGCTACCATCTAGTTGCTGCGATGATGTCACTGCCACAAAATTCTCATCTAAGCTTTCTATTCTTTTGCACTGTATTGCTGTAATGTTTTCTAAATAAATAAAAGTAAAATGAAAGAAATTGGGTGATATCAGGCATTATTCATATCGGCAAATGCACAGATTTAATCAGCAAGCCCATTTATAAGCACTGTCCCCGCTGGTACTTATTATGAGCAATTGCTCATGCGCTTCCAGTTGCTGTGATGACATCACTGGCGTGAAACTCCAATTCAGTGTCCGCGCTGTAGTGCGGGAATGCGCCTCCAAGTAGAAATCTTGAAGGGGCACTATAACAAGTGCACATACATACATACATACATACATACATACATACATACATACATTAGTACTTCTCTGGTCTTTCCTTCTGGAAAAATTTTTACTGGTACATGAATACACATCCTGAGCACCTCTGTTCTGAAAATAATAGTGCTAGATAAACACGCACACATGTTAAGCTGTGTGTTATCCATGTTTCTGGTTATATATTCGTAGAACTGAGCATGTTCATATTTTCTCCTGCCTTGGTTCATTCCTTATTTTTTTTTTTTTTTTTGAAACTGTATTTAAAGAAAACATAAAAGTGCTTTCTTACGTTCCGTCAAGTGAATAATTTCCTGGAGGTCATTCTGTAACTGAACCAAATCATCTCTATTTAGTCCGTTTTCATCTGACTGCAGACAGGCTTCGATCTGGCTGAGCTACAAACAGAAAAGTCAGTATTCGCTTTGCATTGCCGAGATTTTTAAAAGTTAGCTCTTTAGTGCCGACAGAAAGAATCAGTTCATTGTTCGATATTCAAGAACGTGACATAAGGACACCAAGAAGCTGTAATTTTTTCCAAACCTTGACACTAATTCAGTCATTCCCAATAGGTTATAAGTTGCCCTACTCAGTGTTAGCCGGGCTTTAAGGACTGAATTAAGATAAAATGAAACCTCTAACAGTAGCTTACCTGGCCCTTGTACAATTCAAGAGAGGCTTTCAAAGACATCTCCTCTTCGGACGAAGCCATAATTTAGTATACTTATCCTAAACCGTAAACTTAGACCATTACAACGCCATATTATCGCTCATTGAGCGAAATTCAGGGATCTTGGACGAAATTATTGCGTCGATATTATTGGTCCTTGCAGCGAAAAGTATCTTTAGAAGTTTAGTAGGTAAGATCAGAAGCATTTTATAGCTTGAACGACGAATTTACGTATGTAAATTTAAGCATGTAAAAAATCTAAGAGTACACTCGAATCTATACTGTGATATACTTCAGTACCGCTTATAAACCTCGAGTAACAAGGAAGCGGATCACTAATTCAGACTTTTGAAATGTTATTCTAGGTGTCCCTAGTTAGCAGGATCTTGATCCCATTTGGAACTCCTATTGCAGTCAATCTTAATATGTCATATTGGAATGTTCTGTGATTTGATACGGCTTCAAAGTTTTTATTGATTGATTGAGAACAGAGTTGACATGTAGACTAGCTTGGGTAGTCAGATAAAGCAAACGAAAGGAACGGTGCAAAGCAACCATCAATAATTCTCACTAGGAATCTGGTGAAGTGCCGTTAGTTTTCTTGGCGGGGTTTGGGATGGAACCATGACCGTCAAAGATTTTGCAACAAATTATCGAATATGTGCTTTTTAAATGAGTTATTTGTGGATAAACAGCTGGGTGATACTTTGCTTTAGACACCGACACGAAGATCAGAAGGATGCAGGTTCGATACCCGCTAGCCCCATAAGGTTGACTCAGCATTCAACTTCCTAGGTGGTGACTGTAAAATGAGCAGTAGGACAGATGGGCGCATTGCAGGCTACCATACAGTTAAATTCGACTCCTGTTAAACTTGTTGTCATCTGTTACTACTATATCATGTAATCTTATTGCCTTGTTGATTTGAATTATAAAAAAATATTACTATTATTATTATTATTATTATATTACATCGGGCCTTCTCGGTTGTGGAACAGAGTATCTGGATTGGGCTTCCTCTAGAGCTCCGTCTCCTACCTAGGAACTCTTCACCTGCATTTTATAGCTCTCTGAAAACTATTCTTTTCAGCCGTGGTTGAGCAGGGAGCGCCTCTGAGGAGATATCTTGAAGGGGCGCTATATCAAGTTTCATTGATTGATTGATTGATTATTACAGTCTTTGTTAGGGTTGTTTGATAATATTAAGTGCAAATGCACATCAACGTTAATCTGACAATGGAAGGAAGCAGTTTTTGTCTTGGTTTAATTCATAGCAAAAATGACAAAAGACGATCTGGAAAAAGCTGACTTCTTTATGAACAAGTGAAACTCGCTATTTTACAAGTAAGGTAAAAGCTAAATCAGATGAACAAGCGAGAAAAGTGAAACATTAAATGCACACAGACTGTGCTTTGGAGTAGATGACTGTCTGTGAACTATCAGAAGCAAAACGCAATTGACCTATGGCGGGATATAACATCTGACACGAAACTTTATGAAATTTTAAAAACGTCTGACCATCAAGCGTGCACAAGACTTGAACATTAAAAATGGCTTCGGCTGAAAGCAAAATAAGTGAGAATGTAAAAAAACTCATCGCAGTTAGCACAGAACCTGAAGCTACTGAATGGACAAACAGCAAGAAGCACACATAATTATCTCAGAAGCGACGCTAAAATTCTTGGTTCGGATAAATGATTCATAAAACTTGATAGTATATTCGTGAATCATTTAATCATTTTCTAACACACACTACATCACTTCAGATACTACTTCCATAGCTTTACAAAGCGTTGCCTTCCATACTGTCAACAAAATGCACCAAATTCTCAACAGACGAAAGTCTACCAAAATCAGTTGCCTCAGAATAGCAAGAAAAGCCCAAGCATGGTCACATGAAACTGCAAACCTCTCAAATGACAAATCCATAATTTCTTTCTAAAACAATTTCCCATAGAAGTGCACAAAATATCTTAAGAACACAAACATATCTCACATGGTATTGACGAATCAGAGTTACAGCTCCCTTACTTTCAACTCTGCATTATGGATTCAAAGCCAGACGTGCCATTTATTTAGACCATTCTTTAAACCAAGTACTTAAGTTTTAAGTCCTAGAATCCCCAAACATCTTCATAACCTTACATAATTCTGTTTGAAGTTATCTGCAATTATTATATACTGGCTTCCACTGGCATAGACCATACTTATTTACTTAAAGTAAAGTAAGGTAATGCACATTCCTCTCAAGTTGAGGGATCTCAACACTGTAACAAGAGTGTACTAAAAGTGACTGGGAAACCAATGCAGCTTGTCGTTAAAGTGCTAAGTATGGTGCTAAGCACCCCTTAAGTTGATGGACCTTATATCATAGGGCTTTATGCACCCTCTAACATTGAGAGATGTTATTTGGGGTACCATGCACCCCTTGTTCAGGGACCTTATGTAAAGTAGCACACACCCATTATGTTGAGGGATCTTATGTAGAGTTATATTGAAGGATCATATGTAAGGTAATCTACACCCACTCTAACTGCCAAACACATTCCTGATGGATTGTTTAGCTCAGGATTAGAATCCTCAACAAGTAGACTGACTGGCTAAAGCAGAATCACCGTCTCGTCTAATGGTGCAATATTAAGCAGTGCACAGTTAACTAGTGACCAAAAGAAAAACCTTTAAAATATATCTTACATCATAACTGTATATCACTATCAAACATGAATGCAAGCAGAAAGTGAATTGTTGTATTGCATAAGCCCAAAACAGCATCAAGCTTCGATCATTATTTATATTGGAAACATAGGCAATCCAAATTATACAGCTATCCACATTCTCTGCCCTTTCATCATTGCCTGTCTATTTTCATCGTCTTCGACAGGATCCAAAAGGTTCTATATAAAAGTCCAGACAAACACCCACACACACACACACACACGTACATATACATACATAAGTTTTAACTTGGACATGAGCAAGTAAACCGAACTCTAAACATTGCACAAAGATTCTAAACACAACAATATCATCTGGCAAAACTTGGGCACTTTGTCACTCTAGATTTCATTTCAAAATGAATTACCCTTTCACGTAATTCCAAATTCTGAACTGTACCGCTAATTAATCAAATGAGCATTTTGGACGAGCACAAACTCAACTGATTCTGGTCACACATTTATGCTTAACAATGCCAAGTCAAGCACCATCAAAGACCATGAAATAATAGGTCTTCCTAGCACTACAGAGCTCCGTCAACTAAGCAGATCTTAGCAATGGCCTTCAACAAGAACACAAAGAAGAACTTGATCAATTTAATGTCAACTTTAGATGTTGCAGTCTGATTTTTTGCGAGTGTATGTACAACAGTCGAACAGGTCTTGCTTATCTCCAAACACAGTTAAAACAGAATCAAAAGTTTAACATAACACAAGAAAGGTAGCAAGAAAGCGGTCACAAATGTAACACAACCAAAAAGGAAACAGAACAACATAAATACAACAAAATCAAAGAGGTAACGGAATCACAATCCAAAAAGCAGCATAATGCCACCAGTAGTAAAATCCCAACGGCTACATAATCCCAATGATAAAAATACAAACCCGAAACACGATCAAGAGAGATCACAAAAATAACGATCCCAAGTTAAATCCGAATGTAACACAAATAGTTTTCAAGTAAATGTAAAATGGGAGATAATCTCCAAGAAAACTGCAACTGGCATGATCCCTACGATTAACACAACTCCAAAGGTAGCATAATAACCACTGAAAACATAATCACAACAGAACAGTATGGAACACAATAGGTAGCATGACAAACTCATCCTGCCACACAAGTTTCTTCATCAGAATCCTGAATCGTAATGTTCACTTACAGGATGGACACCACCAAGAACACACACCATAGTATTAATTTTTTACATTATGAGCCAATTTAGAAATATACACTGAAGATAAAAACATTGCACAATGGCAAAGGCAATTGAGTAAGAAAACGGAGATGTTTCAAGCACTTTAGCCATCGTTCGATTGACGTCTATAGCACAATTATTATAGTGCAACAATCAATGGCCACTTCAAGTGAAATCTTCGTAAAAAAATCTCAAATCCAATATCTAGAGAAGCCAGATTGAAATCCTACGGGTAACCCAGTCTTTAATGCAGATTCCTAGTGTCTGATTGCCAAACTACTGAAATCAGCAATTTCTTGTTGAGCAATGCATCCATTTAAGTAAGGCTACATAATTCTGCATTGTTTTGGGGCTTCAGCAGTCACTCATGAGTTTCCTTTGCACTGGGGTACAGAAAAAAGATCAAACTACAATACAATACATTTCGTACCTTTGTAATGTTCGCAAAGGCACTACATAAATAGCCAAATACATACAAGCAAGATATAAGGCCCAACCATTCTACTCTTTTTCCCTGAATTCCCTTACTCAAATTTAAGTACAGTATCGCATGTACCGAGTTGGTAGTGGTATACATATATCAAGCCCAAGTGAATCATTTTTAAACAAACACTGATTCTAGTTATTGCAAAGTAATGTGATATGACACTAACATCAAATTCTTGTAGGGTCGTTTCAAGGAAGCCTTTGGTATAAAACGTTATCAGCATGCTTAAAATGTAACTGTTCGTAGTTATCTAATGGGTAACATCTTCGAAAACTAATCAAGTCGTCTGGTATCAGACACAAATTGAATAAATTTCCAGAGACACGTAAAAGCTAAACCACAGTCAGTAAAAGTTACATCCACAACACAGAACACTTAGATTTAGGTAGTATATATAGTTACAAGACAAAACATACATCACACACAACACTACTCGGCTGAAGAATGACACCAGAAGAAATTTCTTGGCTAACAACTTGACTGGGAAAGATTACTACATTGCACAAACATCGAATGTTCCCTGAAAAAGAAGAAGACTACTTAATGTGAAAACGTCGACCTTGACGTCTTTATCTCAGCACTGGCTGCATTCCGTGCTCAACAAAAGAGGAATTTATAAATTCTAGTAGCGCTCAAGTGTTTCATATAGGAACATATTGAAATGGAATCAAAAATTAATGGCAGGATAGACTTCAACATCACACGCTAGAGTTCTGATTTTGTTCAGCACATGCATTAGATATTGGATAGATAGCTATCCATATCTCGATAGATAGATAGATAGATATTACCTTGTAACGAATTTCACCTGTTTCCTGGGACTTTCATGCCAGGAGCATTCCAGAGTAGTGTGTTCTGCTATAAGAGCTGGTATATACAATACCACACAATGAATTCCCTGGATACAGGAACACCTGGAACAGGGTCAGTACAAGTGAAGATGAGTTATCATCAAATGGTACAACAGCAACAGTTTCAATGCAGTGGACGGATTAAAGGGTGTGAGATACATACTAGAATCACACGTATGCATCACATCAGGTTAAATTCCAGAAGAAAACTTCTAATGCAGAAGCTACTTACTCGCCCCTTTCCCATCAATACCGTCATCTACCTTAAGTTCCTCTACTTCTCACCCCCACGGGCTTTCCACTCCAAATTGAAGTCAAGAGACAACTGAAAAAACTGAACATGTGTGATGCAAAATACAGGTCTACTTCATGTTAAATATCCTGCAGACAGTACAGAAAACACAGCAGAACAAAAAAAGCGAGGGACTGCAATCAGCAAATAACAACAAAAACATCATAGTACAATCTACAAATTTTCAGGGCTACAAGTTTATCCACTCTATAAAAACCTGTTAAAATCACACCTGTACATCTGCATTTTACAGACAATGTCACAAGTAAAGTTTCAATTAATAAATGTCTCAAAATGAATTCTTACTTTCGTAAAAGTCAGTAAATTGCTTCAAAGATTTATAAGCAAACTCAGTCTCAATCACCACACAGAGCTGGGTATTTTATACACATCAGTTTCTACGAGTAACTCATTTGACAGAAGAATATTGGTTGGACTGCAAAAGCGTCATCAGACATTTTGTATATTTTTGTCTGTAGTCAATGGTCTTGAGTAGCTAATACAAGCACCTGACTGCAATCCTGATACTCACGGTTTACTCTTTGAAAGGGCTGATGTTCCACAGAACAGCAAAACGAATAAATTGACTCTGGTTGTGCCAAGAAATCTCGTATGTTTAGGTGCAAGTAACAGTGTCATCTTGCTCATTTTCACTGGGCCCCTGTAGCTTCTCACCAGTGGTACAGCGTGGGCCACCTATGGGCCCACTGCACACTGCTGCACTACTTCTACTGCTGTCAGGAAGTCACCAGATACAGGACTAAACAAATTAAGTCCATCACAAAACAAGAGAAGGAACTACTGGTCAAAAAAGAGCACCCACTCAATAGCAGGTAATGCCATCCGCTCTCAAGATACCAGAAAATTCCACCACAGAAGCAAACACATCGGAAGTAAACACGTGAACATAGTAGAAAAGGCATTAAATTAACAACAAAACCGAATGCTGCAAGGGAGAAGAAATGCATAACCAAGGAATAATATTAAAACAGAACATATCAGAAACATGAACAACTATGGCAAAATTAACAGATATCACCTGCAGAATGACCGTTAAATTCAGTTAACTTGCATCCGGCAGAAATTCTGAGCAGCTCAACAGAAAGTTCGCAAGACTTTCTTACAACAGACGACTAGGAAATGAGCGTTTACTAAATGACAGCTCCACTATTAACCTTTGCTTACGGCTATTTACAGCAAACCAGACGGGACACAGAGAAAGTTCAATAGGCTACGAATAGCAAAACAAGGCAACACAAGAAAATGATATACAGAAATGCTTAGCCTTCCGCATCAACCGTAGATATGGTTTAAGCCCTGAAAATGATAGCCTCCTCAACTCATCACCTCGCATTACTACCAGTTACCAGAATTGCCACCGATAACATGGGTGACTTCTCATTTGGGGTGCTGAAGAAAGCTCAAGATTACGAATTGCAATGTTAGTCCATCTTTGCAGATATTCAAGTCACGGCTTAACACCTATCTTTTTAAAATATCATACGAGTGTCACAGATTTTTTTAGTTCGTGAACAGCACACTTTTCTCGTCCTTGGCCACGCTACAGTGCTATGCAAATCGCCATCTTGCGATAAATGCTGTTGATAATGCAAGTCGTGAGAGCAGCTGTAATCCTAGTGGCATTCATTTTTGGCAAATGAGCCAATTCTAACGCATAAATGTACATTTCCACTTTTTAAAAACAGTGCACTTTATCTTGACAATGCTACAGTGATTTCACTATGATGAAAATACATTTCATACAAGCCAGCAGGGTGTTGGTGCCTATTTTCTAGAACAGTGCAATTGTTTTTCAAAAGTCTGTTTTTTCTCTCACTCTGCATTTTTCTTTACACTCTACATGTCCATAACATACCAGCTAAAGGCAAAAAAAAAGTAGATAAGTGAGAAAAAGGCGACCGAGACATTTCAAGACAAACGTTCTCAGTTCCACAAAATCACTCTCTTGAACAATTACCCGGAACTTTACAAGTGAAATACTGAGAAAGAACGCTTGCAAAATAACCATAACGTCCTCAAGCAAACACATAACATTCGTTACACATGCTAAATCCCAGACAGCCATTTGCATTGGGTTTCTAGCGGGAAGCCTGGGGTCCATTGTAGGCAAAATGAAGGTGGCTATCAGAGATTAACCTCTCTCTCTGCGACTACCATGCAACTGTTAACATAGATTTGGTGTGGTCCCTTACACATTCGAAATGCTCCATTTTCTGGCACACAAAATATAATGCCCACAACTGAAAACGGACTTTTCAGAATCTCAGTCTTGTCAGAGACTACAAAAAACATGGAACTAGCCTTCAAAACTGTTCATCAATGCACAAGTTGAAAAGATACAAGAAGCCAACACCAGTCCAATGAAACAAACACACACACATACAGACGTACATACACACCATGGTCTACCAAACGCCAGGAAAAGACCAACTGAAGGTGACACACAGAAACCCACTTCTCAGTGGATCAGACCAATCCTAGTAAAGACCGATACGGGTCTTCATGTCGTTTCTTTTCCACTCAGGCAAACGGTAGTACTCTTCCTGACTCATGGCGAACACGGTCTCGAATTCGTCTTGGGTCAGATGTTGCTAAAACAAACAACAGATCAATCAATCAATCAAAATCAATCTCTCAATCAATCAATCAATCAATCAATCAATCAATCAATCAATCAATCAATCAATCAATCAATCAATCAATCAATCAATCAATCAATCAATCAATCAATCAATCAACCAACCAACCAACCAATCAATCAATCAATCAATCAATCAAACCGTTTATTGGAACATGTTAACATAAATTTAAACTCAGACACAGTTGAACTGTACGGTTGTGCTCCAACACAGCTCTGAAGTTCTTTCAGCTTATCTACACCTTCTCACTGATGCTGTTACAATAGGTCAAGACATAGCAAACAACATGTACTAAAACAAATACCAGTACATAGGTTTAAATTCTACAGAGCAGCTGTAAGGCATGATGCCTTCATAGATTTAGGCAAATGCTTGAAGTTTACATAAGACATTAATGCAGCAAGAAACATGAATTGTCTGGTTTTCAATCACAAACACTTTTCCCATATCCAGACAGACAACAATTTGGACTTTCAAAGTAAGAGATGCGCGAATGTCTAATTTTCACCAGACCTCAATTGTTTCTTTACTGACGTCTGGCGGCAGCTTTCCTACGAACTGCTTCAGCTGCTCATATGTATAAATCTGCCAGAAACAACAAAACACATCATCTGTAATGTAGTGTAACATATATGACTTATTTATACAGCCCCTGTACAGACGTCATCTTAGAAGCTATCCCTATTCCATGGAGCTATAAATGCAGTTTGTGGACAGAATATTTGTTCTCATTATAAATAAAAACGCCATCCTGCCATGGTTATGACGCATCATTTGAACATAATCAAACGAGTGCCAGAATTCACGGTAGCATCATTAGCAGGATTGACCGGTATGTCTGCCATGGATGGGGCTTCTAACAGAACACCAACTGATGTCCTCTGCATTACGACAACAGCAATATAAAAGTAGCCAGAACACAAGAATAAACTATTAAACTCCGCCACTACCCTACCTGTGGTAGTGCCAGTCCCAAGCCTGGAGAAAGAGGAGGGCAACACTAATCATCTTTGTTATGACACAGTGTCGTTAAACAGCAACCATAATAAACTATTTGAACTTACCAATTTTTGCTTGGATTTCTAATGTTTCATCCTAGCTGCATGGCCTGATCTCTGAGCTCTCTGCCCAGACCTCTCTAGCAGACGACATTTCGGCAACATTTCAAAGGGTGATTAACCAGCACGTTTTCTTTTGTGACTAAGGCATTACAGAAAATAATATTCCTATTGTATTCGAAATAAGAATTTCTGAAGTGGCAGCAACTGCTACCTTTGGTGGTTCTTCCACTTTGAACAGACTTGGAACCGATCTCCTGTACCCAAAATATGGTGACATAAATCCCTCCGAGACGGTAGATGACCGAAGACGTGGATTTTTCTGTGTTTCCATAGAAATAGCAGAAATCATTCACAGAAAATCACCCAACATATTATAACGAATTAGGTTATCTGCGACATGAATCTCCAAATACTGATTTACTAAAACCAAATAAATGCTAATTTTTAGTAAGTGAGCAAAACACTCTTTTCTTACAACCATCTAACAATAGTATATTACACTTGTACAGCACTACAGTGGTCTCCAGAAAATTGGTCTGTTCAGTAGTACATCGAGTTTATAATCGGACTATTGCAGGTTTGAGCCTGCATAACAGACTTCAAGTGAAGACCCATCTTGCACCTCAGATTTACACTGACCCTTGTGTGTAAAATAAGTGCAATAAATAAGTAGCCAAACAATCTCTCCACTGGCAATAGTCAGACCTTACAGATAAGTCCTGAAACTCCTGATTCTGAAAGACTTCTCAGCACAACACAAACATGATAATCATAAGAGAAGAAAAGCCGCTGTCTTACTCTGAGGCCAGTTGTAGGGTCGTAGTCATCAACAGACGACTGCGAAGAATCTAAAAACAAAACACAATCACCATAATTCCCACAATCACTAATCAATCATCACTATTGCTAATGTTGCTGTTATTCTCACATAATATGGAATTACTATTGCTACTGTTACTGTGTCATGCCGCCAATGTAGGCCTCTTTGCTGCGGTCCTGGGGAACCCAGGCCATGTGTTGCATCTGCTCCTCTCCCCAGTAAAGACACTCCCTTACTACCCGCACCCACAACCGCATGATCCCCTTGCAGACAATCTAATGGGAAAATCGTTCATAATTCGAATGTCATATTTCATCTAATGCACGTACACCAAAGTGCAGATAGGCAGTTGGTGCAATAAAGAATATACTTACTTACTTACTTACTTACTGTTGTTATCTTGACAGATGGGTTAGTATACTAACAGTAGGAGGTTCTCTGCAGAACTGCTGCGCTGCTGTCTGGTCTTCTAGGCTGCGAGACGTCAATTCCCTCCTAAGAACGAGAGAACAGCACAAAACACGTCCTATGATCTCAATCATCATCTCTGCATTCCTTCAGCAACTGTAGCGTCTGCTTGTTTCACCTTTCACTTCACTGCACCAACAGTGTAGTCAATTCCTTTACTCATGAAAACGTGTCCCTTCTACACGAAGTCAGAAGACAGATGGTGTGTCCTGATAAGTACTGACTAATAGACTGTAGGAAAGTCATCGTTTGGAAGTACAAACCGAGTCTATGCAAATACGTTTATGAAAATGGTAGCCTAATAATTTAGGTTCCAGGCACACCATGACATGAGCACCTCACAGTTTTAGTTTAACCAATTTGTGATGCAAATCTGTAAGCACGTTCAGCTGATTGCTTTCCACTGATCTCCCTGGCAATGGGGTTGATACCCATGGCAATGGGGTTGATACCCATGGCAATGGGGTTGATACCCCATGGCAATGGGGTTGATACTAGGGCTGCATTTCGATTAATTTTTTTAATCGCGATTAATCGCACGATTAAAAATATTAACGCAAAAATTAACGCGATTAATCTCAAATTCATTGACTTTTTATGTTTATTTTAAGGGTCTAGAATTCAAATAATTCAATCAAAATTCTAAAACAAGTGCCTCAATCTTTAACTGTAGCAGTCTGGGATGCTCGCTTTTTAGTGAAAATAGTCCCGTATAGACAGAGAACACGTTCGGAAGGAACACTTGTGGCCGCAGAAGCTAGATATTTCCTTGCTACAGAAGCTAGAACTTTGTGGGCTATCGCATGCTCCTTCGACCACTGCAGTGGACAAGAATCCACGTCATTCTTCAGCGCATATTTGTAGCGAAGAAGTGCATCTGAATTTGATTTTGCCTGAGAAATCAACGGTTTATCATCATCGTCAGATGAAAATTCACTGTCCTTCGATTTTCCGAGCCACGTGTAAGAACTAAGAAGGCATGTTGCAAAACAACGACGAATTATACTCCGGTGGTATAGAAATCCTCGGTTGCAGTATCGACCACTACTTTATCAGTTTTAAATCTAAATTGTTCATCCATAACTGTTTTGCGTATTTTCTTTGACTCCACAATGTTCGACACAGATCAACCTTAATTTGTTTTAAATCGACGCGTGTCTTTGATGTCAACAAACGAATGAAGAGAACATGCACCGGAGTACCGAATGTATACGCATGTAGGAGAGCGAGAGAGAGAGAGTAGTGCTGAGTGACTCAACAGAATAGGACGATAATCGATAACGGATTATTTGAGAAATATTGATTATAAGAACTTACATTTTTTTATTAGACTTTTTTATTTGAGACTTTTTATCAAGAGATTTTTAACGCGTTAATTTTGCGTTAAAATAATTAATCGCAAAATTTTTTAACGCGTTAATCGCGGGCGTTAACTGCGATTAACGCGCAGCCCTAGTTGATACCCATGGCAATGGGGTTGATACCCCATGGCAATGGGGTTGATATCCATGGCAATGAGGTTGATACCCCATGGCAATGGGGTTGATACCCCATGGCAATGGGGTTGATACCCCTGGCAATGGGGCATCAAAGGAATCTGTTGCCAGACCTATTCCTGTTACGGTTGATCTAGTAAATATCTTCCACCAATTTTCCCACACACAAAAGAAGAAAACAAAGCATTACCCTAACATTACTCTTTACCCAAGAAAATATGTAAAGTTACTAAAATGAAAACTACCGATTAGATGGTGGAGAACATAAAAACATATTACGCTATACCATATAACAACATTTATACTTTTTGAGAAGCTGAGCATGAGACTCACAAAACTGTATCGATTTCTCCCATCAAGTGCGGATGACCTAACAGCCAGAGAATAACCAGGTCGTGGCACTAAAACAAAATAATTACATCGCCAACTAATCATTATTCATTAGTAATCAGTTACATTGGCAACGTTAGCAGTATATAACCTGCTTCATCCTTCAATGACAAGCTGCATTGGTTTCCCAGTCACTTTTAGTACACGCTCATCGTTAAAGGGTTAAAATAAATATTACTTGTCAGTCAGTATTTCATGTGTGTGAATGTCATCAAGAGTAAGAGCACCAAGTGACAAAGAAGACTTTTAATAAAAAAACCAATAGTAAAAACAAAGTTTTTTACTATATCCATCTAGTATCCTATAACGTGTACTCTGAAAATAGTCCGCGTTCATTTTACAACATAGCACGCTTAACGAGGCAGCGCACCCATTATTGTTGCAGCCAATCACAACGCTGGCCAATCACAACGGTGCGTATCGGAAAAGGGGATTCCCCGATTCGAAAAGTTTAGTCCCCGATTCTATAAGCTAGCCTCTTTTTGGGGAGCTGAAATTTTGATAGAATGAAGTGTGTGCGCGGGCGAGTCTGTCTGCCAAGTTTCACGACGATTGAATGATTGTAAGTGATCGAACTAGTCGTCGCAAGATTTGACTATTTAGCCTGTGGCTCAAGCAAGCAATCAATCAATCAAGCAAGATTCCCGCAAGTTAAACTAGATGGATAATAAAGAACCAATAGTAAAAACAAAGTTTTTTACTATATCCATCTAGTATCCTATAATCCGTCATATTAAGCAGTTACCTCTACAAATATATAGCATTTTACAACATAGCGTCCGTTTAATCAAGCACCGCACCCGTGTCTGTTGCAGCCAATGGCAACGCTGGCCAATCACAACGCTGCGTTTCGGAAAAGGGGATTCCCCGATTCGAAAAGTTGAGTCCCCGATTCTATAAGCTAGCCTTTTTGGGGGAGCTGAAATTTTGATAGAATGAAGTGTGTGCGAGGGCGAGTCTGTCTGCCAAGTTTCACGACGATTGAATGATTGTAAGTGATCGAACTAGTCGTCGCAAGATTTGACTTTTTAGCCTGTGGCTCAAGCAAGCAAGCAAGCAAGCAATCAATCAAGATTCCCGCAAGTTAAACTAGATGGATATAAAAAGAACCAATAGTAAAAACAAAGTTTTTACTATATCCATCTAGTATCCTATAACGTGTACTCTGAAAATAGTCCGCGTTCATTTTACAACATAGCACGCTTAACGAGGCAGCGCACCCATTATTGTTGCAGCCAATCACAACGCTGGCCAATCACAACGGTGCGTATCGGAAAAGGGGATTCCCCGATTCGAAAAGTTTAGTCCCCGATTCTATAAGCTAGCCTCTTTTGGGGAGCTGAAATTTTGATAGAATGAAGTGTGTGCGCGGGCGAGTCTGTCTGCCAAGTTTCACGACGATTGAATGATTGTAAGTGATCGAACTAGTCGTCGCAAGATTTGACTATTTAGCCTGTGGCTCAAGCAAGCAATCAATCAATCAAGCAAGATTCCCAGCAAGTTAAACTAGATGGATAAATAAAATACAGCCCGTAAAAACAAAGTTTTTACTATATCCATCTAGTATCCTATAATGCGTCTTATGAAGCAGTTACCTCTACAAATATATAGTCCGCGTTGATTTTACGACTGCGGCCAATCACAACGCTGGCCAATCACAACGCTCCGTATCGGAAAAGGGGATTCCCCGATTCGAAAAGTTGAGTCCCCGATTCTATAAGCTAGCCTTTTTTGGGGGAGCTGAAATTTTGATAGAATGAAGTGTCTGCGAGGGCGAGTCTATCTGCCAAGTTTCAGGACGATTGAATGATTGTAAGTGATCGAATTAGTCGTCGCAAGATTTGACTTTTTATCCTGTGGCTCAAACAAACAAACAAACAAGATTTGCGTAAGTTAAACTAGATGGATAAAAATAATGTTAGTAGGGTTGAGGATTTTACCAATTAATTAATCGATTAAAAGTTAAAATTTTAATCGAGTAATTTCGATTACGGTAATATTTTTTACTTATTTCATGATGTCGAGCGGCCCATTTCCAGAGTACACAGTATTGTGAACAACGATAACATGAAACGTTTGAGTAAAATTAAGTGATCATTTTTCATTCAGGTAAATGCTGAGGCCAAAAAAAAATAATGGTGTGTTTCCGGTAACAGAGTTTAAAAAACTGGGTAGGTAGGTAGGAAAATAATTTTATTTTGTTAAAATAATTTTATGCAGTGATTTCCGAAAATTAAGCCACTGCCCATTTATGCACAGCGGTACATGCTGTACCAAAGTATGTATTTTCTATGCGAGTATTAAAATGCCTATTTGCAGAATGTACCTACAAACTGCTGTAGAAAACAATCTTATTTATTTCATTTTTGTTGACATCGTTTTTCTTGCAAGGTGAAATGGAACGGGCAGGTGTTGCTAACTGTTGCTAAGGAAGACGGTTGCTAAAGGGGCCAAGTCTGACTTTTAAACTGGTTGCTAATGAGGGTGACACAGAGGCTGCTTGCTTCAAAGCTTGGTTGTTAAGAAGGCTGGTTGCTATGAAAGTAGAATGCTACAGAGGTTGTTCAGTAGGCTGATTGCTAAGGAGGCTTTACTTTTATAATGGCACGTACGATAATAGGCATTTCTGATACAATGAATATGGCGGTCAGATTTGTTAAATAACCCTGTCAAATTACCCTGAGAAAATCCACCACTTTCGGGTCTATTACCTTCCTCTCCCAAACTCCACACTTTAGCCCTTTTATTGCTGTAGTTTATGGCACCATTATTTCCATTGAAAGACCGCTAGTTTCCGAACGTCTCTGCTTTAGTGAATGCACCTATAATGTCGCGATTCTGCATCTCCAGCATGCAAAGGCTTAATGTATGTGAAGTAAAAAAAAAAATTTTTAAATTTTCCGTAAAAAAATTTTTTTAGAAAAAAATTTCCGTAAAAAAAAATTTTGTTTACAAAATTTTCCGAGTCGCGGCAAAAAAGGGAGTCGGTCGGGTTACCGGAAACACACCATTATTTTGTTTTGGCCTGATGGATAATTTGTTGATGGCGACAAAATTAATGTCTTCACTGCAATAAACAGTCTGTTTGCAGTGGTTCAAACCCATCGCTGAAGTATCACCTTCAGCATGTGGAATGATTGAAGTTTTTTGTAGAAAGAAATAAGTAACTGACTCAGTGACTAAATTTGTAAAAGCTTTTCACACTTTACGTAACAGGTACCAAATTAATCAAGTTTAATCGATTAATTGAAGTCAAATTTAGGAGATTAATCGATTAATTTTTTTAATCAGAACATTTTATACGCTTGTAATGCGAATCAGACAAATGCCATAAATTAACAATGTCAAGTAAGTTACATTAATCACTCATTTATCACATATCCTAATTAACATTGTTTGAGAATGGTGGTCTACTGGCAGAACGTTTGGCCGGTAATTCAACAATTGTGAGTTTGAGCCTCCAGTGGACTTTGTTCAATGAGCCGGGACAACTTGTTTCTACACTTGTGTCCGTCATCAAGCAGAATTTGGTACTGGCACAAAATGGGAAGTTAATGGCAAGTCCTAGTCCTGCACTGCATGTCCAGGACCTTGGGAGTCTGGCCCCATGTCCAAGACCTTGGAATTCGCCCATTGTCGGCTCAAGGTATATTAAAAGCTGAAGTCTTTATTACTACAGTATCTCTTGAAGGCTAACACTGAAAGATGCCAAACATTCCACACAGTAAACATGTAGACAGAGAACGCCAACATACCTTCCATACTCCGTACCAAGTTTTTGGGAAGCTCATAACTCTTCCACTCAACTAAAGTAACAAGAGACAACAAACCATTTAAACATTATTGACAATAAATGTCTGTGATCTGACAGTTCATCTATAAAACTAACTCATGTGAACATCTGTACAAAGTCTTGTACAATTGTAGCCTATAGCCATTGTAGGAAAACATAGCAATGTAAGGGTTTCTATAAGTAGTGCCACATAAAGTATTGTGTTAAATTTCAAGTACAGCCATAGAGAGATTTTTGAATATGCATTCACAAGCATCATGTCACAGCAAAAGCTAAGATCACATCAAAGCGTAATATTATATAAATATGCCAAATAAACAACAACAAACAACAGGATAATGAGAACCAGACCTTTTAACCCTTTTCCAGGGTCAGTGATAAAATCATGTGTATTATTTCGGATTTGGGGTACCAGAAATAGATTGCAGGTTATTCAAAGTAAAGTTAAGTTCCAGGAATTAGGAGACGGCCACATCAGACTAAAAGAACATCAATTAGCTCCTTGGCTTTTGTTTGCCTCAATTCTGTCAGCACTTGAAAATCATTAAGTTTTCAATCATGGTTTCATGTTGTCAGTTAAGGAGTGCCACTGATGAGTTTCTCTTTAAGGGATGCTATACATACTACATGCACACACACACACACACACACACACACACACATACATATATACATACATGCATACATACATACTACATACATACATACATGCATACATAGATACATACACACATACATACATATATCCATCATCCATTACTTGCTTACTGAAATAGGCCCCCTCCTAGCGGGATTAGTCCCTTCTGGGTGCCTATTGGTCCCTACTAATTCTGACAACCACTAGTGCATACTACCCACATATTCAGTGTCATGCAGATTATAATGGTTAAACAACTACCCACTTTTAGTTTTTTCTCTCTTGAACTGCTTGTTATGTACTAGGTGCTCTTACACTGGTATGATGTCGTTGTTGGGAACAATAAATTGAATTGAATAGAATATACATACATACATACATACATACATACATACGCTAAACAATACAATGACAGACTATGACTGTTCCACTTTATTTGCTGACCTGGAAAGTTTGATATTGGCAGCGTTGATGTACGGTACTTCCTTTCAACCAGGCAGTCTAGTGAACGAAGTCGAAGTCGCTGATCTAAGTCCCTAGATGGCGCTACAAATAACAGCGTCCACAGCACACGCTATACCTTAGAAAGAAAGCATGCTAACAGCAGATCGATTAAGCTCTTCTACCAAGCGATAATTATGTATGTGATGCGATGTAAGTGATGTGAATTGTGTAAATAAAATGTGATGTAATGCAACACAATTGATAGTTTACATGTATATAGCACCGTAGTCGGGAGCGCCTCTGAGTAGAAATCTTGAAGGGGCGCTACAACAAGTGCTCATACATACATACATACATACATACATACATACATACATACATTTATGGGTCTCTTCTTCAATTTAATCAAATCTGATAACTTCTATAGTGCCACTGTAATTATGCCACTGTAATTATGCCACTGTAATTATGCCACTGTAATTATGCCACTGTAATTATGCCATTGTAATTATGCCTAAGGCATCAGGAATGGTCACTGTTAAGTAAAATCATGTGCATGCCAAATTCAACGGGTGTTCAGTAAAACATTCTTGAAGGTTTGATTTAAATATTCAAGATGATGGCTTCCAAGGTTGCACACAGTTTGACAATGCGATCTATATCGAAGTCACATGATCCGGCCAGAATTTGAACCTCGGACTCGCAGGGGTCAAAAGCTTCTTCGTCCACCTCTAACCAAAAAGGCGATCTGGATAAGTATTACCAAGTGTGTATGTGTGTACGTGTGTGTGTGTGTTTGTGACTGTGTGTATGTTTGTGTGTGTGTGTCTTTGTGGTGTGCTTGTGTTTGAGTGTATTTGTGTGTGTGTGTGAGTGCACAGGTGGTGTGACTGCATCCTGTCAACTACTCACTTTGTGCTGAAATGTTTGACACTTACAAGCGAATACAGACGACTCGTATCGCGTTTTGTAGTGAGGTTCATTAGCAGCCGATGGGACACGGGACGCGCTGCGTGGGTCCAGCATTGATCCCTCAGTCTTTATCTTCCTCAGGTCTTCAAGAATGCCTTTGGCAGTGCCAGAGTCTCCCATTTTCGACAGTTCCTGGATGTCTCTCTCGATCTTCGGATTGACGCTGTCCACTTGATCTTCGTTCATGCTGTTTGTAACATCTCCGGATCTGCGTTGCAGACGATGTTCTCGCACTGTAAAGACAGAGAAATGTAATGTAATGCATTGCAAGTGAACATTACAAATCTCTCATGAGTTATTAGCGTTCTTTGGATTAACTGCATGATGTTTGATATCGAAGACGATTGTCATTCATTTATAATTCTATGGTATTTGAAACACTTGTTGCATCCCTCTTGTCAACTGAATTCCAGTTTTTAGTGTTGAATGAATCCTTCAGTTGAAATAACAACTGGGACATCATTCCTTGCACTAATCACTGGAGTGGTTCTGCTAAAGGGCACCGAGTTCACGTGATGCTTTTGGGCTTTAACCCCAGACCACCCCAATCATCAAAAGGCCAATAGGCTAACCATACAAACAACAGATATTTGCTCGTTACAAAATATTATTTAGCAGATCTATATATCTCTTGTAGGTATCTTCAGCAGGTATATTTATCAGTAGTCATTGCTGGGTATCTTTAGCAGGTAACAATAGACTCAAAGGTATTGATGGTGCCATCATTTATTGAGCACCAGATGCTCTCATGAAGCATGAACAATTGAACATGCACTACTCTCTAGCCCAGTGCTTCTCAATCTTTTCTGGCTACAGAACCCTTTTGATATGAAATTTTTTAACGGAACCCCAACCTAAAGAAAACCTATTCTGGTATGTTTCTAAACAGTGATTGACAATATATAGTTCTAATCCATAACAATTATATTAGAATTCATTTTAAATGACATTTTCTCACGGAACCCTTGTCTTCACCTTGGAGTCTGATTTATAATGCAACAACACATACCAACAACACTTTAATCCAAGTTCCTCATGGAACCTTTGTCTTACCCTCACAGTACCCTAGGGGTCGTCCATTAATTATGTCAACAAAATAGGGGAGGGGGTTTGGAAAAGTTTGAGTTGTTGACAAGGGGGCGGGGGGTCGGTACGATTTGATGTCAAAAAATCTTTTCAAATGAATCAACACAGACCCTTCAAAATTGTAGCGAAAACATTAAGTAATGTTAAAAACGTGTAAAGTGATTAATGTTTAATACTACTAAAAAGAAGGTAATAAACTAAACTCATATATTTTGAAATTCAAGATTGCATTTTTTAGTGTAAAAATTGAAAAAAAATGATTCTACATGTATTGAGCCATTGTTTTCTTTTTTGTAGGGGGGTTCTGGGATTGTTGACATAATTTTTTAGGGGGTCCGTCAATGTTTGACAGTTGTTGACAAGGGGAGGGGTCAAAAACTGCCTAAAATTTGTTGACATAATTAATGGACGACCCCCTAGGGTTCCACAGAACAGACTTTGGGAAATGCTGCTCTACCATACCTGAACACGACAACTTACATAGGTCAGGATATGCAGCTGCAGCAGCCGGTGGCGCTGGCCAGTAATCTGTATCGATTAGTGCCATTCCATCGCACTTGTGGGCATCCGGCATCTTGGCCATCTGGATCGGTTCCTGGTTCTTCACGGGTTTATATGGTTCGATCTTCCTCAGAGTTGTTACATATTCATGATCACCTACAACAAGAACATCGAGTTCTGGTTTAACAAACAGCACCCCTGAACAGCACTAGTGTTGAAAAGGCTTGTTAGAAATAAGCAGTTAAGTTGCTTTACATAGGGCACAATTAAATTTAACACCGATATACTACTAACAAATTATAATCTAAGCACTTTCTATAGCAACAATATATTAATGCTCAAGGTGTCAGTCGATAATCACCATGACGCAAAGTTGTCGTGTGAGTCAAATTCCAGGGCAAGTCCATTCAGAAGGGAATCTGAGAAGACATAGAAACAGCCTACGAAAGAAAGGAGTCCAGGAATTAATCAAGTTTTTAGTTGAGATGCAAAGACCAACGCAGACTCTGCAGAGTGAACAAGAACTACTCAAAACAGTTTTTGAAATTACATATTTCCTAAATTGGTATTTTAACCCTTTGGCTAGTTCACCAGTACTACTGCTGCATACTGAGAGGGTTGATGTATACCATACTGAAATACTTAAGATCATTTTATTTATTAGTGGATTATAAATTGTTTGCAATGTACCTGATATAACTTTGTGGCAATTCATCACTCTATATCCATACAATAACCACTGTATAAACACCGCACTCAGTCTTCTGATAAAAACTTAACCTATTAAAAGTGCATAGATGCAAATATTTCAGTTGCCCTGGACAGCAAATTGCTTGAAGCACGCTTGCCCGAGTCTATGGCTATTGTGCACTATGAAACCATGATATAAAAGCTGTCAACTACTGTACTACAGTATGATGTTCAAGTAGTTTCATAAACACAGAAAAAACAGGAATTAAGAGAATGTGGCGTGTAGCTGTAATTCACAAACAACCTTCACAAATATAATCATCTTCACTAAATAGTGATTAGTCAACATAAACTCAATAATGAATTAGTGATTTGGGGCCTGTACGTGCTAATGCCACTATCGATGCATTACTGTATAAGGCCTAAATACATCATTATCCAGCTTGGTGTGATAATCTTTAAATCAGCTCAATCCATACATAGGCCTGGCTTGGACAGAAACTGTTACATCAATTTCTCCTTGTTCTGATTAATCGGTAACAACATTAAGATCTACATATTTCAGATGTGTGTTGGCGATGTCAGTTCCAATCTCGTCCAATGCATCTGCCTCACACCACGAAGCCCCATCTCTGAAATCAGCGTCATCATAATTGCTATCTTCATCCAGGAAAATCGTGTTGAACCAATTTGGCGCTACATCTATGCAGTTTGTTGATTGATTGTCTAACACTGGCAGTAGTCTTTTCGCCATGGCATGCAGTTCTGCCTTTGAACCAGTGCACAGAGAGGTTTATACAGTGCTGCAAAGCATAAAGTGAATTCACACGAGACCCTTTATTTAGAACGTATACAGCACCCTCACGACATACCACTACTGATAAACGTGAGCCCTTCATCCTGAAAGGTCACGCATTGGGAGATGGCGTGTGACCACATCAGCCCAAAGGGTCACATTCTGAGAGGTTTAATACAGTCTCAGAATTTTTATAGTAACACACACAGGACATCAGATGAAGGTTTATGAATGTGTATCTGCAAATCCAGAAGCCAAGAGGTCAGTGACACACAGTGACATTAAACACTAAAAAATTCTGGATCAATAAAAACATTAGTAACGAAAAATGACAGCAACAATTGAAAGCAGTAAGAAATAAATTAGTGATGGACATAAAGAAGCTAAGGATGAAAAAGGCAGCATGAAAAGAAATAAAAACTTCATAGAGGACAAACACGTTATTTCAGAGAAGAAAACTAAGAACACATACCGAGCGCAGTCAGCAGTCCTGAAAATACGACGTCAAACGAAAAGAAAAAATTACAAAATATCAGAAAAATTTCTAGATCATTAGCCACTTTAATATAATAAAGCAAATTTAATAGCAAAAACTTGTAAAATTCATTTTTAAGAACATCTACATATCTGGCATATCAAAAAGCAAATACTAACACAGTGGTTAAACCACAGTATCAGAAATAAATGCTAGACGGCATGCACTTTCAACAGAGCTGCCATTACTCAGTGAGGTCCCCTGGCTGCTCGACGCTGGATGTCTCCTGACCCAGAATGACCCTTTGACTATGCATGACTCTCATGAGTCAGTCCAGTCATGGCAAAACAGAAGATTCAAACCCTGAACCAACCAATAAACTAAACCGCCGAGTCTTTGTGTATGAGAAGCTAACATCTTTCATCCAGATTAAAAACACTGGCAGTATCAGGAAAAGAACTACCAGCAAATGCGATACATACAAGATGATAGCCAAAAGGCAAACGCCAGTTTGAACACACATATTCAGCAATAACATTGTCAAAATTGATGAAAACGACAATAAAGATCTTAAAAACAGAAGGTACGAAACCACACAAGTGACAGAATTCTGCCAGAGTCTAAAGCAAATCGCTGTTTAAGTTACATTTACTAGGAATAATAAGGACATTTCTTTGATTTAGTACAATCAAAGTATCAACAGGATTCTACTGGCTTACTTCTAGGCTTAAAAGACGATAAACAGTGTTCTATGCATGCTCAAATTCCATCAAGTTACTATTTAATTTTATTATCAAAGCAAAATAAAAAGAATCTAAGCTGCCTAAGTCAGATTAAATTCAATTGCAATTTGATTCTGCTACTTTCTGAGTTTCATATATTATGAAGTTTTTGAATATACAAATGGAGAATGTACCCCTTAAAATTTAATTCTAGATCTAGACCTTTTCATTTTTAAATATTATATAGGAAATTGAGAGTTTCAATATAGTACCATAATTCTGCTAAAAAATTAAGTCTTTAGTGATTAATCCTAACAGAGTTAATGGCAGAACATATCACAGACTAACAGCAAAACATTACTTTAAAACTATAATAGTAATAAAAACAAAGTATCCAAAACCACAGCTGTTTAGATAATGTAGAGTAATAACTTTTAAAAGTATTTAGAAGAAAGCAACCCATGTCTTTCCAATCACTTAAAAATGTAAAGTACACTAGACAACACTGAGAAAAATCTTTATAACATAAAATCCAACACACAACACAACCTACCTTTCTTCGCTGGCTTGATGAAGTCTCTACGGACTTTTGAGTAGCTGAAGTTTTCTGCACACATAAATTTACAGACAAATCAATCAAATGCTTATAGAAAAATCGATTTTGTGGCGAAAACCTTCCTTAGCACTATCGAGAGTGTGGTGTGCACTGTGCAGTGACAATCATGTCAAACCATCAAATCCCAGAAGAATCACAAGAACCTCAGCTGATATAAACAGTTAAGCAATAAATCACTGACTACTTTACTTTTACATCATAATTTGATAAGGATCTAACGAGAAAAGATGATGATACAGTCTCACTTCCAAATACAGTTCAGATGAATGAAGTCAAGAAACAACAAAAAACTGTATAGAGAAAAGCAAATTGTTGAAGCAATAAGAGATTACAAGTCAGTGCATTTACCATCGTATCTGCAAATTGAGGCGAGGTATCAATATCAGCCAAGGTGCGCCTGCCTACCTGGTCGATGGTAATGCTTTGGTGATTTCTCTTTCTGGATTGGATTGATTGAAGGCCCTCTCTTGTAGTCGGCCAGCTTCTCCAGATACGACATCTTGAGAAATTTGCCATAGTCTGCATCGAATCGCGATCCAAGACTGCCCATCGAATCCTGACCAGATGAGTAAGAAAACAGATTACTTAAGAGATGTTGTAAATAAGATCTTTTACAATTACAGCACCAATTACTCTCCAGCTAACTAAAGCAAAACAACCAGTTAAACAGCAATTCTTCGACTTATAACCATAACATAGCATAATAATATTATGCACTTTACAAGATTCAGAGGACACAGCTAATCTGTGTTAGAATCACTGAAAATTACCAGAAGCGCTCAATAGCTTCCTTAGCTCTTAGCTTCCTCTTACAGGGTTGGCTATTGAGCATTCCTGGGCCAAGGACTTGTGGCTGTTGTGACCAATTCCAGAATTTTACCAGCCCAAGAGCAAATTTCCAATTTCATATGATGCACTGAGAAAAAACCCTGAACTGGTATTACTACTCTGTCAAAATTCCTGTTCCTCAAGGCTCCGTGATAGGTACTAGCTTATTTTTGAAGCTGAGAAATATGATCTTCTTACCCTCTCATGTTATTCCTATACTTTAGAAAACATTCAGACAAAACATGACTGCTATTGATAAATAATTAGAGGTAGCTCAACGATGGTGAAGTTTCTCATACTACCGTATACAAGTTGAGGTTGCTGGCCGGCATTTTGAAAAACTATTTAACCGTACTGATCCAGTAAAGATTTCTCAAGCCATCATGCTCATTCGAGTATTCCTTCAATAATCAGTCATTGATTCACACAAATTGCCCATTTTGTTTCCTTTATTTATTCCTATACAAAACTGAAGAAATACCTTGGATTTTCTTGAGGCTTGAGAGTAAGTGGAACCAGGGCTAATGCTTCTGTACCGCATCTGAAATAAAACATCACCACTCCGTTAACAACATCATCATTATCATCATCCCAGTCAAATTCATGATATCAACATGTACCAGTTTATCAACTGTGGCCTACAGCCACCCATTCAGAGTACTGTTTTCTAGGAGCCAGATAGCAAAGTCTGATTCCAAGCTACATCAGATATGCAATGTCATCTGACAGTATCTAGTAACTTTTTCTGACCACATTGGTATCTGTTGTAATCACTTCAACAACATAATTGGTTCCGCCAAATTCAATTCAGTTACAACCTAAATACTGAGAAGGTAAGGAAAAGCACTTACAATGTTCTGAATTGGAGAAAGTCGACTTCTACGCCCAGGACCTAGGATACATAAGATCACACAATTTAATAGTACTCTCCTTGTAAATAACTGCAATAATCATTCACTTCACCTTAAGAATTTCAGACGAGAGACAACGTATTAGGTGACAATTATAACAGTGGGATGTTATGTATCTGAATGTTTATCTACCCACTGCTTTTCATCTTGAATGGTTCTTAAAACATTCATTCATTCATTCATTATGAAGATTTATATAGCTCCTCTTCAAGGATACTACTCAGGAGCGCTCCCAACCCCAGCATGGCTGAAAAGGACAGTTTTGAGATGAGAAAACAAAGAGTCGGAGATGCCATACCAATACCGTGAAACATTCACACAAACATACACACAGCAAGTCTCTAACTCAACATGTTTCGTGCAAAGCTTGCTGCGATCACTACTAAAGAAAAAACAGAAAACAGCACCCATAAAACCACTTAAGCAATGGTCAGCAGCACAAACAGAGACAACCAATCGCAGAAAAGCAGCCAGCCTGACACGAACTTAATCAACCGTGATGGCCAAGCGACCGTAAGACATTAGAACCACGAAATCAACGATGCTGCCATCTGTCCACTATGCATGACCCTACGGCAAACACGAAACGATCAAATCGGATTGCCGACTAATCCGCTTTCAAACGCTTCCGAGGCAGCCAAGCGCCGATCGAAATCACTGCACGAGAAAAACCGATGTGACAGCTTCGTTAGAGATAAGCCGAGCGACTGCTCCTAAAATCAACAGAAATCGGTTAGACTGCGACAGCAGAGCGAGTTATTGCCGTGAGTCAGCGAACGGAGCGGGTGACGGTGGAGATGATGCAATACAATCAGCAACAGTATTTGGTCTTCTGTCCTCTTCAACATTGCCAGCAGGAAACTATTTCTAGACTGCATTAATTGTATTGCAGAAGAGAACAGACTGGTTGGAAAGCAAATGCAAAAGCACTTTGAGCAAGTCTTTCACTGATTGAAACCAGGGAGCAGCATGACAGTCAACCCTGGGTTCTTGACCAAGTTAATCTATTTTTAATTTATTTTACTTGACTTCTATAGCACCATTATAATGATGCACAAGGTATCAACTGATTGTCATTCAAGTTAACACTTTAAATACGGGCTGCATTGTTTTCCCAATCGATTTTAGTACACGCTCGTAGTTAAAGTGTTGAATCACAGTCAAAGATCATAAGATTGGAGAAGCTACGTTGAAAATTGATGGGTGACACACCAGGCGAATAGTCTATAATGTAAAAATATAATGTAAATTCTCAAAGTTCCTCATTATACACAAATGTGCTCCAGGGAGAAGACAGGCTAACATGTAATCGTCACTGATGGTTATTGCAATAAAATTTGAAAAAGCCACGTTGCAAGAGGTTTTAGTCTTTTAGAGAAGAGGACAGACCATGGAGAGATTAAATTGTTGTTTCCAAGGCTAGTTCTCATTTTTGCAAAGGCAGGAGTGAGGCATTCGTTTATTGAAACAAAGTCAGTCAACAGATGTACCAAGTAGTGCATTCAACTGCAATGGCAAATTTATCCAACTGCACAAACACATGTTTGGACACAGCATGCATTGCGATGGCAAACAGGACCTCGCCACAGCTCTTACATTATGATATCCTATCACAAGAGGTTGCAAATGTAAACGAAAATGCAAAGGAAATCGTTTTTCTATAGTGAGCAAAACTGAGCATATATATTGCCCGACTCAACCCGACTCACTTTCAATGACTGCATTAGATCAGATCCTTCAAGCACCACTGCCTCAAAGAATGCGTGCTCCATGT
This sequence comes from Aporrectodea caliginosa, assembly GCA_020284085.1. NCBI lineage: Eukaryota > Metazoa > Annelida > Clitellata > Crassiclitellata > Lumbricidae > Aporrectodea > Aporrectodea caliginosa. The sequence goes on along the minus strand of JACEVL010000165.1, from coordinate 416,921 downwards.
CACTTAAGGAAGTTAAGGACGCCACGTATGGACCGTGCTAGTCCAAGATTGAACTCTTTAGAAAAGAAGCCAAGATCTGTAGGTGAACAGGTATCCTCAGACCCTTTGCCACACATGGACAGTAATTGGACACGAAATTATTGGAGACAAGCCCAGAATAGAGATGGCTGGCAGCGTGTTGCGGACACAGCAGCCCTGATGACGCTGATGATGATAATCCTAGCGATAATCCAAGCATGCATGGTGAACAGAGAGGCTTTAGTCAAGTCTGGCCAAAGGTATGAAGAGGTCATTTGAAATGGTAAACACCAATCAATCATCGCCAGCCACTCGGCCCAGAAAGCCCTGGCATGGCAAATCCAGACACGATGCCCCAGACACATAGCTTGTGACTTCTGACTGCAGGAAAAAACTCGACACAACTTCCGACTCCATATAACTGATTCTCCCAAGGCTGCAACAAATGCATTACCAGTAAGTGCTTTCACCTGTGTATGCATGCATGCATACATCTGCCCTCTCATAATATGTTGAACTGTATGCATGTGCGTGCGTGCGTGCGAGTGTGTGAGTGTGATGACAATTGACATAGCACCTTTTAAGTAGCCCACAAATGCCCTGCAGAGGGCATCGATGGCCGACTCACAAAAACCCACGTCCATATGCAAGCCCATTCTCAGGACCATGGCTTGTCCAATATACAGCCCGGGGGCATGATCCAGCCCGACCCCCTCTCCCAATGTCTTCATCCAGCTCCGAGCCTTTCAGTATTTTGAACCTGTTAATGTCCGAAATGGATTCCAAACTAACAACCCCATTCTTTCTAAAAAATTTCCATAATTCTTCGCTTCGAGTGGCAGAATGTTCTCATGATAATTCATTGGTGCATGCCAAATCTTTCTGAGCAGGCAAAGCAAACGTGTAGACCTACACTTCTTGGATGATAGAAGAATAAGAAGAAAATATCAGTCCTTTCAAACAGTCTTGAGGAAGCCAAGGGTATGAATTGTTAACAACTCCTCATTTTCTTAGCCTCAACATTAATTTGGGCAAACACTCCACAAAGGTCATAAAACAACAGTGGACATGAGGAAGATTTTCTTTATGGCCAGTGGCCTTCAATGGCCCACCAGTAATGACGTACTTTGTATCCAGAAAAGAACATCGCTAAGAAACAGAAGACGAGCACTGATGAAATGTCGTCAGCATGTCGTTCACGAGAAAAAACAATCTAGGACGACGACTCTAAGGCGATGATGCGTAATTATTTGTCCCATATAACGGCGAAAGATGCTGGTAGCAGCAGCAGCAGGCACAGCTGCAGCAGCAGTTCTGGAACCATCCAGAATAGGAATTGATGAACAGGACTTCACAAGTATGATTCAGCATCACACTACACACTAATTGTAAACTCCAAACTTAACACTAATGTATTGTATTGTATCGTATCTGGGCATTTATAAAGCGCTACTAGCAGTAATGACTATTCAGAGGCGCTTCCAGCGTGAGCACTCCGAGGGAACAGAAAAGTTATCAAGCAACGGACCGAAGTGGATAAACCACCTGACAAAATCTCAGCCCGAATTTGTTGGGGAAGGTTATTCCACAAAGAAGGACCCACAGTTGCAAAGGCGCGGCATTGAGCAATGACTGTCCTGGTCTGGGGGACGAAGAGGTCAAATCTAGAGCGAAGGGACCTGAGAGAGAGAACAGAATCCGGTTCATGGAGCAGATCACACAGGTACTTTTGAAGCCTGGCTAGAGACCAAATGTCTAGACACAGTAGCTACTATAGTGGCCTCAATGCTCCGGATATGCCATCCAGTACTGCAGGGGTCTTTTATCCTATAAACTCAGGCCTACAAAAGCCTTCTGGATCTGTCTATGTGACCACACGCATGGCAGCAGAAACCATTCCATTGCCTTACAGGGTGCAGTTTTTACAGCTGCCCACTGGTTCCTTGTTGCTTTCTTGTGCACTCATGCGCACTGTGCTTCTGGTTTGGCATTTTTAAGCCTTTTCAACCTTGTCACAATCAAGTAACGCCAGCCAAACCTTCCGCTTGGGTGCATGACTTATCTTTCCTATTTCTTTTCCAGCCCAAGTGGACCTCAAGTTATTCTGCAAAAATTAAGAAACAAACATGTTTACGTTTCGGCTCAAAATGGGAGGGAGCAAGAGCGACTTTGAGCCGTCAGGTGGTGGATAAGTACACTGAAATATGAGCAGGGTTGAAGTCATGTGGTTCATACAGCAAATAGGTATACAGTTACATTTAAGAATTTGTGTATTTTTGTATTAAATCAAGGGCATCGACACGGGGGTCACGGGCCACCCTGACAGCGTGTCCACATGGAGCCTATATAGGACCCATATTCCCACATGGGACCCATATTCCCACATGGGACCCATAGAGATCCCATATGGGTCACACACAGAAGTGCCAATCGAAATGCTTGCAGGCATGACCTCACTTGTTCCAGTGAGTGATTCCCCCCTTCCACTGTGACTCGATCAAAATGATGACTCAAAGTCTGCTAAGGCATAATCGAGATCCTAACGGCATCCATTGCAAAGTCTGTCCCTTACGATTCAGCAACAGACAGGTCCTGACTCAGCATGACCAGCACCAGCGCTGCATAAAGACAAAAGCCGAGACCAGATGGCCTCGCACGTCACGGAAACACCACCCTAGAGACCCGCTACAAATATGAGAAATGCATAGAATCCTCAACATCCGGGCGAGCAGACGGACGAACGGTGGGCAGCCGGGTGAATAGACTGCCCTGACAACCTGCCCTCTGTCTGCTTCCGAATCCTTCCACCGTCATGAACATGAACATCATCATTGTCATCGTCATCAATACTGTGCAGTGTTCTGTGGATGTAGATATGGCCGAACAGGACGCTGCATTGATTGAGCGCATGTAAACATAACGATTTTCCCGACTTGGATTTTCTGAATGGAAAGTTGACAGTTAGACAAAGCATTGCACGGATCATTTTCCACACACGGCATCGGGTGCAACAGAGAAACTTGGTGCAATGCAACACTTTAAGTCAACATAATGGCCATTTTTTATTTAGATTTCTTGGAGGATAGTTTACTATTATTATGAACATCAATATATATATATATATACTATATATTTTATATATTTTATATATATATATATATATATATATATATATATCTGGTACACGGTGGACGTGCCAAACGTGCTACATTGTACTATTAGGTGTGCATAGTTGATTGTATAATTGAGCACTGGTAGTTGGAATTCGGGCAAACACTGCACAGAAGGGCACAGTGAAACAGTGGAGAAGAGAAAGATTTGTTTTGATAATCATAATCATGATCATAGTTGCAGATTTATATAGCGCATCATCAAAAGAACTTCTTCAAGGGTTAACAAAGTCACCGTAATGTTGCATTTCAATCGATCTTCTGCTCTGCTGACACTGTTCGCTTTCCATTCGATCTTGACTAAAAACCTATTCTGTCTCAGAGGGCTTATCCTTTGCCCCTTCTTAAACTGGTTCGATGTCTCAAAAGACTGATCTCCTCGATCCAACCAGATCATGATCAGGTGTTGGTGCACCATCGATCAATGCCACGTGCATTAGTGTTCATAGTGTTCCAAAGGTTACATTCACCAAAGGATATGCTGTGGCACTTGATACATAGTCTGCTACAAGTGACTCGCACTCAGTAACCTCACAAAGAGATCCTTTTCTGGACAAGCTGCTAACACTTTAACGAAGAGCTGCATTGTTTCCCAGGTGCTTTTAGTACACTCTCGTCATTAAAGCATTAAACACACTTGTCTTGCATATCTGATTCAGATGTCTTTACCTTGTGTGCACAAGAAGTGCAATACAATAACTCACAAATAAACAGACAGGTTGTTCACACACACACTCGACTCTCACCTCACAGTCAGATTTGCTCACCTTTATACGAGTAACACGTGCCGCACTAAATCAATCAATACACACACCCAGCAGGTAACAGGATTTAGATAAATGTCAGGTCTACCAAATCCTGAACACGAATGAAAAACTAAAAATGCAGAAAGCACTACCATACGTCATTGCACGAAAATCAATAAGAAATTATACTAAGGGAAAATGAATCAAAAAAGAAAAAGTCAATAAATGACCAAAAAATCTATGTAACAAGCAGTTCAGCATCTGTATTCGTTCCAAGTAGGTAATAGCCATAATTAATAAAACATGTGAAAAGCAATCAGAAAACTTAAAAAAGTAGCATGCACAATGAGCTGGAGAGATAAGCAGATAAAAGCAAAAACTAAAATGAAGTAGTCCAGTAACAGGGATAATATTTTTGTCTTTTGGGTGATAGCGAGTACCTTAGTTAACCATTACTGTGCTGTGGACTTAACCTCATCACTTTTATCAATCCTTAGCCGCAATGCAACACAGTCCAGGGATTCTGAACATGATGTTATCTGTCACCTCTGAATTTGAATCCATCCTGTGTGGTTGGGCTGTATATGTATGCAGAAGACCACCGATGGTGAAGTTTCAAGCAATCAGAGCAATATTATGATTGATGATGCACTTTGAGCTTTCAGTGAACTGGAAGACCACTTAAGCCACCAAAGGCGGGGCTGATGTGGGTGTGAGATACTTAAAAGGCAATATATCAAGTGTCCAGAAAACTAACTACCTAATGTATCACCTTCTGAACCCTCAAGTCAGCTGAAAAAGGCCAACAGATATATCCCACTCCCATCAGAATCAATAAAACTATTCAATCATAACTGACAAGGTTAACTCAAGTACATGTACTAGTACCTTTCTTGCCATAATGTGAATGAAATCCGTTTGGTACATCAAGGAAGACATCGGACTCATGGCCAATACCATCATCTCCGTTAAAGTCTTCTTAGCAAACAGAAAATAACGAGGCAAATAAAAAAAGTCCAAACAAAGAGGAAAATCTAAAACATAATCTCTACAAAGCACAGCACATCATGACATAGGATAACAACCACAGGGATAGAAATCCATGCAGCTCAAGTCAGTGACAAAGGGGCTAAAATGGGTTGCAGGGAAGTAACATCATTTGTAAGCTATGTACATTGTACACTGTAGCACTGGTGATTAAGCAGGTCTGCCTGATGCACCTGTTATGTGGCACTGAAAAAGTTATGAGATTTACATTATGTAACATCACTTGCACTTGTTTTAGAACACTAACAGTTAGATTGGTGAGGAATGCTGTTGTGAAGTACTTAAAAGTAAACTGAAAGTTCCAGAAAAGTTATGATGTCCTACAGTGGAATGTATGGGAGGTGCTCAAGTGGCCAGTAGGACACTAAAATTCAATAGGTAACAGATGCAGGGCTCTGCAAACACAACAGTAAGCTTTCTTTCTTGTTTAATATTTCTTTTTATCCTCTTCAGTCTACGAGGGCTCAAATCCCATGCCAGCCTATCAACCACTGGATCAAAGGACATGAAATCTGCCACTGTAGCTAAAGACAAACATGTAAAACCAAGAAATCAGCATAATCACATCAATAAACCGATACAGCGTGAAGAACTACTGGGCAATGATTCCCACAACCTCTCTGAAACCCAATATGCAACGGAAAAAAACTCGTCCAACTCGATGCAATAGTAATTTAACATTGTCCAAAATCATGCAATTAAATCCTGCAGCACAGGACTTTGCACAGTTATACTATTCTAGCTCTACTCTATGTTGCCCAAGGCGAAACCGTTCAGTCCTATGCAATCTGCCAAGTTTCGACTATCAGTCACGGTTTTACACTACTGGGTATGCATGACCTTATATATGTATAGAAAATTTAATACAGTGCCTCCAAAACCACCGATAGCTTAAGTGGTGCAGTGTTTTATGAAAAAATTTCATCAATAAGCAACAATGCTCAGATAACTAAAAATAAAGCACTGACAGGGCTCCCCACACAACCATTGGATTCCCATCTACAGATGACAGCTGCAAGTGGTAGAACCATTACTTATGACTGAATTCTAATGGAAATGCCTTTCACCTCTTCATATCAACTAGGTATATCAAGGGAAATTTGATCATGTTGGTCGGTCTTACAGCTATTCATCCACCACTTAAATCCTGAAGTGTTCTGCAAAACTTCTCTCATCTGACATTGAGTTCTTAAAGGAAAATTGTCTGACAGATATTTTCTGTGTCACAGGGTCAAATAATTCTTGAAGCCCAAGGATCCATGTCTAAGGATAATTGTGGAATTGGTTGCCTTAGTAAGTCCGTCTCCTGCCAGCAATTTATGGGAATGGCAATTCAGTGTTTCTGAGTTACCAGTTACCAATATCTTATCCATACATGCATCTGAAGGGCATTCAGTATACTGCCGTTGGACTGTTCTCTGACATGGCTCTCTCTATAAATGTTCCATTACATTTTTACAATCATACTGACCCCTTTGTGAAGTTCTTAAAGGTGTTGCCTAAATAGCCCGATAGATACATCCACATAAACATCCAAATACATGCATCACACATACATAAAAAATGCATAAACACATACATACACACATATATACATACACACACACACCACAACACACACACACATACCTACAGACATATATAATATTACAATGGGACACCCAATGCTGTGCAGAATGGATACATCACTACAGCCAGCAGACAGCCGACCAGAACAACAAAGAGCAACATGTCGCAGAGCAACATTAACAAATGCCTCGGCCAGCCAATCGCTCAAAATCTAATCAAATATTCACGCTTTCATTCAGCAGCACGCGCTCCTCAGTGGCTCCCAGACCTCGCTGCACCAAACCGGAACTTGGCCAAGCCTTATGGTGTTCACTCCACAGCACAAATTATGTAAAAACCGACTCACAAACAATATAGTGCAAAGTGTTGCGTTAGGTGTCACGGTTAGGATAACATGAAATGGTGCCAGCAAGGCATCCAAAAAATGCCAAATTGAATTCCTGGTACAAATGTCAATGAAATACAAATTGCCACAGTGCTGTATATGGTGCAAAGAGTGCCACAATAAATTTCCAAGCTTCCATAGAATGCGGCCGAATGCAATTGCGAATATGTAGGTCAATGTATGTATATTTGTATGTATCTATGTATCTATGTCTGTGTGTGTATACATGTACGTACGACGTACGCAGGTATGTATGTATGTATTTATCTGGACTTTTATAAAGCACATTTTAGGAACCCTCAAAAGCACTAAGAACGTGGCTGTACAAGGGATCTCAACAGGTGGGTAAATTGCAACAATGCATGGAAAATCAATGTCAATCAGTGTGCAATGGTAAATTGATACAAATGCCACTTAGAAGTGCCATAAATCCATAGAAAAATGCCAATGGCACAAAAGGTGCCACGTAAATTGACATAACGCATTGAAAATCAAAGCCATTGTAAATTCATGCAAACGACCCACAGAAGTGCCATAAAGACGTAGAAAGTGCCAGTGGCACATAAAGTGCCATACTCAATTCCCAAGAGTGCCATAGCAACTACCAGAGACAATACAACTGCCAAGTAGTGAATTTCCAAAATGCCACAGAAAATGCCAATTCACAGTAAACACCACCGTACCTTTAAACACAGCCGACCTAAAGGCATTGCACAGCGCTGCCTCAACACTTTCAAGATGAGAACATAAACCACCCCCATCCCTGGTGACAAAAGAAATGCACACACAGCGATAAACCGAGTCCACAACCGGACCCTTACTTCTTCTCTTTCTCCCTCTCACAAGGCACCACTTATCAGCGCACTCGTCCATCCATCTGGGAATCCTTATCCACCATCGATGTGCCATTCATCCACGTCTCTTCCACTTCCACCACCATGAGTACCCACGGACCTCCGATGATGCCGGAGTGAATTACATAAAAGCAAGCACATCGTCCATCTTGGCGACCGGACAGGAAAGCCAACTGTTTACGTCTGGCTAGGGCTGCGAACAATGATTCCATATGGAACAATGACTCCATATGGAACAATGACTTCTCATCGAACAATGAACCTCTTCTGCTTCCTCCTCAGTCTGGAATTCCTTCTATTCAGTGCAGCCCTCAAGGACACAATCAGACTCCATTTGTGCCCTTATGGAATCATCTTTCAAGAAAGCTTATATCGGAAAGCTAACACAGACAGGTATCAGTCAATAGTCGAATCAATACGGTAAATGATAGCACAGCCAACAAAGCTCCACCCTCATCCAGTCTGGATTCCACTTCTGTCTCGACCCCTCCCACCCTTTGTGTCAAAAGACAAAGACACACAGCTCAAACCGATCGATCAATCAATCAACCCAATCAATCAAGCCTCAAATTTACCAAGCCAACAATCATCTTATTGCTGACTGTTCAGTTGCTCTCATGACAACGGAACAACTGAACGGCTGAACAGTTCCACAACTAAACGATTCCACACTGGGCCTGCTATATGGTTCAGTGTGGGCCCACTGTTCCACATGCCTATAATGGGCCAATAGCAATGTAATAGTTTCAACCAGCAGCACAAAGCAGGGTCAACTGATACAGCTGCCTGGGTTCAATCACTGACCCTTCTAATAATCTATCATATATGAGGTCACTTGATCAAACTTCATTTGCTTAAAATTAAGCTAACAGTGCACAAAAATATGGTTCAACTAATCATACTTGTAAAACTGGAAAACCAAAAAATTAATAAGCAGGGAATAGAAGAAATAATAAATTACAAGCAAAAACAAGCACAACTACACAGCTAAGGAAATCAAGGTTTGTGCCCAAATAACACTACTGAGAAACAAGGAAATGTATTTTCTGAGCTACAAAACAATATGGTTACGTTACGGAAAGCTTAAACAAGAATTTAACTAAAAAATACCAATTATACAAATCTAGCAGGAAACTAAACTTACTGCCATCGGTAAAGGAACCATCGAAAACATCACTGTATCTTGAAGCCGGGGTAGTTCCTGTGCAATAGAACAGAGCCAGCCATTAATAGCGCATTTGTGAGGTACTGAAAATGTGCTATAATAAGCTCCCATGTGCTACATAAGCTCCAATGTCCCTAGTGGAACACAGGGATGTACTATTTTCCTTTTGTTTGGCCCTTGAGCCAGCAATAGGTGAATGCAACTGCCTGTAAAAGTCGGCATTAAAATAGATACATCCAAGTACACTACATCTGTCTCATGCTGAAGAATTTCACTCTGCAGAAAGCATTCAAACGACACCTGAGAAATGCAATTTTGAAATTACACAAGAATGCATTTAAAACCCCTGTCCAAAAATTCGAAAACTACATACATGTATATCACTTCCAAAAATGTCAGTTCTACTCAGCCCTGTAATAAATTGAGACGGACGACAGACACTAGACACGAAGGTAATAGCAAAGGAAATTGGCCTCAAGTTATTGCCAGCATGTGCAGTGCATTAATCACTAAAAGCTAATTACAAGCAATATTCCCTTAAAAAACCACCCAATTCCAGTCAGGACTGAGCAAAATGAGAAAATGTTGTCTAGGCAAAACAAAACAGCGGCAAACAAATGAAGCAAAGGCAAAGTTCCAAGAGGCCTGTGCTGGTTACGCAATCTTAAACACTCAAGGGAACGAGGAATGCCCCAAGGCAGCCATAAATTATTTTTGGAAACATATCCATAAAACAAAAGCTTTCTGTAACGGGAAAATATCATATCCGCCTATCACGTCATGCCATTTTGTGCTCAAGCCTCTCAACATTGTAATCTATACAAAAGCCTTCTAATAACAATTTCTACTTTTAGAAAATAATCAATACTATTTCCCCAACAATTTATTTCAAAAGGAAATGCTTATCATCCTTTTCCAAATACCAGACTGCAATCCCCTTTATACCTAAAGAATAACAGAACTATTTAAAAATAGCATCCTCCAACACAACTATTGCAATTATGATTCAAGATTATTATAACACTGATTCAAACTTCAATTTTCACTCAAGAACATCAGCTAGATTTTCTCCAAAGCTATTCTTCACTACAATTTCACTTGAAGCAAACATCGATTCATACCTTCTAAACCTTAAATATACCTAATTTATGTCTTCTATAAGGCTAAATAAGTCGTTGCATTAGATTACATAAGACGAACCAAATTCTTTCAGTTCTAGTGTAAGACCCACAAAATGCAACAGTTCAATATTCCACATTAAAAGTCGTCACAGTTCTCCCGCATCACTTACTATCAATGGACATATCGGATTTGTAACCAGAGGTGTTTGTGACGGGAGTGTGGTTTGTCATAACACTCATTCCATTCTCAATAGGCTTAGCTACATAAAAAAAGCAACAGAAACATTCAATGCAGCAAAACTAAATAAGAAAACAACGAAAAATAACACAAAATACATGTGCAAATTAAAGAAACACAACAGAAATGATGGACAATGCAGAAATACAATTATCAAGCAGTTTTCATACAAAACATAAAAAACCAAAAAAATTGAGAGAGCATAAAACACAACAGTCTGCAAATTAACAGTAAATAAACATTTGATTATGTACTCTATAGACAAGCAAACATCAAGCATTATCTAACATACAGACGCATAAGCAGACAAAAATAGATAACATTATCATGGATCTTATGGAATTATTTGGTTTCTGACAAAATGCATGGAACAACAATTCTTCAGTTGATAAAAGAGTTTCCCCTCTCAGCCTTACTTCTGCGAGGGTATTAGTCTTCATTAGTTCAGTGTTGTATTAATTTAATGATACTCAATGATCTACCCATGATTCTCCTCAACCACCCCATTTCTGCCACCAATAGTCTTCTATACGGATCGGAGTGCTGTTGCCTGAGGAAACAGGATGAGAGAAGACTATTGGTGGCAGAAATGGGGTGGTTGAGGAGAATCATGGGTAGAAGCAGGAGAGACAAAATAAGGAATGATCAAACAAGAAAAGACCTCGGAGCGGAGGAGACGGTGATAGAGAGAATTGGGAGACGAAGACTTGGATGGTACGGACACGTGAGACGGATGGCGGGAGAGAGACTGCCCAATGCGGCGCTACACGGTCACGTGGAGGGAGAGAGGAGCAGGGGAAGGCAACGGAAGACCTGGATGGACAACATCCAAGAAGACCTACAGAAGAGGGGTACAGACATAACAAAGATCGGCAGCATAGTACAGAATAGAGAACAATGGAGAGGCTTCATAAGGGCCTCATCGTCGGGAAACTGACGGAAGAGAAATAAGAATGAATTGACAGAAATGATGCGACAGATTTGTGGTATCACGCTCCGATTTCATCTCTGATCTGATTTTTTGGTCTTTGAACCCTGAGTGATTACAAGTGTTGCACAAAAGTCTCCCACGCAAAAGGGACCCACACCAGGTGCTTTACAGCAGCCGCTAGTAAAAAAATACCAATTACTAAAGAGAATGGCTAGTGAGGAGGAAACTCATTAAGTATCAATTCTACATTCTGGTTTCAGATTTAACCTTAGACAGCTTTAACCTTAGACTGCAAGGCCACCAAAGCACATGACCCTGATAGCCATGTTCTTGGGTCAACAGCTTTCCACCAGTGGAACAACGTAGGTCCCATATGAGCACAAACACATGGTTGTGTGGAGGAGTAGTTCTTTCCCATGTTAAAGGGGGTACTACATTTTACAGCACATAAAAGGTTCCTAAAATTTAACTACTTCTGCCACTGGATTATTCAAGGAAGTACCATTGCTTAGCACCCACCAAAGTAACCACACAGACAACAGTCAATAACAGCAACACAAACAGAACAGAAGATGCTACCTACAACTAAATTCATACACAAATCTAGCCGCAACAGCCACAAGTCAACGCCAGTGTAAACTTAGAAAAACTAGAACCATTCGTTAAATTAGTGGCTCCTGAAAACCTCCACAAAATCAGAACAGAACAGAGGCATAACAGAAATGAATTTAACAAGGCGTCCTTCACGCAATCATCAAGCAAGTTTCATTGGAAAGAGAAGTAAACGAAGACCAATAAACAAATGAGCACCAAAAACCAGTCGGTCTGAGCACGAGAAGAGCACTCAACCCCATACACAATTGATAAGAATGCCCCTCCCTCAGTCGCATTCAATGCTGCCAAACGTCTGGTGCCATGAACTGGTGATAATGATGAAGAAAGCTAGCAATCGATCTCGCAGACAAAGCCATACTTCAATATTCGTAGACAATGCAGGCAAACCACAATACACTGGAAACTCATTATCACACGACCTCGTTAGGCGCTGGCCCGTCAACGGGCACTGCAGGCCCATGTACCCGCCCAAAGCGTTGCCCGGGGCCACGAATACAATACCCAATACCGATCGCTGCAGCTTACACCTACCATCGCTTGAATAGTCGAGGGCCGGAGTGCTCAAGTGGCCATCCATGAGCAAATTCTCCTGCTTTGCGGGTGTTGACGGGGCCGAAATGCTGCCCATCAGAGGAGGACTGGTCTTCTGCTGCTGCTCATCCCTCTTCTGGACCCTGTCTGGATCGACGGGAGTGGCAGTCGACGGAGACTCGCTTCGTTCGACACACCCATTGCACAGGTAATCCTGATGACTGAAGGTCACCTTGTCACCCGGCTCAAACTTCTTTCTGCACAAGAAAACCATTAATCGATTACAAACAGATCCCAGGAAGAAACTTAAATAAGGACATGCAAATAAGTTTATGAACATTGTAAAGTAAGGGAAATTTATCACAAGCTTCATCTACCATGCTCGCTTGGTGTCGCACAGTACTTTGTCAGTTATACAGTGGTCTGTTCAGCAGAATGCTGGGTCTGTAATTTGTAAACCAATGATTGCAGGTTCAAGCCAGCTGACCAGACTCTGAGTAATGACCCTTGAAGAGTTACTTGAGCACAACTTAGTCTTGCAACTTCAGATTCATCAGATTTACTGACCCAGCATGCATAACTGCAATAATTAAATACCTAATTAAAAACACATAAACAAGCAATATTTAGAGGTTAGAATATAGCTACATTGTGGACTTGTCATGTGAAGTTGTTTCATGATACAGTGTGTTAACCAGGTTGCTGGTAAAAAGGGATAATGCTGAAAAGTCAATATTTAGCGTATACACTGCAGTTCTTGTACAGCATGTTAAACAATATGGCATGAACATTAAGTTAACAGAGCTTTGGGGACATAATACTTAGCTTAGTTAAGCCACTTATTAACAGACAGAGCATCAACACCATAATATCACAGCCAGTACAAATTCAAAATTTCAGTAAATGGTGCAAAAGTCAAAAGGTGATTCCAAAATTACTATACCTATTATTTTCAATCGAAAACACACTTCTCCTTAAGCAAAGTGGCGTGCAAACGATCCCACACTGTATCGTTATTTAATCACATTTTATTGGGTTGTCACACCTGGACTGCCGGACTGTAAATCAATTACATTGCTCATTTACTATGCACCTTTATCAATGGCAGTCCTCCAAGGCAGCGTTCCTCCTGGTCCTTTCAAATGAATGTGCGTATATACATACAAAACAATCAAACATGACAACCATTCCCATGGGCTGCTAGCTTCAACAATGATTTCAACCTGAAAGGTCTGCATCAACCTCCACATGTATGGGATGGCTATTTATATACCGTAGCCCATTTTTAGGATTCGCCTCACAGGATTGAAAATCTGCATGCTAAAATGAAAGGCCAATGCTACGACAATCAGTCACCACAAAGTACGTTGTTATTACGAACCGGGGACTTCCTAAACATAACACGGTTGGAAAACAGGAAGGGGAGAAAGGAAAATGTCCTTTGGATCGATGAGGCAATCAAAACAAGAATGCGAGCGAAAACATTCATCAGAGACAACGAATGTTTCTTCCGAAGAATCATAAAATCCCTGCAAAGTCTCGCTTCGTAGATGGTTTAGCAGTCTCTTTAATGCATGAATTTAAGAACCGACCATGACATTTAGACCTCAGCAAATCAACTGCAGACCTATAAGCCATGAACAAAATCTTTGTGCGATACATGAGATGCACTATATAAGTTTTCAAAGGATAGACATTTGCACATACATTTATTACATACTAATAGTCTTAGGCGCGTGCATCGTCTCCAAGTCAGTGTGTATATTTCACAAATCATACATTTTGCAAGACAAGTCCAAACAACTAGAGGGTAAAGTTCTCAAAACCGGGACAACTTCTGACAATTTTCTTAGGATCCAGTTGCCATAAGCACAGCAACAGATGAAGGGATAGTTTACCAAATTAGTATGTCAAAGTTCTACAGGGTAGGCGATAAGTCGTTATTGAAGACCAGTTTGCTTTCAAGTGCATGGGTAAAAACAACTGCACTTTTGAATGATTTCACCAGCTTGTTGCTGTTCTCGTTGAGATACAAATTTATCAGAGATTGAGAATATGGATGGCATCCGCAACAGATTTTCGCTGTTGGTCATTAACTCTAAATATGCAACTGCCAATCACGGAAACTAAAATAAAAATATGGCAAAGAGACATTCCTACATTTGTTCTCCTGGCAACCGGACATGGTATCTCTGGACAACCCCTCTGACAAGATGCAGCACTCGTAAATAAGCTTTAAAGTAGCTTTTGAGTAACTTCGAGTTTACAATTACAACTACAATTTCAATTTTTACTTCAATTACGATATCAATTGCTACACCAGCTGTCTTGGAATCCCAGTCGTTTGCTCCAAAGTGGTTGCATGTTTTTCCGTGAAGTTTAGGACCAAATCCAAGGAGGCACTTACTTGCACTTGGTGCAGTGGAAACATCCTTCGTGGTAGGTGTTTCCAAGGGCCGTCACCACCTCTCCCTCGACGAACTGTCCGCAGGAGTGGCACTTGACCCCAAACAGGCGCTGGTAGTCTTCCACACAGTAGTGCGACTCATTCTTCGTGTAGAAGCCACCTGTTGCAAGTGGCTTCTTACACTCTGCAATGCAACCGTGCAACATCGTAATGTAAACAAATGTTTACACAATACCAGTTAGTAACAGCTCCGAGGCATTCTTGCAACAGTGTTAAGTAATATATTGCTGAATGTTGATACAGCATCAGTTAATAATATCTCAGAGGCACTCTGCACTAATAAATTAATTGAATTAACAAATAGAAAGCAGGAGGTGGTTTGTGAAGATGCATATCAATCAATGTTGTTTGATGGCCAAGTGTTGAACGCTTCTGAGAGACTGTTAAGTGGCACTTTATAAATGTCTTGTTACATTACATTACAATGTTACATCAGTAACTGTTGCATCATTTACAACGTAAATATACGCAGTTGTCCTCACTATCAGCATCTGTATTGCAACTAACATCACAACATAAGTCTCAACAACCATCACCTTAATGACCGCTCATCGATTACAACCATCGACGCCACCTTAAAGACCACCCACACACCCACACACGCCTTCAGCTCCACCGCTGACAGGCTCTGGAGGCAGGAACCATATCCAATATTACATAGCGGTCCTTGCTGGAAGCCAACCGCTTCCTTCCGACAAGATAGAATTTCGCTCCTCCCTTCAGCCTCCCCTCCATCCCTCCATCCCTTGAGATGCTGCTGCAGCTGATGCTGCCATGGTGCTGCTTCCCGGTTGCTTTGGTTTCGCATGTGATAAATCATTTAAAGTGTTTTGTCTGCACTGTAACAATAAAGGCGGCCGCCGCCGTCTCCTCCTCGGTTGGTGCTATACGGTACGCGCCGCCGCCGACGCCGCCTGCCGGATGATAACATTCGAAACACTCCAAGTGCCGTCGGCAGCCGACAAATATTTGCCCCTCATACAGCGTCTACTTAACCTCTTGATTTGTCGCTCCTCGTCATTTCGCTTCACCTCACAGTCCGTCCTTGCGTCCCTTGGAATGTCCTTTCTCTTACTCTTTCTGATCCTCTGTCTGTCAAACTGTCTCATTTGATCCTTTTTCAGCATGTCTACCTGTCTGTGAGAGTACCTGTATGTTTGCCCCTCTATCTCTCCATCTGTCTTTTTTTGCAAGAGGCCTGTTAACGGGCATCCAGAGGAACCCGGGAACCCATCCCAAAGCGGGTTCCCGAGCCGCAAACCCAATGCTCGAATTCTGGCCGATTCTAGGAATTACGTTAGTGTGTGATGATCCCAGCAGGGGTTGGCCTCGTATACCAACATGCAGCTGTTCTCACCTTTGCCAATACAGCCATGGGCGTAGCCAGGAAAAAATTTGGAGGGGTTTTAAGATTTTGGGGGTTTCCATTGGAGATGGTCGCAAAAATTTAGGTTTTTTGGTATTTCACATGTAAAAGCATATAAAAAAAATTTCGGAAACTTCTTTTCGGGGGTTTGAACCCCTAAAACTCCCCCCTAAATACGCCCATGCATACAGCGCTGAGCTCGGGCTGGGGTCACCCCAGCAACTAGCCAGGCCAGTGTTGCTGCGGTACGCGGACTTACACAATCACCCTTATTTACCTTAATGATATCAGTGACTGTACTTCTGGTCACATCACGCCTGGGGGCATTTGCAATAGCTTGGAACAGCCCCGCCTGATGCAGGACTTCAAGTCACCTCGAACCAGTCACCACTGTCATGCACTCAGGCAGCAGCTGATACTGATGATATACACCTGATACAGCTTTGGCCAATGATACAGAAGTCAATGAATATTATCACTTTGTTTGCATGTGTATACTGTGTGCCTGCACGTGTGCATGTGTGTATGAGGTATTCTATGTCCATTAAAAAAATTATAAACTATTATCATACCTGCATTAATTGTGGTGCTATATATGCAGTATCTTTCTACATATAACATATTTGGTATTTCTGGGTGGGATTACTTATAGTACAAAGTACAGAGTCACAGTAAATATCATAGTGCGAAACAAGGCATTCAAAAGTGTTACAAATCTTTAGGAAATGCAACATCTTTTATTTCAACTGAATTTTATCCCCTATAAATGTAAGCAAGAATTACACCGGTGATTTTGCCTTTGCTAACAATTATATCCATTCAAAATGGACACATGTACCCAGGCCGCATTTTGCTAAAATGAGGACACCTCTAGTTATATGTCTGTCTGTGTGCCAATCTGCACAGTCTGTCTGTCTGTCAATTTGCTATATGACTGTTTCCATCTACCTGCCTAAATGCCGCCATGGCATACAGCTTACATAGCAGAAGTTCAATTAAGGAGGTTGAATCAGTAGGTCTGGTCAGTCAGTTTGTCCCTTTGCCAGTTTGTATGTCTGTCTCAGCATCTGTCTGCCTATTTGCAACCATGGAACAGACACCGCTTAGAGCAGAAAGTTCATCCAAAGAAGCTGTTACTTTAGTCTGGAAGGAAAATGCCAAACAATATAATATGTATCGTCTAATGAAGAATAAGCTCAATAGCAGATCCTTAGTAAAGGTTTCCATCCTCATAATATTAATATCTAAGGTCATGTTTGGCTTCAGACACACACTTCAATGGATTCAACAAAAACTTCCCAAGAACCATCAACCAATGCCTTGTGCATAAACAATGGCAATCTAGAAGTTCTTAGATCTTAGATGTGATGAGGCCAAAACAAAATAATGGTGTGTTTCTGGTAACGCGACCGACTCACTTTTTTGCCATCGGAAAATTTTCAAATTTTTATTATTACGGAAAATTTAAAAAAAAATTTTTAACTTCACATACATTAAGCCTTTGCATGCCGGAGATGCAGAATCGCGACATTATAGGTGCATTCACTGAAGCAGAGACTTTCGGAAACTAGCGGTCTTTCAATGGAAATAATGGTACCGTAAATTACAGCAATAAAAGGGCTAAAGTGTGGAGTTTGGGAGAGGAAGGTAATAGACCCGAAAGTGGTGGATTTTCTCACGGTAATTTGACAGGGTTATTTCACAAATCTGACCGCCATATTCATTGCAGAAATACCTTTTATCGTACGTGCCATTATAAAAGTAAAGCCTCCTTAGCAATGAGCCTACTTAACAACCTCCGTAGCATTCTACTTTCATAGCAACCAGCCTTCTTAACAACCAAGCTTTGAAGCAAGAAGCCTCTGTGTCAGCCTCATTAGCAACCACGCCAACCAGTTTCAAAGTCAGACTTGGCCCCTTTAGCAACCGCCTTCCTTAGCAACAGTTAGCAACACCTGCCCCTTCCATTTCACCTTGCAAGAAAAACGATGTCAACAAAAATGAAATAAATAAGATTGTTTTCTACAGCAGTTTGTAGGTACATTCTGCAAATAGGCATTTTTTAATACTCGCATAGAAAATACATACTTTGGTACAGCATGTACCGCTGTGCATAAATGGGCAGTGGCTTCATTTTCGGAAATCACTGCATAAAATTATTTTAACAAAATAAAATTATTTTCCTACACCTACCCAGTTTTTTTTAACTCTGTTACCGGAAACACACCATTATTTTTTTTTGGCCTGAGCTTAGATGAGGCTTGTCAACTTGACCACTTTCCATATAAATTATCATTATTATTATTAATTAAATTTGTAATACATGCATGGTCACATGGAAATGTAAATCTGAGGCACGGATAGTCAGCCGCCAGGAGAAGATGCAGTTAGATATCCAAGTGCTTGAAAGCCAAGGAGAAATAGCGAGTCTTGAGCTGCTATTTGAAGGAAGGAAGTGATACATTGTAGATTTAACAATCAACCGTATCACATATTGGACCAGAATTCAAACTCAGGACACAGTTGGTAATGGCCAGCACATTTACATTCAGGACATTTCAATTAGATTCTGCCACCTGGTTTCAGCACCCAGATGTTGTTGTTTGTTGTCAGTGTTTACATCTAGACTGCATACATACAGACACAGAGAAATATGAAGCAGTGGAACTAGTAGTCCTCTATACCTCGGCATTTGAAGCATTTCAGATGGAAGTATCTCTCCTGAAGCTTGATCGCCTGTCCTTTGCAGCTCTTACGACAAGCCTCACAGTTGATCTTTCCTGCACAGACACACAGCAGCGCATTAGCCACAAAGCTCACAACATACACAATCAAAATACCTTGAGCTGGAGATAAAAATAGCTGCTTAAAAACCCAATAAATGCTACAGATCTAAGCACACTCACCTGGCTACACTCACCTGGAGCAATTAAATATAAATTTTAACAGCCTCTCGTATACATACATGTGCAGTTACCTTACTTTACCGGTGCTTCATTGATTGGATTATCTGAAGCATTGCACCACTGAAACCGTCACTTGCGTAGTGAGACAATGTTTCATCAAATGGACAAAGTTCAGCCAAGTGCTGCAAAACCCCTCAAACTGTGCACAGTTTGACTTTTACAACCGTGACAAATTGCTTCAGAATTGCTCATCTTTCTGCTTACTCCATTACAGTCCAAAAATCCAGAATCCAGATTCTAAGTACTAGTACACAAGTAAAAAGTTTAACTAAAGTAATGTTGCTCAAGGAATCAACTGTTATCAACATCAGTGTAAGTACCAAAGAGAAGCAAGGAGAGATATGGTAATGTCACCTAGTTCAAATACAAGAACCATTAGCAGGGCTGTTAGGGCTTAATATTGCCCCCATGGAATGCGGGGCTGTGGGTGATAACCTGTTAACAAGCAGAGGGGAAAAGTCATTCAAACTACAAGTTTGAAGGGATTGGCACAGAGCACTTCTGAGGACTGTAGGTTAATCAGTTTCTAATTAAGTTTGTTGTAAAGATACTCATGATGAATGGTTGGTGGTGGTCATGGTGGTGCTTGTGTAGTGTGTACTCCCTCCCGCTTATCTCTTGGAAAGGCAAAATCGTGCATATGAAAGTTTGTGGTCTTCAATATTATAACTGCAGAATCTAAGTTACTTACCTCAGGTGTGATTAGCACAGGTGTCTAATTAAACAGTAAACTCACACAGGGTTCTGTTGCCATCAGCCACAGTGGCCCCTGGACATGAGGACCCTTGTTGGTTCACATACTGTTCCTTGTTTATTATTTTAGGAGATTTAAACTCCGGCTAGCACTAGGACCTTAAAGGGTGTGTTGCCCATTCAAAAGGTCAGCTGTGAGGATGGATTAATTTATTGTGGCTATAGATATAAAATGTGTACATTTACCAACAGCCTACATGCTCTTCATTCAAAGCACAACTAAACCACCCGCACCTCAGGCAGACCACACAACCCCACAGCACATATAAAGCCAGGGAGCATAAACAACACTGACAATAAAAGCAGACCAGTGGTTAGCCCCTCTTGGCACCCTCAGCACACCTGTGAATCACCCTGTAAACATTGATGGCATGTCAACACCCCACCCTCTGCCTATGAATCCGAAAACGCAGGACAATGAAAGGCTCTTCCAAGAGTCAAAGGAACAGCGCACACCTCCCGCGAGGTAAACAAGATTCCATGCATTCCAACAACAACAACAACGGAAGTCCAATGATACACTACGAAGCACAACAGCAGAGATTATATCAATCATTGAGGTAATCAACTGACACACGAACCCCACTAGGGTCAACTGCTAACATACCGATAGATAACTCATGCATCTTCTTCCTCCTCCTCCCACTACTACTTGAACTTGCCTCATTTATTACTCAGAGCTCCTCTACCCAGAGTCTTCCAGTCCACCTATGGCTATAAACATTAATCTCCGGCTTCAAAGTGCACTTCTGAACTTTGTAAGCAGAAAATTATCGAATTACAGTTAACAAGGGTTTTAAGTGGTTCAGACGACAGGCAGTCTGTGTTAGAACCACTGCAAGTTAACCTGAAATGCTTAATTTAGTAGTCTATCTCTCTTAGCCTCCTCTTGAAAGCTGTGGCAGTGTCCACTCAGCCAGTAATATCATCCAAACCATTCCATAAGTCCACAACTCTTGCATTGAAGAACTTCTACCCTAAAGGTCCTTTCGTTTCTTAAATAATTTGAACCTGTGTCCTCAAGTCGAGTTGCCTTGTTTGTTGCTAATTCAAAGAACCTCCCTCACTGTAGACTGTAGAGCTTCCTTTCCAATTATAATCTTGTAGCGTCAATTAGGTCTCCTCTGCTCCTCCTTCTCTCTAATGCTGTCAGTCCACACCTTTTCAACCTTTCTTCATAGCTCAAATCCTTGTATCCCCTAAGCATTTTTGTAGCTCTTCTTTGCACTTTTCCCAGTTTTATTGTATTGCTCTAAAGTGTCTCTACACTAGAATCTCTGACTTACTCAAGTTGCAAAAGCAATTCAACTAACCTTATTTACAAAACAAAACAATAAACTGTTAAACCTAATGGTCCCAATGACAACAGCCATCAACACAGACATCAGTCAATCATAGTTTTATGAATTACAAATTAAACTACTATAGTCCCTGTGTTTTATGTAGTGATGTATCCATTCTGCACAGCATTGGATGTCCCATTGTTATATTATATATGTCTGTAGGTATGTGTGTGTGTGTGTGTGGTGGTGTGTGTGTGTATATATGTATGTATGTATGTATTTATGCATTTTTTTTATGTTCCAATCCATAGTCTGGATTCAACAGCGGCATCATATAAGTCAGCTAGCTTATTTTTCTGGTAATAAAAAAATAAATAAAAAAGTAAATAAACAAAAAGCTGTGCACCATGGAAAACATCAGAGTCTCCAAAGACATGGCAATTGAGCCGTTGACAACCTATTTACCTATTCTTCCCACTATATAAATATCTGAAATGAATGAATGAATAATCATCCATCAGCAAGTGATTCTGTAGGGAAAACACTTGACCCAGTTATGTATATTAGGCTGACCTAGAGGTCTCCTTTTCAATTCAGTGAATTAAACAAGTTCAGCAGCTTCTCACGTCGTTGTTTAGAATCCCAATCACAGTTTCTCAATGCTTCGATGCCCAAGAGGTTGGACCGTATCTGAATTAATTTTCATACCTAATGCATGCACATGCATCAACCGAAGGGCTGTATATGTGAGTGTGTGTATGCATGCATTTACACCTATGATTGTATGAATGTATGTATGCGTGCGTGTTTGCATGTGTATCTATGTATATATGATATATGTATGTGTGAGTGTATATGTGTGTGTATGTATGTATGTATGCATGTATGCATGTATGTATGTAGGGTGGTCTTCATTGGACATGACATTTTTTCCTAAAAACAAAGTGGGGCACCCTCTTAGTTGGTTAACCTTTGTATAAAAAATTACAATAGAAAGTTTTTTTAAATTGACTTTTAGCAGTCACTACCATTCATTTTATGCAAATCACTAAGCATTTAATAAATGAAATAAGTGAACAAATATCAAATGTGCAATTCGTGTAACATTATTATTCAAAGAGTTTGATCCACATTACTCATTACTTTGTTAATAGTTTTTTGTAGAGTTCAAATGAAGATGGGTTACAAATCAGTTTGGATTAGTTCATAGCCAGCATGTTATTGCTTTGGTCAGGATAACACTGCCGGTATTTATTCCTTGACAACAAACAGAAGGAATTGTTTCTGTTCTTCACTTTCTGTCTTATGTTTGGTGCTTTCGTCCTTCAGAGCAGCCCACATTCAGCATTGTCATTTAAAACTGTAGTAGAGCAAACAGTCTCTCGAACAGACTTACGAGCTGTTGTCTATATTTCAACATCTTTTTCCCAAAAGTCCAGTAATGTCAATAATCTGTGAGTGCCGGATGTCACAACTTCCAGTTGTTGAGTCTTAATAGTGGCTGGATCCAGCGTAACTCTCTTAAGTGGATGTTCTGCACCATAGTTATTAAAAACGGTAAAATTAAAATAAAAAATGGAAAAAAACGTCGTTTTATTGAAAAAAATAAAAAACGGAAAAAAACGAGAAAAACTGAAAAAGAAAATAATTTGACTTTCCTACATCTCTTACTGCATTGTTAAATTAAAAACCTTGTTTACACAATTTAATGTTAATCAGCAAATAACATAATTTTATTAGTAAACACTAAATAACAGTTATCTAGAACAATTATTTTCTTTTTCATAAGTTTGGTTTAAAAAGAAATTAAGAAATTAAAAATATTGAAATCTTTTCAAATTTAAATTGCATACAGAAGTCCACATAGGCCTAAGTTCATGCTGACATAAGCAATTAAAACTAAACTTTGTAAGTATAGAGTGTACTTAATTAAAAATTGTAGATCTAGGCCTAGGCTACTTAGCCTACAATTCTGATTTATATAAGAACTTAATATGAGTAATATCCGTCAGTTTATCAGTCAATAAGAGATTATCGAGTACAAAGACAATATTTCGCATTTCGGATAACTTTGAAATTCAAATAACTTTTATAAATTTTATTTCCTGAACTGTGCTGTTTATTTCTCAACTGATGACACTAAAGAGTGACGTAAATTAGATGAATCCTTGAAAGGACAGAGACAACGTATAAAGTATGTCAGACAAAAATAAAATTAAACAAATAGTAACAGACAGTGAATAACTAAATAAAGTTACAAATAAAAAATAAAAACGGAAAAAAACGAGACGAGAAATAAAAAACGAAAAAACGACGTTTTTTGGAAAAGAATAAAAAACGAAAAAAACGTTTTTTACAACTATGTTCTGCACTATGCCTATGCAGAAAGAGACAGACAGACAGACAGAGACAGACAGACAGACAGAGACAGACAGCCAAAGATAAAGAGACAGACAGACAAAGAGACATAGACAGAGAGAGACAGAGAGAAACATTCTTTGTTTTGTGTCATCTGGCACCTCGTCATCAAAGAATGCCAGTGCTGCCAGTTCCTCTGACTGGTACCAAACATGCCCTGGGAACTTCTTCATGGCAATGGCGGAGATAGTAGTATTTATGTCCTTGTAAAGTTCTGTTAATACGAAGATAGTAGTGTTTATGTTCTTGTAAAGTTCTGTTAATGTCGGAGATAGTAGTATTTATATCCTTGTAACTGCTAATATCCTTGATAAGCTGAATTCGAGGTGCTGATAATTACTGCAGATGAGGCTTGGACCAGGCTTAGACATAAACTCATAAAACTGTAAAAAGGCACACATCAGCAATGTCTTTGTCTTCATTCTTTCTCAGCTTATTATTGTTATCTGACCATGCACAACTTAGGAGAATAGATGGCTGTGGCCACCCATTGAGCTCCGTGTAACCGCGATGGTGTTTTGATTGACACTTCTTTAGCCAATAATCCATTCAGAAAGCTGACAGTGAGTTCCAATGGCTCTCGATAGTCGTCACCCGATTGAAATGGCTGTATCTGAGTTGTGACAAACGATTATTCTGTACTTATTTTCACTTATTATAGGGCACCATTATCCAATGACAAAGCATCAAGTGATAGAAGTGAGCAATTGTGCTTAAAGGAACAGCGTAAGCTCCCTATACAGTAACTGTCTCAGGGAGACTGGAACCCCACACAGTATGTTACGAGGCAAGTGCTCAAACCAATCAGCTACCATGGCACATGGCTGGACAGGTTTATGAGCCAACCGTACAAGCAAGTCAGCCAGTGCAGATAGCCAGGACGGAATGTTACACTGTCCTGCTTTCCAGCTGATGGAAAAGCTAGGATTGCCTTTGCCATTTCAACTACCAGCCATACATCAACGGCAACCCTCCTCACATCGGACCAGAAGCATCTTTATTATGCACAGCAGCATCAGTTGAGGTCACACAGACACCCACACAGGCACCAGCAATCCATGCAGCATCAACTGAGGTCACAGTCCAATGCACCAAACCAACCATCCAAACAACGGAATCAGCCTCGTACTATCAATCTCAGCAGCCAAGTCTGTAAACACATGGCTAGGATGTTCACTGCCATGCATGGCTAGAATGTTTACTCGGCTTGACCTCCCCGGATTCTGACCTGGCAGCTACGGACTTGATTTGATACAGCGACGGCAAATAAGCTGGTCTCCCTGACACGGCTTTGCGCAGCACTGAGAAATTTACATTACATTTACATTACATTTACATTGCATTTACATTACATTTACATTACATTTA
The DNA here is from genome assembly GCA_020284085.1 of Aporrectodea caliginosa. Lineage (NCBI taxonomy): Eukaryota > Metazoa > Annelida > Clitellata > Crassiclitellata > Lumbricidae > Aporrectodea > Aporrectodea caliginosa. The sequence continues at coordinate 391,910 of JACEVL010000165.1, read as the reverse complement.
CATTACATTTACATTACATTTACATTACATTTACATTACATGTACATTACATTTACATTTACATTACATTTACTGACAGAACGGTGTACCACTGTGTTGTATCCATAATGCAGTAGTGCACTGGTAAAAGTAATGTCTGATGACAGCAGACAATTATTACCATTGACTGTGACTGAAGCATTTCAGATCCTTCTGACCAAATAATTGTCTGGCATCACCAGACATTACTTTTACCAGCGCACTACCACCCCAGAATGCAATAGTACACCGTTTTGGAAGGCTATAAAGGCGCTATATAAATAATGAGATACATAATAGGAATGCCACTGGCAATGATCGCCATAAACATAGTTTAATCTGCCAGATTCCTGCCACTGTAGTAGTAGCTCATCAGTGCAGAGGCCAGGCAGAAGGAAAGAGACAAGATAGACAGACAGACAGAGACAGACACTGATGCATCGTAACACAGAGACAGAGAGAGACATGAACAAGAGTGAGCAAACAAAGTTGTTATGATGTAAACCTAGACCAAAACCTTGCTGGTGTTGAGTAGACTGATTTACCAGCCACGCCTCAAGAATTTCCCAAAAAATATATGGGTGTTTTTTTTGGTTTAAAGTTTTCCGATACATCTCCTTACATCGTCCGTCATTAAGCGACGGGCTATATGGAGATCTTCGGAAAGGAATGCATAAACAGAACTTGGACTCAACAGACTCTCTAATGGCAAGTACAGATGCAAGGTCATAGATAAGCACTGCAAGTTGTTTAAGAGGACATCTTTACTTCGTACCTCTCAAATACAATTAAACTCAGGCATTGTTGTGAGAATGTTCAAGCATTCTTAAAAGTAAGGACTGGAAACAGCAGATACTAGTGTTGCCACAGGCATTAGTTGTTGGCAATAAAGCACAGTAACTTTGGTCCACACTACTTTCACCATTGATAGGAATAAGACAAAATTGTCTGGCAAGATAACACGACATGTGCTGTGATACTGAACATTTTGTCTGCAAGTTATTCTAAATTAGTAACTTCTATCACACCAGTGTCTAAACTCTAAAGCTATGGGTGCACAAGGCATCAACCAATAGCGCACCAAAAACAAGCTGCAAATCTGGTTAACAGTTTTGGATGTTGGATCTATTACGACAGAGAGGCAGCCTATGGAGAGTATATATATATTCGTTTTATTGAAACCTGAGTGACAAACCGCATTCAGTGAGTAAACAATTTGAAAATAAGGTTAAGCCAATAGCTTAGAACAAAATGACATAACCAGATTAACAGAATGAACATCTGTAACAGGGACAGAGTTCCAAAATCTAGATGCTGCAACCGAAAAGAAAAAGCTCGTTCACCAAGAACAGGCCCAGTGTTAGGTATAGCCAGAGAAAGACAATTAGACGACCTGGTTAAATAATTACAAGTCTGGGGAACAAGGACTACTACCAACTCTTGGCAGGTAATCACTCTGATTTGTGCAACCATTCTGGTAACGATTTCAGTTTTTGGAACAAAGCCCAAAACTCTATCGTCCAAATAGACTCATCATTTGGAGACAGGCCATTATTTGTCTCACCGGTTTAAATGTCGTTCAATCATCGTTAGCACAGCGAATGCACCATTGCAATTGGTTTCTCCATCAAAGCCGTGCTATAGAAAGCCTTCAAACTGACTGATCGCGTGGTTCGTTTGCAAAATGGAGCAATGGCTTCAACTGTCCTTGCAGCAGCTTATAATGATGCTTCTACTTTTAAGCAGAAAAAACTGAATACAGCAAGGGATTTAGTTAGTCTAATCACATCTACAATAGCTACTATATTAGCCTTTTGGGGTATAACTTGGTGTAAATGTAATGTAAATCTATAAAATTTCTAAGTGCCACATAAAAGATGCATGATGCAGACAAACTTATTCAGTGAGCTGCCTGTCAGATGTGGTGTGGTGTCTGTCAGTTCAAACTGGCAAGAGTGAAATGATGTTATTTGTTTGGTTTCCGTACAAGGTCAGAATCTGGGTGGGGTCAAACTGGGGATCTTGGTAGACAACAGCATGGTGAGAAATACTTGAAGCTTAAGATGTACTCCTTCCAAAATAATAATTACTTCTTATCAATCTTCATGGGTACATGATAGTCTCGTGGTATGTGCTCCAGATTGTCAAGCAACAGAGCTTATGGTTTGAAATTCCTGCCAAACCAAAAGATACTTCAAGGTATCTGTTATAGCTAACCTGTACAATATGTTTGCAGGTGTAATGGGTCAGTCGCCAATTTTGCTCAGTTTTTATAAATGCTTTAAAATACGACAGTTGCAGATCTCTCTTCACAGTATTGTCTTTAGCTTCCATATTAAATTGAAGCTTGGTTGAAATGGCAAATCTATAGTAGTAACACATCTCATGGAGTAGTTGCTATGGTATCTGTCAAGGTTCCACGAATAGGAAGTCTTTTCAAGTGTCTGTCTCATTAGCAACGTTCGATGGGTCTGAACTGAAGGCTGTCAGGCTTCAGTGCAACAGTCACCACTTCTGTGTTCTACAACACTTTCAGCATTATACAAAATCTCGATTGATCGGCTGTCATCTCAAGAGCGGCCGTTTGTCAATCGGCACTTTCATGTTGCGTGGACAATCACCGGCCCGGCCGACGACGGTGTGAAGCCAAACGAAGAACGGACAAAAACAGTTTCATGAAATATTATGATTGGTTCATGTGACCAGGAAGCAGCAATTTGTTTCTAAAACTATCGATACCCTTCTGCCACTTCACGTTGATGCCCTGCTGCCACTTCACGTTGATGCCCTGCTGCCACTTCACGTTTAGCTCTAATTACAACTGCATAAGCAGAGAGTGCCTGGGTGACTGTTTGACCTTTTTATTTTTCCACTTACTAAAATATTTTTCATATTTAAGTTTGCTATAGCAGCATGAGACTAACTGCGCCTCCGATTCACATTTCTGTGTGACCTTGCGTGCGTTAAAAATGTTTCTAATAATTTAATAATAAATAATTAATAGCCTGAAGGATTGGAACTACCTCGGGTAAAAGTTCTTCATTAAAAAATAACATTAATAATAATAATAAAATTCACCCTTGCTATACCATGAGGTATTGTTGTACAACAATGTCCCAACATTTGTGTGCTGGTTGAGTATGTTGTGTCAAAAGCTGGGTGGAGTGTTTTTCAGAGTAGACATGACAAACATCTTTTGCCCTGGAACCTATATAGCACACACTAGCCATTGTTGTTTCTTGTCTTCTTTCAACAGCTTGGGTACAGCACTGTCCCTGTCTTGTGAGGCTTACAGTTGCAAATGACATCCATTGGCCTCTTCTACATTGATCAGCAACATCTGCCTGGCAGGCTTCATTTCGCTTCACTACGCAAACACCTAGATGTTGCAAGGGAAATAGGTGTATATTGCATGGAAATACATACAAGTTGCACAGGAAACACATGTATGCTACAAGAGAAATACATGTATATTGCAAGAGAGGTATGTGTCCATTGAACACAAAATACAAGTAATTTGTTGAGAATATACTAAACGTACATTGCAATGGAAGTTATGTATCATGTTGGAAGGGAAATACATATATAATATATATTACAAAGGAAATACATATACTGCAGAGGAAATAATAAATGTACATTGTAGAGGAATACATTATGATGCAAGGGAGCATGGGGATAATAGGGTGTCCCAGAAAAAACTTTTTGTCGAAAGTCTTGGGTCTCACCAGCCAAAAGGTTTCTTTGGTAGATGACAATGTTTGTGAAAAATTTTCAATTTTTTCGGATGCTATTTAGGGGTCCCCCAAAGGGTCCTAACTTTAGTCTTCATTTTAACGTAAAAAGCTCGTTATTTGCACGTGTTTCAATCTGATTTACTCTTATAATCACAAACAATTAAAGAAGAGTCCGATTTGGATGAACTTTTTATGGTTTGTTTGACTCAACGAGAGCTACATCCAGGTAAAATATAGAATTAAATTCAGGGTGATTCAAGTTCATTTCAAGGTCATAAAAAACGAAATATCAAAAAACAAAGAAAAATGATCAGATCTCGGCCAATAATTGTTGAAATTGGTTAACTCTTTCTTGCCTTTCTCGTCATGATAAGGGCTACCTGTGATAAGAAACAAGGATACCAAAGTAAGACGATCGAAAGTTATTTTAAGGACAAAAAGGTCAAGTTCAGAGAAATATTTGAGGAAATTACATTTACTCGGTAAAATGTTGCTCTATTTAAGTTATTCTTTTGCCTGTTTGCTCAGACCGATCAGGGCTACATTCCAGAAGACAGAATACTAAAAGCCTAACAGAATCCAAGGTTATTTCAAGGTCAAAACGTCAAAAGCAAGGAAATATGACCGCAGATCAGCCAAATGTTTTTTCGCTAAAGTGTTTCTGAGTTATGGTCATTTGACCTTGATTTTAAGTTTTGACCTTTAAATGACCTTGGATTGTGTTAGTCTTCCAGAAGACAGAGTACTAAAAGACAATCCAAGGTCATTTAAAGGTCAAAACTAAAAAATCCAAGTGTTAAGCCGAGATTTTATCATTTTTCTTTGTTTTTTGATAGATTTCGTTTTTACGACCTTGAAATGACCTTGAATCACCCTGAATTTAATTCTATATTTTATCTGGATGTAGCTCTCGTTGAGACAAACAACCCATAAAAAGTTCATCCAAATCGGACTCTTCTTTAATTTTTTTGTGATTATAAGAGTAAATCAGATTGAAACACGTGCAAATAACGAGCATTTTACGTTAAAATGAAGACTAAAGTTAGGACCCTTTGGGGGACCCCTAAATAGAATCCGAAAAAATTGAAAATTTTCCACAAACATTGTCATCTACCAAAGAAACTTTTTGGCTGGTGAGACCCAAGACTTTCGACAAAAAGTTTTTTCTGGGACACCCTAGGGGATAAGGTATAGGTATCGTATATAATGCATTAGTGTTCTGTGTTCTCAAGCCTGCCTTTCATATTTGCATTTATGCACAATTTTACGCCCCTTTGAACGCTCGGTCTGACTGACATACCTGACATACATTTCCCAAACTAGCAAATAGTTGGACTAAGTGCAAATTGCACTGCATCTGGGATACTGTGCAACTTCAAAGTAGCTTTTTACTATCTGCTGAATGCCATCCTATGTCTAGGTACAAGTATGAAGTTTTTGCACTTGAAGCTACTACAACCTCTGAAGCATGCCAGCAAGGACGTAATTACTTAAGACAGCAAAATCAATGGCTCATTACATTCCCAAACAACCAATCTTTCCTCCCTCCGCAGATAAGGGAGGACAATCGAGAGAACACTTAGTGCAGGATTGCAATTCCTGGGAAAGCCCATTAGCCCAGTGGTTCTTAAAGTGGTGGTCCGCGGACCGGCGCCGGTCCGCGGAGCTCAAGTCGCCGGTCCGCGAAACAATCCCTAAAAATAAAAAATTTGATCAACTTATTCCTGGAAAATACAGATAATTATAGATATATTTTTTAAGTTAAAAAAATTTATAGAATGAAATTATTATTTAACGTTATTTGCAATAAATCAATCTAGATTCTAGATCTAAAGTTCCCATTATCGCCACACCGTGATCGCTAGGCATATGGACTTCGATCACCTAGCGATTGAAACTGTCACCAACTGAACACAACCATTCGTACGCCAGATATTTGTTCTTTGTTGATGGAATTGAGCGATAATTAAGAAAACGCTAGCGTATGAATATTTTTGTTTATTTGCAATAAGACAAATTTAAACACGAAATAAAGTTCTAGAAATCTTAGTTTTAAATTTAAAAAATAAGAGAAACAATGAGCAAAGCACATCAAGTCTCTTTGGACAGTTTCTTTAAAAGTAATGAAACAACAGCAAAGCGCCGCAACTCAGACACGGACAGTGACAGCACACAAGAAAACGATGATAATGTACGGGAAGGATCTCTTTTAAAAAAAGCCAAGAAACATCGTTTGTTTAATAGAAAATACGATCAAGAATATTTAAAATATGGATTTGTTTCTTCCGGAGATGAAAACAGCCCAAAACCACTGTGTGTAATCTGTGGAGTTAATTTAATTAAACTTTCAGTAATTAGGCTTGCTACTTTTAGATAGGAGTAAGCCTTCTCGTGTAATAAAATTACTAGTTATTATTTATAAAAACTTGAACGCTTCCTTTAACTATAATAAATACATTCTGATATTTATTGTTATATTTAACAATGAATAACAAGAACATGTGTAATTACATATATTTGTAAAAGCAGTTTATTGATTTAGTCACTATTTCGCATTATTTCGCTCTTAGAATAATTTCAATAAAATATTAAGATAAAATATGGACTCATTCCTCTAATTTCCCTTTATCTTGGATTCGATTGTCAGATAAAATTTTGCATTTCTAACTGGTGGTCCGCCAACAACATCATAAATGCACAGCCGGTCCCTGCTTCTAAAAAGTTTAAGAACCCCTGCATTAGCCAACACGGTTCAGTGCAAAGCCCGGCCGAGGAGGACAGTCACGTGATCAAGTCTAAATTTAGGTCTCCATAGAAGTGGCTTCGTTTGTCAAAGCGGACCGTGGGAGAGATTTTATCAAATCACCCCTTGAAGTAAAACCATATCCAGCTGTTCAGTGGTCTCAAGTTGTGGTCCAGTTGGATTATTATCCATCCAATATCACATGTATCAATAGGGATCTCCCTGTATTCGTCTGCATCAACCACCTGCTTTCGCTTCATCATCATCATCAGTTCCCTACGCCAGCCATTTGGCAGCGATGGGTACGAAAAAATGATCTCCAATTCTCCATTGTCCTCGGTCATCTGTCAAGTCCATTGTTCCGCTCAGTGTTAGTCTACATGACGTTAAGTCCTCATTTATGTTAGTCTATCCAACTCAATATCTTAAGCTAGCCCTGAGGTAGCAATGAGTATGAAGTGTTAACGACTTCATTTTCTTAGCCTCGGCATATGAGGGTGGGAGGCCAGTCTTCTCCTTTGCTGTCTCATCTTCCCACCATCAGTGTACGGTCAGTGAACTCATCATAACTGATATGGCTAGGGTGCAGGTGGAGCAAAAATCTCGAACCAAATTTCTGCTCTGGCAGGGATTTGAACCTCTGACCTCTCAATTGACCGTCCAGCACACTAACCACTACACTATCGAGCACCCCCACCCATCTCAACCCTAACCGATTCCAATCTGCCGTCCACAGAACACAACAGCTTTTCTCACACATTATGCAGCTTTGGCATTTAAGTTTCAGGCTTTCTGCCCACACAGACAAACAGTATCAACTGTCAATGTATCTAATATTGGCTAATTAAAATGCAGATCTCTCTTTATGCTACACGTTGCCAGCTGCAGCCATTTAGGCATGACGCATCGATCAGACCGGAAGCCTAGTACATTGACTGTCTGGAATTAGTCTGGGGATCTAGCTGCTCATTACGACATGACTCTACGTCTCAACTTCTGTCGGGCAAAGGAACTGGCCATATAGCTGGTCCATACAGGGACCCATCAATCATTAAGAATCGATCGAGAGACACGGAAAGAAATTCACTTCATCCCCACACGGTCCGAACAGCCATCTTGGTCCTTTGTAAGAGTCAGCAATAACGGAATGTCACATCTAACAAATGTCCTGTTCCAATAGTAACAACACACAAAATGGCCGATTTTCCAAGGCCAATCATCAAATGCGTGCAAGTGATGGACAATGGCGGATAAGGCCGATAATGGCTGATTTCTTCATGTGATTACTCAAGCAGCTGATTGGGCGGCATGATATCAAGGGGTATCTCGTACTAGACTGTCAATACAGTCATCGGACTGATGTGGCTAGGTTTGTGCTTAAGCCAAATGATAGTATGGAGCTATTGCACCAGACTGTCAATACAATCTAGGAGACTAGGATTGCAGTGGTGCGGTTTGTGCTTAAACAAATTTATGTTAGTATGGAAGTCATCATGTTATACATGTCTGCACATTGTTGGATTAGTTTGATTGTTTATACCTCAGCCCAACGACAGGCAATGATTTCCAACATATCTTAGGTGTGTGTATGCTTCCATGTAGGCATCAAGACACTTAATCTGGTGTGCAATTCATTTTTCCTCAAAGGTACTGCACAAATAATTATCTAACTTAGCTAAGTGTATGTTTAAAGTCACTTGAAAATTTCTGCTGAAACAAGTTAAATGCAACATCATGTCCATTAGATGCCTTACATGCCTCACAAAAGTATTACCTGTGACAGTCTAAAAGACGTTGAAGTTAATCAAGTTAATCATTAAGCAAAGTGTTGTTCAGGTAACTAGCAGAGTCACAGAAGACACATTTTTTATGTGCCTCTATAGAAGCTCTTCAGTGGTAAGTAGAAGGTATTTTAGCAGTTTAAAAGAATCCCCTATGAATCACATACACAGTGCCACTCGAGCATAATTAAAACTCTTGCCCTCTTATAATAATCAGTGATCAATCCAAAGAGTCCTCAACTATGACTCATTTTTATTGAACATAATGAATTAATCATTATTGTTATCAATTAAGTATTTACTATTATTAAGATTACTAATTTATTATTAATGCTATCAGAAGATTTATAAAGCGCAAGTCAATCAAACTAGACACATGGCAAATGCGCTACTGACCTACATTGTTGACCTACTGTACCATGACAAGCACACACGGGTAATGAGTAAGCATTAATGGCCACCAAGTTCATGACTAACACATGGTCTCTAGGCATGTCTGTTGTGCAAGTATTTACTCTAATTAAACGGTAAACAACTACATAAGAGAAATAAGACTGCCTTACTATGAAGTGTTTGCTGGTTTGCTACCAGACAATAGTACAGCAGTCCTGGTGGCCCCTTAGTAAACTGTACCTGGCCTTTTGTAGTAATAAAATCGTCTGGCAGCATGCAACAGTAATCATGCTTTTACACCCAACATTATGTCTAGGAGCAATATATCAATATAACCAGCTTCCTCCTTTGACACGTTCAGGACTGCTTATTAACTGGTGGGCCAAGTGCCTCTTTTCGTTGTCTCAAGACCTCTTTCTTTTCTCTGGGTCTCTCAAACTGGGAGTGCCTCTGATTGGTGTGCACTGCAAGAGGCACTATATAAATTGATAGATGCAATACAATACAATCTGCTGATAACAGACAATGATGAGTTATGAAATGCTCTCCAGGCATATTTTGTATGATTACCCTAGGTACAATGCCAGGTTGATGCCTGCCAAAAGGTCACAGTGGCTGTACTTTAAGAGCAGAGACAATGACCACAGAAAGCATGTTTTAACAAAAAACCACTTTAAATGAAGAGAAGTCAAGCAACAAACAAAAGCTAGAGTAAAAGAAAGAATGGCAGTATTCAATATATAAACACAAGCCCTTGCAGCAAGACACCAATCACCAAAGAGAAACAGACAGACAGATAGACAGACTGACAGAGAGAGAGAGAGATGCCACAATGACAGAAAGACAGACAAACAGAAAACAGGCAGAAACAACGAACAGCAAAACCAATTCTGCATGTAGAAAATTTATGTGACCCACAACCAGCCAGGTCAGCCATAAAGAATCCTCATCAGCCCAACACTTAATAGGAATTCCAGCACACGTTTGCTCAAGGTCCACTGCAGCAGAAATCCAAGACAGAATAAAGTCCACAACAAATTACAAGCCTGGCAAACGATCTGATTTATCTCCGAATAAAACACATCATGTACGTTCAAGCTGTGTGCAAAATAAATTCACCCTATACACAGCAAGGCAATTTAAAACAAAAGTCACCTCAGACACTCAACACAAGAGGTACAAAGTCTTGCGACTTCATTTGCTCCATCTCAGCAGACGAGGTGGGTGGCTACTCAGGTATCTCACAAAAACAGTCTTATCTTTCATTGTACGTATGTATCCTTGTAATATCAAATATTGACTTAAAATGTATGTCCAGTGTAAATATTGACAGAAGAGTCCAGTATACAGTCATGTGATCATGTGGAAACTGAAACTCTCTAACAACCATGCATTTCTGCACAGTCACATGTTCAGCGCTCATGAATATACTGGTGCCCTGCAGTTAGCTTTACAGCAGTGTTTTACAAATTTGGAGTTTATCATTATGATTATGTTCAATTCTTTTACTTGTTGAAACATAATCTTATGAATCAGAAAAAATCTGTTCTTCTTCTATTTAAAACCATCCATATTTCTATTCAGCAGATGTACTCCACTCAGCCCTACCAAACACTACGTACAGATAGAGTAATATTATTAATACAGTTATTTAAAAACCAGACCAGTGATCTACTACTAATCCACTCAGCCGATGAAAAGCTTATACAGCAATGCTTATACAATTATTAAAAATTCCAGTCTATGCCCCTACTCCACCTCCAAACTACAGACATACCACAAAATCCACCGACTGTATACACAAACAGTTGGAAGTATTGCGTTTCATAGGCTGGTAATTGATACTGGCAGACAGGCAGAGGCAATCGGTTCTAACTGATAGTTTCTTTGGCATGGAGTATCTCTCATAAAAAGAACTTGGTATGCAATGCTTGGGTAGCCTCCTCCATTTCATTATCAAACTGATGTAACACATTTACAATTCCAACACAAAGCTATAGTCAGGCAGGCAGGCAGGCAGGCAGGCAGGCAGGCAGGCAGGCAGGCAGGCAGGCAGGCAGGCAGGCAGGCAGGCAGGCAGGCAGGCAGGCAGGCAGGCAGGCAGGCAGGCAGGCAGGCAGGCAGGCAGGCAGGCAGGCAGGCAGGCAGGCTCATCTGCTCATATGAACATCACGTTAGAATACCTATTCATAAATGATTCTGTGGCTCAATGTTATATAACATTGTTATCAAGTTATTTATTTATGTAGATTCACAATTAAAGTCATTAATGGTAATGATGCTCTTGTATATCATAGGTTTGTGCAAGACATCAGCAAAGCATTTTATAAGAAAGCACTTCTATCCATATCTTTTTCTGTACGAAAAATAAACTTGAGTTTAGGCAAACCCCCTCCTCCCCACCAAAATGAACTCAAAATTGCATTCGTAAATCGTCTATTCAGGTTAAATTCCTAGAACAGACTTGGCCAGCAATGCTTCTCCATACACGACCGACTGTATCCATAGCCTACTTAGTAACTCTTGTGCCTTGTCAGTTTCAACAAATATCGTGCAAACATATTGTAGACTGTGGTTAAGAAGGTGGTGATGGTGATGAAGACGACGACCAATACCAAAATCACGCCGATAAAGACGACAATGATTCCGTACGAAAACATAACACATAAAACGCAAACAAACCCCAAACAGAAAGTGATTACAATCCAGCGAAGTACTAATTAACAATTCCTATCACATAAGCTTCTCTGCGAATTCATCCTAATTTACTACCGATTATTGGCAATTAGTTATCACCCAGCTTCTGGTGTGCTGAAGAAAAGCGCTAAATAAATAACTATTTCCTCACATAATTGCATGAGTGATGGCATGGAGATAATTGGCAATTTACAGATTTTTGAGAAGGCAAAAGGCGACCGGTCGGCAAGTCACTAACGTCTAGACTGTAACGATTAATGAATAATGTGCCGCAAAAAAGCAATGGCACTACTCACCCATCGGTCAGATATTTCCGAGATTGAACGGCAGAAATTTCAAGTCAATCGCCAATTCATCCGGTGAAAATCCACGGCGACTTTAGTCTTCAATTTCTTGGCAGAATTTCATCGAAACCTTCGCTCGGTCAACTACCATCGGCAATGGAAACAGTTGGACACCGATTGCCAACGTGGGCACCGTCTAATATTGATAGGAGGGGTGCGAGGTTGTGTATTTACGTCAAAAATGCCTCAATTATGCCAAATGCGAAAGAAGTCACGTCGTGGCTCTTTGACAGATATATTGAAAACTCTTTGTGTGATCTGTTTTATTGGTTAAGTATTTATTTGTGAGTTATATAGAGCTCTAGTTCAAGTACGATACTGCCCGGCTAGCCCTCGCATTTGATCAAATCAACCATGCAATGACGCAGAGAGCGGCTACTGTCTACTGTGGATTTTACCTCAAAAGCGCGGAAGCCAAATTCATGAAGCGCCGTTTAAACATGTTGCTGTATTCTGCAATTTTAAAAATCCTAATCTCATTTCATTTGTAGCGACAGAGTAATGACGTTCGAGTCACGCAGAGTGAGCAAAGATTCGCTACAATTCGGTAGATGTCATGTGTATGTTGGGCCTACATTAGAACACAGCTATAAATAATTATATTATTTTATACTGTGATAATATTTATCCAGCGTGTGTGTGAGTGTGCGTGTGCTGGCTGGTTAGCGATTTTGGATTATATCAAATGATTATGCTGAAACATAGCTGACTACTACCAGCCAAGGAATCTGTAAATGAGTTTGTTTTACACTTAGGCTAGCGAGTAACAACTTTGAGAAGTTCTTGCAAGGTATACGTACAGGCGCTATCAAACGTCTTCCTATCTCGCTCACTGCATCTCACCCCAGTCAATATTACGGTCGCCTCAAGTTCTTCAACTGATCCATATACAAATGCACGTACTGCACCTCGACTCTGGAACGATATCTCCCTTCCCAGATCTTCCGCCATTATCGCCACCTATAGCCTATAAGTTATGGGCCAACCACTATAGGCAGCTATAGGCTATTGCATATTTGCCTTACACTCCTCTATAATCAGGCTTTCCAAACAATATTTAAGACGGATCACCTCTTCAAGAATTTATAAGAATCTCTGCCTATATAGGCATACTATAGTCTTCCTCGACTTAGAAGGAAGTTCAAGGAACTCGCCCTATAGGTCTAGCTATATCTGCCTTCTTCGAACCTGCTGCTGGTCTACTGACAGCAGAAACTGGATCTCCACCTAATTATTGTTACTAGACAACACAACAATGTATTGTAACCATTCTGACAAGACGAGTGGAACGTAATCGTAATCGTAAACTTCAGATTTCTAAAGCGCTAGTCTAAAACTAGGCGCATTAAGGCACCACCGTATTCACATGGGTCTGATCGCGTCAGAGCGACCAGAGTCCAGAGAGGTCACAGAAAGGAGGCATAACAGCTGCTAATTAAAACAGGTTTCGCTGAGCACGAGTAGGCCTAACCTTGGAAGGCGGAGGATTCGATGGATTAGGGCCCATTAGTGGTAGGAATTGTTGAAGAGGTGGGGCTTTAATTTGGAGTGGAAAGCATGTGGGTCATGAATAGAGGAGCGCGTATACAGAGGCAGATAATGATATATGTATTCGTTTAATTGAGAAAAACAATCTGACAAAACGCAGAAATGCTAACATGAGTGATAATGGATAATTAAAGTTAATTAGAAGATTTTAGAATAAACTAGTAAATTTTTTTATATAATGATCTGGGAATAAATTGAGAGTTGTCCTTGGGTGGGAGAGTAGGCTATGGTTGTGTGCTCTAGTTCCTTGATGCATGGGTGAGCGGCGATAGGCCTACTCAAAGATTTTAAAATCTTTGGGCCTACTGGTGAGGGAACTTAGATTTACGGAAGAAGAAGAAGAAGAAGAAGAAGAAGAAGAAGAATAAGAATGACGATGGATGGACGTTGGTTCCAACTTGCGTTATTAGTAACTTCCGGAAGGTTGTGACTCAATCGCATTGGGCAAAATAATATTTATACTGCGGAATGTTGCTGAGTTTCGACCATACAGGTGTACCTTTAAAGTTAGAAAATGGATACATCATTTTAAAAAATTGTGCAAAAAATTACCAATCTATGATAAATATCATTCTACTCAAGAGAATGCTAATATTGACAGTTATTTGACAGTGAGCTATAAATCTTACCTTGCCAGGTGCGCTGATCCACATTCGTGTGCTACATTAGAGAGTGAAGGGTAACGAAAGACGTTTTGTGACAAATCGAGTTATAATTGTTTTTGTCTCTTAATTTCGGGAGACATCGCTGCAATTTATCTTCATATTTCTTGAACGCTGGAGTTTCTGTCCCCGTGGAAGCGAGTGCCAGTAGCTACGACGCTGCACAAGTGAGAAATGTCTAAGAAGTGCGCCAAGTGTGATAAGACGGTCTACCCTGCTGAGGAGCTGAAATGCCTCGACAAGGTGAGCATTTCGATTGTTATTGACCAGATTGTTTGCTTGGTCGTTTTGCTAATTGAGCGATTAAAACTTACTATTTTCATGTATTCTTTTGGTTGTATTGGTTTTGTGAAGATGCGGGAAGAGGGTGTGAGTTTGCTTTGAAGACTCCGACCAAGCAGCCTTCGGCCATGATTTGAAACATTCCAACTGCTCGACAGCGGTGCTTTACTGCTCTTCAGAAAACCCGGAAGCTACTTGAGAAATTTGACAGTTATGACTGTGATTAATTTTGCTTTTAACGCACCATAAAATGGTGTGATGTCGAGGTTTAGGTGAATGACATATGTGACCGTGCACGGAAAAACCCTCCCAAAGTCGGAAATTTTGAAAAATTAGTTTAATTTTGTTTTAAATACTACAGTTACTGCTGAGTAATGTGGTGTAAACAGTATATTTGTATCTGTAGAAATGAAAAAGTTATGAATTTTTTAAGAATTTAAGTCCTAGCGTTTTGAGAACTCATTTTAACGAGAAATCGCGATTCAAAAATTGCCTTCATTGGATGAACGATGTAAAAGTGAACAGATTTTTCAACGTAATTTAGTAGAGTGTTCTAGATATAAAAACCTCTGCACTTTCCAATGGTGTCAACGGTGTTTCTTGGAAAATTAAATTGAAGCAATGGGACAGCTTTAAAGAGATGCTGTATTGTCGTAAAATTTAATTATCCCTACAGAGAAATCGCGTTAAAAATTGACTTCATTGTATAAATTATGCAAAGGTGAACAGATTTTGCAACGTAATTTAGTAGCTTGTTCTAGGTATAGAAATTTCTGCCCTTTCCAATGGTGTCAACGGCGTTTCTTGGAAAATTAAATTGAAGCAGTGGCATAGATTTAAATAGATGCTAATAGTGTCGTTAAAATTAATTTGGCCTATGCATACTGCAGCGCTAGATGCGATCGGAACGGAGGTGATTATACCGAGACATCGTTATTCTCGGCAGCAGATTCGTCACTAAAGTCACTCTAATCGTTATTTTCAACATCACTATTGCAGAAGTAATCATTAATAATATATCGGAAATGATCCTCTAGACGAGTTCTATTCAAATTAAACGCTGTGAGTTCAATTAGGCATGCGGAGATTTCAGTTTCCGCCATTTTATAGTAATACTTTCGTTTTCGTCAGATGGCGCTTTGGGTGTTGGGATCAGTTTGCTATATGGCCTACCTAAATTTATTTATTGTAAATTGCTAAGCCATTTAAACCGTTTATTTAGAGTACATTATGCATTTAGAAAAGAATGCAGTATGCTGTAAAATTAAATCTACAGCCATAAAGGCAACGCTTATTGACCAGAATTAGCCAAAACAGAGACCGTCTAAAGTCATGGATTATAATGACCATCTCATAATAAATATTCATAGGTAATTAGGCTGTATTCGTACGCACTTGCCGTTGTCACAGACGGCTTCAGCAGAAAAAAGTAGTCCAGAACATGAATAATTAATGAGTGCTGCCATTACAAGAAGATTTTCGGCGAAATTAAAACAAACGCACGCTTGACTCGTCCGAATCAAGGAAATAAATAATACAACTGATGTAAAAAAAAATTAAAATTAAAATATTTGTATTATTTTGTTTGACCTGTAACTCTGGGATTTGATAGTTGAAATATTAATAATTAATATTATAAAACAAAACTTTTTTTCGACCGATTTACGCATTCATGACCTTTCCGCTCGATTTGCGACGTTTCAGTATTCGCGACTTTGGCCGGGTTATTCCATGCAGGGTCACATATAGTATCACTGTGCATCATATTTGCAAAGCTAAATTTCAGTTTGCTGAAAAGGAGAGGGTTTCTTGAGTTAAGTAATTTTAGTTTAAATGTTATGCAGTTTCAGTGCAAGAATTGCAGGTAGAATTTTTTTGAAAACAGAATACATAATGTAAGATAATTTTTTAAATTGCTCCACAAATGCAGGGTTTCAAGAATTTAAGTTTGAGTTGATGCTATATGATTACAGGAAATTAAAATAAACAACAAAAATTAAATTTCTTTATCAGGCTTATCAGCATTATGTGATCAGAAGCCATTTGATCATCTGTTTTGCAAGGCAGTGTGTTCTTGACATACGATGATGTTGACATTGCCTTGTGAACATCTGATCATAATGTTTTAGACTAAATGAGCATAAATCTATTAGTCTAATATTCATATAATGCGATATCGTTTATCTTGCGAACCATTGATCTGGCCCCTACTGATCCAGTGATGATCACGTGTCTATATAGTCACAAACTGTCAGTTGCTAAAGTGACATAGGTTTGAAGCAGGTGAGCATTGGCAGTGGGCATTTGTCACAGTCACCAAGCACTGTAGTTTGCAGGTGACTTTTGCATTTCACTTTGTTCAGCTTATGCTTTTAACCATTTAACGACGAGCTGCATTGGTTTCCCATGCATTTTAGTACACTCTTGTCGTTAAAAGGTTGAACCACCTTAAAACTTATTTGTCTAGATCAGTTTGGTAGCAGTTTTGAGATGTGCTTGATACTTGTGCACATAAATACATACATACATGCATACATACATACAGACACACATGCACCTGTTTGTATGCCTGTTGTAGGATATGCTCTTACTAGCAACCAAAAACCATTTCTCTGATGTTTGAACTCCTTTTCTTCCTTCAAGAAATGCTTCAAAAACTATTATTTCTCATTGGCTTTCATCATTTCTCATTGGCTTTTCAATCTCTAGATGTCTAACTGCTCTTCACCTGGTGACTGCCTGCTGCCCCCAGATAAACATTTCAGTTTGACTTTGTGCAAGTTAAAAGTTTCGTAATAATAATGATAATTATTGTGAGCCTTTTCTGTATGTAGTGATGCATGCATTCAGAGCTTCCCATTTGAAAAGAGTAGGCGGTTTGAAAATCGATCGTGCTGGAACGAGTTGGCAAGCAATGCACTGTCAATCTCAGGGCTTTAGTGTACAGCGTATTTTGTGCATCGTATTCGTATAGCTGCATGTAGTGCTAATCTAGTAGGCCTATCTCAATTCATTTCCGTTATCCATCCTGCTTCATAGCGATAATAAGTTTTAGTGTGCTGCTTGGGTATAATTAATGACTGCAGTAACAGTATTCCCAGACAGTAGTTGAACCCAGTGAATCAGCTATATCAATATTTTGTTATGAATAAAACTGAGAAAGCCTAATGGCATCTGCACAACAACAACAAATGAAACAGTCGTATTTACTGTAACATTATCTGTAGCTCACTAGTGTTTTCGCATCACATTGACACATTCTCGCTTATTCAATCACTGTTAGTGGGTGGCATTATGGGTGGCGTAATATTTGATTCTGTCATGTCAATGTCACCTACACCAAAATCGTCATCACTTGAGTCTGAATGACCTCTATCATGACCAGAACTGTCATTGGCACATCCTCATCAGACAGAAGTGGCTCGTCATCATCACCGAAGTTGGATAGCAAGTCATGCAGCGTGAGGTGTAGACCTTGTTGTTATGGCCAATCATATTGCATGAAATTGTGGTGATCATTCAGCAGTCATTAGGTCATGAAACACATTCACCACTGCCACAAGTAAGTAAATTAAAATAATGTAAATTAGGTAAATAAACTAATGGTCTGGCTCCAGGTTCGTTTTGGAGTCTAACTCATTGAGCGACGGCTAACGGTGTGACACCTTCAAATAGGCGAGTGATTTACCGCTCACGCCGAGTTGCTGACCTTTGCTAGGCGAGCGACTAAGGAGAGCTACCGATCGCTCGCCTCAAATGGGAAGCTCTGCATGCACTTATGCATGGGTGCCTGCTTGTGTGGATATATTTATATAGCACCTTTTTGATGACTACTCGGAGGTTTTGTGTGGCCGGCAAGTGTTTGCATCATCAAGTGTATTTCTAACGACTGTGTAATGTTGACACACATTAATGCCTACCAACGCTGATGTAGTATTTTAACACTTTAGCAGTGAGCGTGTGCTGAAAGTGACTGGGAAACTGATGCAGCTCATCGCTAAAGTGTTGAGCAGAATCGGTGGTTTTCAGTTGGTTTGGAGGAAGTTTTAGGATTAGGTCTTTGCCCAAAACAGCCTTGGGGTGTGGCAGAAAGTAGACTTTGTAGTGAGTTTTGGCTTTGATTTGATTTTATTGAGGAAAGAGCTTCACTCCTTTACTGTTTCTAGTAGCACAGGATGAAAAGCAATGGATGATGAGCACCAGATGATTTTAGTAGCAGATAAGTAACAGCTGAGGAACAACATCAAATGTGAACAGTTTAAATTTTGCCAGGACTGAAATACATTCCAGTGTCATAGGCAGACAAGTTTGTTTACACGTATAGCCAACAGATCCAAAGGTTAATAATTAATTATGGTTGCTGTGTACACCAGTGATGCCCAGCTATTTAAATTAGTCTGCCTCCTGAGAGACCCTGGCATGTATAATTTTCTAATGGTCAGGGCTTCAAAGACAGTTTATTAAATCATTAGGTGAATGGCTAGCTAATGGTGGCTGTGTTATTCAGGTGACTATGTTCAGTTTAAAACCATATTTTTAGGTTTGAACACCAAAAAGCTTCTTCTGGGTATTGGAATTTCCTGTTGTTTTGTCTTGACGTAGTACGTGTGCTGACCAAATCATCATTTTCTTATAATTACTAGTGGTTAGCTGGCTGAGCAATATACCGAGGGGTTGGGGTTCAAATTCTGCCAAGTCAAAAGATATTTGGAGATTTGTGTTCCACTTATGCCCATAGAGAACTCTGCTAAACGCTGCTTAATAAGCTGACTTTAAGTTGGTGGTTGGATGATCAGGACGTGGTGGGCGCCTTGCATGGCTACCGTATACAGTTAAATTCAACTCCTGTAATAACTTGTGATCATCCGTTCATACTGAATTGTAATCTTACTGCGTTTGTCGGTTTGAATTAATAAAGAATATGATTATGATTATTATTATTATTAGGTGTCAAAAGACAGGCCACCCACCAGTATAATATGAAAAGAAAGTTCTTAATGCTTCACACCCATATGATGGCTGCTTCTTACAGTTGGCTCAAGGAATCAACTGTTTGCCTGCTGGTTTGCCTTTCTTCAATTGTGATTGCAAAGCCCTTAAGGGATTTGGTTGATTGACTATATGGGATCATATACCTCAGGGAAAAAAATTCACAACGTGTTAAAAGCATTATCTAGTGCTTCTGTCAATAATGCCACTTAAATTTGATGATAAATTATTAATGAACTGTAGTTAAGAGGTGAGCAAAACTTTTGCATTGAATCAACAGATGAGGAATGTGGTTGATAGTGGCAGGCATTTCTGCTTGCACTGTGTTGATTTTTATGTTTTTTTCAACCATCTTTATGAAGAACAGTTGCAGGGAGGAGAGAGGTGGTTAACCTAAGAGCCAATCTTAACGAAGGATCCTTTTCTGACCTCTGCTGTAGTTTACTCTGTTTACTAGAGATCTTTCAAATTAAATGAATTATAGTGCAGCTACAGAACTGTATTAATTCATGCACCAAGATGTTCAGGTTCAAAGGGACATGATGTTGTATGCAGTAATTTTGAAAGTACGGTAACCATCTCATCCATCTGTGCCCTATTCTGTCAGATGGAGCACTAGTGAGTTTGATACTTCTTTGGTCCATAAAATATTGCATAATGTATGTCAACTGCTACGCAAACATAAAACTCAAGCTGCCATCTATGTTTAGAATGGCCCTTCAGTTGGTAGAGTGTAACTTCTTCAGAGCTGCAGATTGCTTTGATGTCTAAACGGATCTTCATTTCCCATGATGATTGTTTGATCAGGGATCCGAGAGTAATTAGAGCAGCAACTGGAAATTTCATTATGCTGAATAAAGTGCTTGAGTGCTATCGGAGATGTGGCTACAGTTTGGAGTGTTTCGTACAGCATGAGTCAACAAGTAAATAGATTGTGTGCCCTCTGCTAGTATTATTATTATTTTAATTATTATTATAATTCTGTATGCATGTTAGTCTAGTGGTAAGTGTGATGAACTGTCAGCTGATAGGTCGGGATTCAAAACCCCAGCAGGGCAGAAATTTGTTTCTAGATTTCTGCGCGCTTGCCGACTCAGCTGTAATGAGTACACTGACCATACACTGTTGGTGGGAAGCTGAGACGGCGAGGGAGAGGACTGGCCACCATCCCTCATATGCTGAGGTTAAGAAAGTGAAGTCGCTAACACTTCATACCCATGGTTACCTCTCCGGCTAACTCAAGGGATTGCTGTTCTTCTAAGTCTGTATGTAAAGAGCAAGACTGTGTAACTTTATGCACGAAAACTGCACTGAAGTAGTGAAGCAGTGGTAAGTTAAAGATGCAAGCATTCAGAATGAAGATCTTGACACACAACAGTCAGCATTCAAAACTGTTGGGCCAGACAGCATTAATGTTGGCAGCTGCCTACTTGCCTGTGTAGGTCCAGCACGTTGAAATTAGTGATGAATGTGTTCTAGGTGCGGCACAAAGCCTCAAGTGTTTAACAACAACCCTAACCACGTCCTTTTAACACTTTACTGCCTTCCCTCTGTAGCAGCGGATATAACCTTTGAGCTAGAACACAGCTTCTCATTTATACCTATTAAAGATCACCGTAACTATATTTCACGTATTCTTTAAAAATACGTCTACTACCATTTTATCTTTGTTCTGTGACTGTCTCCAGAATGCCCTGAACAATACTGCCTACAGGTTTAATTTGAGTCAGTGTCCGCTTAGTTACCACAAATAAAGGAATTTGATTGATTGATTGATTGATTGATTGAATTGATTTGGGTATCTGTCTGTGTTCTAGGTGTGGCACAAGGCATGCTTCAAGTGCTGGGAATGCGGAATGGCACTGACCATGAAGAACTACAAGGGATACAACAAGCTACCATACTGTACCGCGTAGGCTCCGTTCTCTTCTACCTTAAATTTCAGTTTGATTGTTTTTTCTAGTTTTCATGTGCTTATTCTTGGAACTTGTCTGTTTCCGTCTCTTCTGCCATTTTCTGTAACTGCTTTGAACTGGTCAGTTCATATATCACCTCTTACAGAATAAACCACGAACTAGAGC
Source organism: Aporrectodea caliginosa (assembly GCA_020284085.1). Lineage (NCBI taxonomy): Eukaryota > Metazoa > Annelida > Clitellata > Crassiclitellata > Lumbricidae > Aporrectodea > Aporrectodea caliginosa. The sequence continues at coordinate 370,635 of JACEVL010000165.1, read as the reverse complement.
CCGAGGAAATACACGAATCTTAAGGAAGTGAAAAAACTTGAAAACTGTTATGTTTGTGTATTGTGTTAGCAAGATGGGATCGCTTTGAAGGAATTTCTCCTTCAGGGCATCTTTAAAAATTTGTGATCACAATAACAAAATTAGAATTACACGTTGCCACAAGTTCTGCAGACTCTGCCATTTCGTCTCAACATTGATTTTGCTTGATAAATTCTTACTTGTTTGGACTACTGTTATTGCTGAGTCCGCATTTTGGATATATTCTATGATTCTACTTAGCATAACTACTTAGTTAGTTATCTAGACATTTAATGTCTTGAGTGTTAGATGCCTCACAATTACACTGCCTGTGCAGACCTAAAAACAAGGTTAAATTTAATCAAGAACAGAAAACAATGCACAGATAACTTGAGGTTTTGCCAATAGTGCCTAGATCTAATGAAAAATAATTCCAACAGGCAGATATGGTAGCAACTGTACAAATGTCCAAATGTGTAAAAAATCAAAGCAGAGTTTTAAGTTTAGCATTAAAATGAATTATCTGCCGAATGGCACAGTGGATGAGACAACAATTGATACAGAGGTCTGGTGACATGCATAGTCAGTCAACGTCCATCAACATGATATTGGTGTCATTGTCCTGTTGGTGGTTGTGTTTACATCTCAGCTGAAAGATCCTTTGACCTTTGGACCACCATAAAGTACATGCGTGTCATATGTACTAACGTAAATGCATAATATATGCATACATACATACATACATACATGCTTACATGCGTACACTTTTTAGGAATTTGTAAAGAGATACATGTAAACAAGCTTGTTGCCTATGTATCTTTTTGCCTTTGTGATAAGAAATAGCTTTTCTGTTTGGTAGCCACTATCCACAGACCAAAGCCACGGTTGTTGTCGATACGCCTGAGCAACGCAGATTACAACAGACATCGCAAATGCAGAGCCAGGTAAGGTGACTTCTAGTTTTCGTATTGTATGTCTGTATGTATGTATGTCTGACTGTATGTATGTATGTATATATGTATGTACATTTTTGTGGTTGTATGTGCATATGCATATGTATGTATGCAATATGTTTACTTGTAAAGCACCTTTTAACACGTTGGCCGCTAGGGACGTGTTAACACGTCCCTTATTTCATACATTTACATACTATGTTCAGCGGTCAAAAGTGTTAAGATGGAAATCTAACAGATCTAAGAAGATGCAACTAAAGATTGCGTGAGAATGTTTCCTGAGCTGTCTGTGATGAAATAGTTCGTATTTTTGATGATAGTCTGTTCAAGAAGGATGGTCCAGTTCATGAGAAAGCATGATAGATGCTGGTGATGAATTGCCATACAGAAGAGCAGTACCAACAAGTCCTCGTGGGCTGCTGAATGCAACAATCATCGGTTGCGTTGTCTAGAAACAGGAACACAGAGCTCTGTGATGTGTTTTGGGCTGCAACAACAGTTACTATGAAAACTCTTCCCTGTGTCTTACGGTATACTTTTGAATACACAACATGACACTTGGTTTCTGTGTTTGTTTTGGCTGTTAGGTGGCATATCATGCTGACTTTGAGAAGAATATCAAAGGCACTATGACGTCCGTGGCCGAGGATGCAGAAACCAAGCGGGTCAAGGAAATTGCAGGTGTCGTCAGTCAGGCTGCTTATGCTCGGACCTCAACGTCAGATAACTGTAAGCAGTATATGAGAGATTTAACTCAAGAATGAGTAATTTAACCCCAAATTAGTCATTTAACCCGAAATCAGTCATTTAACCCCAAATCAGTCATTTAACCCCAAATCAGTTATTTGACCCCAAATCAGTCACTTAACCCAAGTCAGTCATTTAACCCCAGATCAGTCATTTAGTCCTTCCAGTGTCTTGAGACATAATGCTGACTTGATGAGTTGCTTTAGTTGGTTTTTGATGAATTGTTTGCTGCTTATATGTGAAGTTCCCAATTTATTGTAATTTGTATAACTATGAAGCCTGTACATGATATTGCGAATTTTAAATGCATGGAACCAGTACGCTGTGTCATTTGCAAATATGTGAACCTAGTTCGTGATATTGTTATTTGTACATGTATATTATGTAGATATGCAACAGAGCTCTGTTATCCGGACCAGTGATTACTCTTTAGTTTGCCCTTTGGTATCATCTGTGCTTCGCAAACCACTCTTCAGCAAACTGTCAAGTGGTTTTAATCTTTGCAAAATTTGCTTTGTAAAAGGTTTTGCTCTGATGGCTTAATAATAATTGTTCGAGAGTACATATCACCTCATTGACTATTTGCTGTAAAGTCGTGCAAGCCCTAAAGTAGGGTTGTCTGTTTTTCATGTTTGTGGTATTATGATATTTCATAGGTATGTGTGCCATGGATAAGTTCCAACAGCACTGTGATATTATCTCTTTGATGTCAGTGTGTATTTTTGTGTGTATTGAGGCAGAGAGAGAGGGAGACAGACAGAAAGACGAGGAGAGGAGGGTCGTGTCTTTAACAGCTTGTATAGTCATTTTCAGATTGTCTAAGGATTTGTACTGTTGTTGTGTGTATGTACATACCAGTAATTAGTAACACAGACTGTACTAACCTCTTAAGGTTCATTCTCTGGTTGGTTCAAAGTTTTGTGGTTGTCTGATGCCACTAATAATAATGATAATAATAGTGACAATTTATATGGTGCCGTAACACAACCATGCCAGTCAGATTTAAACTTGCTTTTGTTCAGTGTGTCTCTTCCAGTTTCTCTGACATCTCAAAATGTAACTGGACCTGTGGATTATAAGTTATAACAATGGATTGGGTTTTCTTGTCAGTGCTTTTGTATATTAAGGTGGTGTGGCATTGTAGCAAGTTTTTGTGGCAACTGTTGTGAATCAGATGATCTCTCTTTGTGTGTACATATTAAGACTTTTAAAGTACCTGTTAGAGGTGCTACGTGCTTGACTATCCAACTAATCCAAGTAAGTGTGTTTCAAGGTACAGTATGGTGGTCTCGTTAAAGCAAAGTCATTGCGAACATGTCTTATGATACAGCTTGTAGATTAAACCAGACCATGCATAAAAATGGATGATGACAGTCACTTCAGTTCTTGTATGGCCCGTTTACCAATACGGCATGTTAAATTAATAGCTTTGGGGAACATAACACGTAAACCAGCAGCTGTAGTTTGAAATGCTGAACAGTCATAACATTATAACCATACCATAACCATAAATTTTATTGATCCCATCACACAAACAAGCTGAATTACAATCAATAATAAGTAGAATAAAGGATGTCAGAGAACAACATGGAAAGAAAACCCTAAAAGGACCAAGGTCCTGCTTAACAGGGTCGCCCTTTCTCTGAGTGATATGCAGCGGCTGGTTATATATACAGTTACGTGATGGAAGGCAGTTCCAATAGCAGTGTTCAACTCGGGAGAAGGCACAATGGGCTTTGTATTTTGTTTAACAGTTCATTACATGCATCTGTGATTATGGAGGTTTATTTTCTGAGGTGTTGTTCTTTCAGCGGAAGGCTATCGAAGAGAAGAGTCATACAATACCAGGGGTGAGTTGTATTCATCTGGTGGGTTGTGTACTGGGTGAATGAATGGTGTTAATGCTTTATGTTTTAGTTAGTTACTGATGTACATTGAAACCCCCGTTATGTGACAGTCATATCAAGTGCCACATTTTAACTAGGTCATATACTAAACATAGATTGAAATTTGTTTGCCACATGTCGGGCTACATTATCGGAATTTGAACGTGTAATGTAATTGTAATTGTAAGTTTGTGTTGTACTTGTGGAAGAGAAAACTAATCGCAAGCACTCTCTAGTATGTATTACTTATTGTATTATCCTAAACAATATATGTTCAGTGTCAGTCGTAAGAAGTTTGCAGACAGAATGGTCTTCAATTGCTTGCAAAATAGAGGCATGGAAACTAGAAGAAGCTCATTTCGCAGCTTGCGATTGTTCCCTGAGCTTAACTGAAAGGGTGCTATAAGTGATTCTTGAATTGTTGTGCATTGTTATTAGTTTTAATCCATCGGAGCATGAATAGGTATGATGTTCCTGTTTCACAGAGCAACCAAGAACAACCTATGTTCCACCACAGAACCCTCATGGACCGTCCGCCCGCATGGTGATGCCAACAGTACCTACCCAGGCACCACCACCTCAGCCTCCTCCACCAACTGCTCCCGGAGTAAGTGCTGCACAATTGTCTTAGTAAAGCTAATATGATGACTTTGTGGCGCTGTTATCATACGGTTCCAGGCATTAAGCGATCGTGGCTTAATGGTCAGTTGTGGTAAGATAATCACATATTTCTCACATGCTTGTATCAACATTACTACTTATTTATAATTTAAATGATATCTTGGATATGTTACCAATATTTATGGTGCTGAACGGTAGGTAGCCTGTTACATAGTTCAATGTATGTGGGGTGAGCCTGTTGCAATTTGTCCTTTTCCAGCTCAAGGGTCTTAAGCGTAGTGAGAACCTCCCATATTAAGGTTGAAACGCTGAACAATAAAAGCACATACTGCATAGTCTGAATTTACATCAAGTGTACATAATAATAATAAATAATAAATTGTCATTGTCCATCGGATCATCAATGACTGCACAATGCACACTGTGAATTTTGTTAGCATTTTAAGGTCAAGTGGCAATGCCCACATGTTGTTCTAGTATTATTATTTTATTATTATGATTATTATTATTATCATTAAACAGGCATTTTTACTGTGAACAATTGAGAATACAGTCTCGGTGAGCTCATAATATTCACTCAGACATTGTCCGTAAAATGAAGGTGAGGAAAGAAAGCCTGTACAGACGTAGTGAACTAATGTTTTTTTTATTGAGCTTCTTTTTGAACCAGGTTTTAAGTATATCCTTTATTCTTTTATCTCAGGGTGTTGTGTACATGGCGATGTACGACTATGATGCACAGGACGATGATGAGGTGAGTTTCAGTGAGAATGATCGGATCATCAACAGCGAAAAGATCGACGAGGGCTGGATCATAGGAACGGTTCAGAGGACTGGTCATCGAGGAATGATACCGGCCAACTACATCGAAAAGGTCTGAGGCTTCCGCAACCTTCTTCAATGCCCTCTTGTTGACCTCGAATCATCCGTATCGCGTAGAAGAAACTATAACCCGAAGTTTAGAGTCGCTTTGGTAATCATTTATTGGAGTTTTCATTTATTTTTTATTTGTTAAATATTGCACACTTTTTCTCTGTGAAACAGGCTGTATACTTATAATCTGTGGTTTTTAAGGTCTCTTTGATGGCCTTTGATCAGGTTGCGTCAAGGAGAATATTGTCCATAAGGTTGATGCATGTTATATTATACTTTGTTTGTCAATATTGCAAGTCTTTTGCTATGTTTAATGTACTTAAACTTTGTGTGTTTCATGGTCTGTGGTTTCCAACCGCCTTTGGGAAATTACACGTGAGTTTAAACCTGTGTGGTGACACTGTACCTGTTAAAATGTTAGAAAAAAGTGTACTAATCAAAACCATGAATTTCTGATGCTGCTGGTAATCATACCTTTCAGTTCAGTGGTATGCAAAATTTGGTGATGTTTTCAGCATCACCAGACTTTGTGGTAGAAATGATTCAATTCTTATGGAGGAAATTTAACAACAGTTCACATAAGCTGGCAAATTGTGCTATGGATGCTTGTTATCAGGCTTATATAAAACTCTCTGGTTGGAAGCCATTCATATGATTTAGTGCATTCCACTGTTGTGCAGTTTGCTAGCCCAACTGCTTAATTCAATAATGATTCATTGGATTGTAGCTTTGAAAATAGAAACATACCATATGTTTATAAAATCAACATGTTGCCACTTGCTGGCCGTTGTTTTGTAGTGTCTCTTAAAGATATCTATTCCAAAATACAGTAAAAATCAGTAACCTGAATGCAAGGATTTGCTTGAACATCCTAAGCAAAGCTATTTAAAGTGTCTAGTTGCTGTTGAACAATTTTTCGTGAATGGACCAAAAAGGCTAATCGTTGATTGAATAATTTTTTAGCAGACATTCCGCAGTTTCCCACCCCAAAAGAACATCTCTTTGTAATGAGGAAATTAATTACTACAAACCGTATCTATGTGTACGTTTGAGGCATAGTACTTAATTGTCTAATGGGTTTCAGTGTAGTGAATTATACTGGTGGCTTGAATTTAATGTGGTGTTAATTAAGTTACTACGTGTCCTTTTAGTCACCAAATCTTTGCCTAGTCTGATCATGAGTGGTATTAATCAATCTCTAGTTCATCCGGTAGTCGTTTTGAAAAGCTTTTGATTTTTGCTTCTGATTGAGTTGTCATACTTGGTTATTTCTGTTTAATGTTTAAATTGAGCTGTTATTTTGTGCTATCGCTGCTGCCGATTGTTCTTTTTTGTTTGATTTCTTCTCTTAATATCACAGATATGCTTTTAAAGTTGTGTGAACATGAAAAGTTTACATGGAAAATTGTACACGCTTGTAAAATGCATGAGTTTTTAGTTAGGAATCTGAGATTATGTCACGTTGAAACCTTGCTTTTGACCACTTGTAAGGTATGTCATTTCTCTCATGGTATTTGACTTGCTTTCTGGGTTTCTTGCAGTAGCAGTTTTGCCCATGCTTCTCCAGTGGCTTTTTTTCTTGAACAACTCAGTTGATGTCTTGTCACTATAAACCTCATTAGATTAGTTGTTTAATGAATGTCATCTCTGTCTAGCAAGCACTTTGAACAGTAGACTCTGCTGAGTGTATATCGCAGGTGAGCAGAAGGATCTCTTTCGGAAGTTGTTGGTTACAAGCAATAATCCCCGATGACCCAGCCATCTTCCTGTCTTCTACTGAGCTGTCTAGAAACGCGACTGTTCGAGTGTCGTGGTTTCGTCTGTTCACTAGAGGGCAGTAGAAGTGCTGATGGTTTATTCCCTATGAGCATTCATGCTGTATCTAGCATGGGGATGCATGTATGTGTGCATGCGTGTATGTATGTATCTGAACAGTTTCGAGCACCATACTCGGCATGCAGCACAGGTGTTCTGTAGATAGCAGCTAGTACTTGTAGTGAGATTATGACGTTAGAATGTGATTAGTCTTTTTCTGGTTCCTTGAACTTCTGCAGTTCATTTATAGCTGAATATCTAGGATTTTGAGATTTTTCTTTATTCATTCACCTTTTGAGGGTCCAGTGATTGGACTCGTGATGAGCTGTTTTACTTTCATTCACTGATTGAAATTCCATAATGTGCTTAACTGTGTTAATAAGCTGTTGTGACCACCATAGTTTGTGTTTCCTCATTGCATTTCCACGTTGTATGAAGTACACAATAATTTTTTAGGCAGCTTGCTTACTTGTTGTAATTTTTTGAGAGCATTAGCTGCTTTTCCATATGTAATTGCTTCGAATTTTTCACCCATTCCTGCTCTCTGTTTATTTCCTAAGAAATGGTGATTTTTGGATTTTCCGATTACTTGTTCTTGAAAATGAAACTTTCACTCAATTTTCCCAGTAAGTTTATTCGTAATTGTGCTAGATTGTTTGTGGTTCGGCCTGAGTAGTGGATTCTAGTTGTGCATCAATGCTGAGTCGTTACTTTGCACTCGCAGTTCTTAGTTTTTTTTTTCAGATTTCTTTTCTGCTCATGGTTTGCTGTCATACGTTTTTAGTGTCATTTCCAATAATTTGGCGTTCCGTGTTTTGTGGATATTTTGTTACCAAGTAACTCTCGATCATTCCAGGATTTTTTAAAGCTTATTTAGATTCTTTGTATGGTGTTTGCCTTCTGCACTGACGTGTTTTTCTCCTGTGAGAAAGCGCCAGATGTACGAAGTTCAGGCTTCTGTAAAGTTCCTGACAAAGTTTACGATCACAGTTGAGCATAACTAGCTTTGTGTAAAATGGCAGCTTAGTGTCAATGCTTGCTTTGTAATGCAGAGTTGTGGATTTTCGAACCTCACTTCAGACTGCCGTTGTATAGCAACCACGAGCAAGTCTAAATGCACGTTGCTTAGCACTGTCGGCTATTGCTTTGCCATTACATACTGGTGCTATATAAATGCTAGAAAACATAGGTTGTAAAGCATTTGCCTGCTTCTAGGAATTCTGTGATTTAACCCTTATTAACTCCTAGATTTTGTGGAGATGGATAAAATCTGCAATAAAACTTTGAAGGACTAAACTTTGTAAAAACTGAATTGAATTGAAACAAAGCATGTTGTGAAAATGTTTAGTGTTGGAGAATTGTATCCTGTACTTTTAAATTTTGAATATCTTCATCTCAGAGAGTTTGTCCCCGTTTCAGCCAGCGGTGTACAATTTCATTCCGATTTTTGCTTTGCCATGTATCGTCAAATTATAGACCAAGAAGCATATTTTAGTATTTACGTGATGTTGCTAATTTCTACAGACTTGTGTTGAAAGTTTATTTTTGCTTGAAATTGATGGTTATTGGTTACTGCTTTTAGATAAGACAGCATGAGTTTACTCATTATTGAAGATTTTGTGGTGTTCTGACAATTATGAATAAGGTTTTATTGAACTCACTCCATGTAACATCGTTTAAGTCATGTATCGATAATGAGGAAAATATTTATCAGCACAGGTTGAAATGATATGTGTGTTACTTGAATAATGTTAATTATTTTGTCCCCTAATGATTGCAATCATAGCCACTTAATGGATGTCTCTCAAAATGACCTACTTTGGACTCCTCCCACCCGTTATCCAAATTTGGCACTACCTACCTATTTCCCTTTCAAGATATACACACTCGTTGCAAGAGCGCTATCGATGCATGTGATACAATGCACCGCCATGAGCCTGACATCACTCATGGAGCCCCAACCCCATCCATCACGTACTACTAATTCCCGATCTCCACTAATTGTTACTCGACTAAAGTAATACGCCACCCCATCCATCCACAACAAACTAATAATTCCTGATGTCCTCTAATTCCCAATATCCACTAATTGTTAATCCACTGTTTTCACCTTACTAATCGGAATGGGACAGGAATTTGCCTAGTGGCCGATCAGTGTGACCTCTATAGTGACATACAAGGGCCAGCTGTCTTTAATTAACAAGAATCACCTACTACTAATTCCCAGTGTCCTCTAATTCACATGGCGAGCGTGTGAACACGATTCTCATCTGTATTGCGTGTGTGGGGCTGTGCCCCATAATTCCTTATTTTGATAATCACTGCACAAACAGCTTTCATCACCACTTCTCAAGTTATCACTGCACATTTTGTGTATCACTGTACATTAAAACAATCCCTGTTGTCAACCAGTATTCAGAAGCCTTAAAAACCCTACTCAGTTATTAGTTCACATTTTTATCAAGTTGCAAACACAAGCCTAGATTGATGCTTCATTGCTTGAATTCAAGTTGTGCAATATGCCCTTCTCAGTCACTGTCCCAAGACTGGAATCCATTACCTGTTTCTGCCCTGAAATGTTGTTTTGGTCAAGGCTCAAGTCCCATATTGTCTGACTTCTGGTCTAGGAGCGCTTCTGAATGGGCTATGCTGGGATAAGCGCTATAGAAATGGTGAAATACAATACAATACAATATCTCGACAAGTTCTACTCGATGGAATGCAGATATGCTTTGAAGTGATCATCGATGGATGCTTTATATGCATTGTGATGAAGGTGCTGTAGAAGTTTCCAGATTGAATTATATTAAACAGGTACAAATCAAACACTGATGTTACTTTATTTACAATACATCATTGCAAAGCATGCATATTGCAGCTTTTCAGATAAAAAGTAGTTTTTTATCATACAGGCAGAAGATGACAGCACAAAGTCTAACAATTCCAGTCAAATGTGTCCAGTTGTAAAAATCTGTTAAATCTTGGAAGTTAATCTCGTGTACCATATACTGTTCATGTGAACCAAAAATAAGAAGCTGCAAAACACATCGGGTATACTGTTCATGTGAACCAAAAATAAGAAGCTGCAAAACACATCGGGTATACTGTTCATGTGAACCAAAAATAAGAAGCTGCAAAACATATCAGTCGGAGTTTTGGCCAAGTGTGGGACATCACAGATAAACGTGGCTTCCAGCTTACTGAAAAGCTACCAAAGTAATAATCGTAAATATGTACAATAGCGAAAAATAAAAAAAGACATGAATTTATCAACGCAAGAAAATAAAAGACACTCGTTAGTTCAACTTGGCCGGCACTGCTAATTAATCCGTTGACGAACCTTCCTGAACAGAAGGGCCTGGTAGAGGCTGAGGGCTGTTGACAACAGCAGCAACATCTGCAACTGGGGGATCCTTGGGAGTTGTCGGTTCAGGGGTGTAGAGAAGGAAGTTACAGCTGATGAAAAGGGGGAAGGTGATCTTTCGGTCGACGGTAAGGACGCAGACCTCTTCATCTTTTCGAAGACTCAGATGCTTAATGCCCGTCGTCTGACTGGAAGACGGCTGGTCGTCGGCGGCAGTTGTCACGGTGAGTCGGTAGACGATGTGCTTTTGCGGCTGTGGTGCAACCACGCAATGGCAGTTGTCTGAGGGGATGTTTCTTTTTAAGAGAATGCGATGGTCCATGCACGTGACGAGAATGTCGATTCCGTAATTAAACCCGGTACACCGCCAGCAGTACTGGCCTTCCGTATCCAGTTTCCTCCCACAGCGCATCGCTTTCTTTTCAAATGTCTCCACGTCAAATTCCTTCGGGCCGCTGTCCTGGCCGTTGTCGACCCTCAGTAGCTGGAGCCACTGACTTCGGTAGCAGTTCAGAACCCAGAGATACGGCACAATGCCGTCGCTCTCGAGAATCTTGGCGGAAGAGTGGTCGGTTAAGATGTGCTCAATTCGAAGCTTCGAGAAGACGTTGATAAATGGAGCACCCTGAGGGCTCTCTAGAAATGACGGCCTCCAACTGCTCGCCACTTCGGATTTGATAAAGGCATCCGTGTCTTGAATAAGCTCCTTCAATGTGCCCTCGTAGTTGGGGTGAAGTCTGAGATAGAGCCATTTCCGAAGCATTGTGTAGACGTCCATCTCAACCTGCAAAACGAACAGATCAACACCATCTATGAGATGGGTCATTAACTCTGGCTCAATATCCTTTAGCAACTGCACAGTCATATTTGGCATGAGAGAACCCTGCAGATTCTTGATGCACTTCTCGGGGACGTCTTTCGCGCCATACATCCGCCCGGTCGTATAGTAAGAGCAAACCGTTCCAATAGCAATGCTTTCTTGCAAGCAGTCAGAGTCAGAATGAGGGGTGTACAGAAGAATATTAAGGCTTACATAAAGAGGAAAGCCGAACTCTCTGTCGACATACAGAAGGGCGACCTCTTCATCCTTTTGTAGACTCAGGCGTTTTATGCCCGTTACCTTCATCCCTGAAAACAAGTTCTGTTTAGCACTTGAAACCGTGCTAACTGCACTTGAAACAACGCTAACTGTAAGTTGGTAAGTGAAAAGTTTATCCGAGTGAAGATCGTCAAGACACTGGCAGGTATTTCGCTTGATATAAATGTTATCACCAACATATTTCATCACAAAATTTGTCCCACTGTAACATCCTGCCCAATTCCAGGAAAACTCATCTTCATTGTCGAGCACAATTCCAAAACGCATCGACTTTTCAAGAAATGCGGCCGAGTCAAATTCCTTCGGGCCGCTGTCCTGGCCGTTGTCGACCCTCAGTAGCTGGAGCCACTGACTTCGGTAGCAGTTCAGAACCCAGAGATACGGCACAATGCCGTCGCTCTCGAGAATCTTGGCGGAAGAGTGGTCGGTTAAGATGTGCTCAATTCGAAGCTTCGAGAAGACGTTGATAAATGGGGCACCCTGAGGGATCTCTAGAAATGACGGCTTCCAATTGCTTGACTTAATGAAGGCATTTGTAAGTGTTTCCAAGTGGATCCATCTACTGTGACATTTAGGGTTCAGTTGGAGGTACATCCACTTACGTAACACATGGTAGATATCCTTTTCAGATCGCAACACTAAGAGATCAGAACCAGCAACAATTCTTGACATAAGCTCTGAACTGATTTCCTTTAACAGCCGGGGTGTCAAGTTTCCCATCAGATTTCTTTGGAGATAGAACACACATAGGTCAGACAAGGCAGTTGCTCCATATTGCTGACCTGCTTCAAATAATCGGGTAACAGAGCACAAGTCAATATGCTGGATTATTACTGATTCACATCGATCGATCAGCTCATCGTACATTAGGAAGCTTGCAGTAGCCAGCAAGCTGACTCCCTTACATGGATCTATATAAATCTCACGAGCATAGAATGATAGAAATGCAAGATGTAATGCTTCTTCAGTGATTGCCGGATCTGGAATATCAAGCTGTATGCACTTCATCTCCGTTTCTTTCCAGTTACCATCGAACATTAGCTGAAAGTACTTTGCTTTAACAAGATGTCGTTTGTGCAAATTCCAGACACCTTTCTTAGCTTTTACAACCACATCACACTCTCCTTCCTTATCAATAAAGTCCTGGAAGGTTACTGGTCTATTGTCTAACTGAAAGTCACAGTTTTTCTCCATAGTTTCATGGAATATGGAAACAATTTCAAACTCGACACCTATTTGCCGATAGCAATTCTATTGCAAAATAAACTGGTGTCAGTTATTTTCTGAGTATTGTGCGTGTAATTTCATCGAAGATATTTTGAATTAATCTCGAACGTCGACAACGCAAACTATAAACAATCGAGTCTCTAACGGCTAGAATTTCTCGTACGAAATACAACCGTCACTGGGTCTGGGTCTGGCTGCGTTTTCTCCCAGACGTAGAGTCCGAACTCGACAAATAGTTGCCCATGGCAATTCTACTGCAAAATAAACTGGTGTCCATTATTTTCCGAGTATTGTGCGTGTAATTTCATCGAAGATATTTTGAATTAATCTCGAACGTCGACAACGCAAACTATAAACAATCGAGTCTCTAACGGCTAGAATTTCTCGTACGAAATACAACCGTCACTGGGTCTGGGTCTGGCTGCGTTTTCTCCCAGACGTAGAGTCCGAACTCGACAAATAGTTGCCCATGGCAATTCTACTGCAAAATAAACTGGTGTCCATTATTTTCTGAGTATTGTGCGTGTAATTTCATCGAAGATATTTTGAATTAATCTCGAACGTCGACAACGCAAACTATAAACAATCGAGTCTCTAAGGCTAGAATTTCTCGTACGAAATACAACCGTCACTGGGTCTGGGTCTGGCTGCGTTTTCTCCCAGACGTAGAGTCCGAACTCGACAAATAGTTGCCCATGGCAATTCTACTGCAAAATAAACTGGTGTCCATTATTTTCTGAGTATTGTGCGTGTAATTTCATCGAAGATATTTTGAATTAATCTCGAACGTCGACAACGCAAACCAAAGATTTTAACAGGGATCTTTGACGCAAACTGTAAACAATCGAGTCTCTCTAACTGCGGGATCTCCTTCCATGTAATTGGTGTAAGTAAGTAAGTAAGTAAGTAAGTAAGTAAGTAAGTATATCAATTTGTACATTATCAATCAATCAATCAAAACTCTTTTATTGAAGCCAAATAAAAAAACACATAACATTTCAACATAAAATAATTATCAGGATTGGCCGCAAGAGGAGTCCCAAAAGGGATCAAGATCCCGCTAACTAGGGACACCTAGAACAACATTTCAAAATATGAATTAGCTAAATCCTTGATAAACAGCGCATCATCAAGTTTCGTATTATGAAGATGAACATTGCAGCAGCAAAGGAAAAAAATCAAGGACAACGAGAACTCTGGAGACGACAAGTTGAGGACTCATCGTTGGCCTTGGCCTGACCATGGTGTAAGAGCATCGATGTGTAAGAGTAGATATCGTAACCATGGCCTGACGGAGGAGAAACAAAGAAGAAGAAGATGAAGACTATATAATTACGAATGAATCATCCTAATAATAATTGTTTTGCGTGCCAGACCAACGTGCCAGACTAAGCTAAGGCGCTAAGTACAACGAGGTAATTAAATTACCAGATCCAAATTTAATTATAAATAATTTCTGCTCTTATAAATTTTATAAGAGCAACAATTACATATTATTAATGATATGAATGAATGAATTATAATTATAGCCTATTTCAGCGTTCTTTCACTTGTTTTATAAAAACAAACTGATCTCATTGTTCCGTTTCGAACAACCTTGCAGGTAATAAATTAAACCTTGCAAAATATGGACGCAAGATTTAGGCCTATTTATGACTAATATTACCACGAAGTACTTGTATCTACCTACGACAGCGAAATCGTTATAGTAGGCCTAAACCCCAAATTTCTCAGACGGTAGGCCTACCTTAACGCTAAACAAATGGCACCAGCTTTAGCTTATAAAAATAATATTCACGAACGCTGCATCGTGTCAGAGGATTGAAGATCCGAGTCTAGCCAGTGTCTTAGAGAGTGACATGGGGAATTTCCCCGCGGGGAAACCGCGGTAACCGCGGTAAATCCCGCAGTAATGGGGACAACAATTGCGGGAATACCGCGGTAATGACAACAATTGCGGTAATACCGCGGTAATGGGGTTTACTCTCGCGGTAACCGCGGTAAATGGGGAATGAGCCGGCAAGAAACCCGGGTGATGTTGAGAACTTGAGAACTGACAGGGAGATTTTCTTATTTCCTGGGCCTTCTAGTCAGAAATGGTCAAGACTTGGTTAATACAAACTGTCAATAAGATAATTACAGACTAATGCAATCAGCAATACAAATAGCTTTGTAAGCTAAAATATATATATTTTTAAATTTTAATTGGTGTAAACTTTTGCAATGCGATGTCGTCCTGCGGGGATTGGGGATGGGGAGAAACCTGCGGGGATGGGGCGGGGATGGGGACAAACCCTGCGGGGATGGGGAAGACTCTTGTTGCGGGGCGGGGAGGACGATTGTCTCCCCAGTCACTCTCTACAGTGTCTAGAGAAACGAGGAGGCGAGGTGTTGCTAAGGCGAATTTCGTTGAGGACGAGAACGTCGAGAAGGATCAGATCGAAGGCGGTTTGGATGTGGTCGTGAAAGCACCTACCTCGCGCCCTCGTTTCTCTGAACTCTAGACATCTAAAACCGGCGGTTTCTATTATAGAAACGATTTGATATAAGTAAGTAAGTAAGTAAGAATGTTCTTTATTAAACGCAAGCAAACGCTCAGCGCTTTACATACAAAGTCAGAAATAATTTAGCCTATGTATAAAGAAAACGATAACTAGAAGAAAATTGTCAACTAGAAAACATATGTCTAACTGTAGGGGAGACCGGGGCTCATTGGGACACGGGGCACAATGGGACATCGATAATTGCTTCACTTGTATTCACTCTTGGGAAATATAATCTATGGCAGATCATAGCTTCTTTCCTGTTTAATATCCTAATGTAAAGAAAGCTTTAGTTTTTTACCATTTGACGAGGCAGGTGAGAAAAAATCATTTCTGGGTAGTTCGAGTAAATTTCATGCTTTGCATTTCGAAGCTTGCTGTACATACACTATTCTAGTGACATTGAAGATGTCAATTTCTTTCAATCTGCAATTAAATAACCTGCAATCAAATCCCATTAAACTTTTCTATTTTCTTGTTATAAGTTATCACCACCTTTTATGGATTCAAACAATCCAGTACCCATTGGGGTTCATTGGGACAGCATGCACGGGGTACATTGGGACAACGTCCCAATGTACCCCCCCGTCTTAGTGATACAATGTACCACTACAGTAAACCTTCACTATAGGCCTAGTAAGAAATAAATAACATATTGATTGGTTTATATTACATTTATAGCTTTACATTTCAAGTACGGTAAGAAATAAATTAGGAAAGACAGACATGGGTTTTTGGACTCGTCTACCCATGTACTATCTGGAACCAAAGTGGCGCATTGGTTGCCAGATGTGAAATATTTTTCAGCTCTGGGACCCCACTATACCCATATATACCTTAGGGGCCGTCCATAAATGACGTCACGCAATTTTGGCCGATTTTTAACACCCCCTCGCTCTCGTCACACTTCGTCACAAAAAGTAACACCCCCTCTGAAAATGACGTCACAAAGCTCTGACCCCCCTAAAACCAAATTTCCATGGCGAAGCAAAATGCTCCTTCATGGAACAAATAGGGAAAGCATGAATATTTCAAAATCTAACGGTGACCAAATATTGAAATAATTAGAAAATTATTAATAATGGTGCCCGTATACATTAAAATAATTTTAAAATAATGAAAATTTAATCCTAAAATTACTGCTGTTATTAATAAAATTAAATTGTTGTTAATTGTTAAATTTTATAACATAGACCTGGTGTGACGTCACACTTCTCAGACCCCACCCCCATGTCACCTTCGTCACAAATTTGCGACCCCTCCCCTAGGTGCGTGCAGTGTTTCCGTTAGAGTAAAAAAAGAGGACGTACGTACGTCCCGACCTGGAATTTTGGACGTAGCTCATTTCTAGCGGCGATCACGCCGGGCGTATATGACATAATAGAAAGAATATAAAGGCCTACCATCACAAACTTTATTATCAATATTTAGGACAATATTTTGAACTACGGCGTCAAGTATATAGGCCTACGAGGTAACTCGTACTGTACCACACTACAACCCATGCATAGGCTGGCGTACTAAATAATGATTCCATTGGCGTATTACGTAATATTATTATATTGCTAGACGTCATACAACATAATTATAGCGAATCAATTATAGCGATTTTTATAGCTTGGAGAAGGTACTTGATTGCAAGTTATCTACATGGGCCGTGTTATGGTGCTGTAGAAATTGCCGTATTCATCATCATCATCATCATTATCATCGTCGTCTTCATCATCATCATCATCGTCGTCGTCAATTTGCCTGTAATGGCTAGGGCTTTTGCATAATTTATATGAGGCTGTGAAAGAATACTGTAAATATATAGTGGATTGTAAAGTTACCGTATAAGAAATAGTTATGAAAATTGTAATGACTATTTTACAATAAAACGTTCACCCAACCGGTCTGCTCCGCCATCCTCTCTGGTAGTCGCTCCTCATCTTTTAAAAAACTAAAATCCTGTCTTTTCTCTCGGGGTTGCTCGCACTGGGAACGCTTCTGGAAGTCTACTGCTGATAGAAGCGCTTTATAAATGACCAAATGCAATACAATGCAATACAATTACGGCATAATACAGGTATTACTGTAGGCACGTCCAAAACCGCTAAAGGCCCAAAGCAATCGGTTCAAACTTCAAAATCCACAAGAAAAGTACAATGCAGTAGTTACCTGCACCCTCCTTAGCGAAGCACAGTTGTCTTTATTGGCCGCAGAGCAGACTTTGCAAAACATCCGCCCATCTTTATGCGTGACCCAACAATAGGCCTAGCCTACGTCTTATTCCAGTTGCTGTTGTATTTCAGCACGATCTATGTCGATGGTACTTTAGTGGCCGTATTTGCTTTTACGACGTTACATAGCAAATCGTTTATTATTGGCGCAACAATATCTTTCTTAACGTTTATATGTCGCTCCTCGGTGGTATTACTTCCACGTGTTGCACCCGAACGCACGACGAATTTCCACATTCTTCCTATAATTGTTGCGTGAGCCGCTCTCTAGAAAATGAACTAGTGAGAAGAAACTGTCGAGTGAGTCAGTGAAATTAGTTTGGTGCTGCGGTCCAGCGGCTGACAGGCATGAAAGCTGACACGGCCAGGGCCAGGGCGATGTACTACATGTAGACTAGGTGGAAAGATCTTGGACTAGCACACTACCAAGATTACTCCACTAACTTGAGGATAAGATCAGTGTCAGTGAGAATATAATCGCGTTGACCATCGCTGACCGGTCGGTGGGCGCCCGGCGCCGTGCAACAGTATCCCGTTAGCTATCAAAATAGGCCATCGTATGTCGTAAACAGAGGCACCCAGCTTCAACCTGCAGACCAGTCCACATAACGACGAACTAATATCTAATTAGCCTTAGTGCTTGGTGTGTGTACATACGTCCGACGATAGACATCTGGACGTATTCAACTCACCACTGGAATTTTCCTTACGCCTTGCCCGAAGAATTTGGACGTTTTGGACATTTTTTAAGGACGTAAAAACGGCCATTTGGGCGTTAACGGAAACACTGGGTATGACCCATATATACCTTAGGACAAAGTGTGCTGTGGATCTTGGAGCTGTTGCTGTTATTCAGTCTCCAATCGTAAAATCATTCAGCCGTATACATGCAAAATATAAAGATCGCACATGGGGCCGTCCATAAATGACGTCACGCTATTTTGGCCGAATTTTAACCCCCCCCCCCTTCGTCACACAAAGTAAGACCCCCTCTGAAAATGACGTCACAAAGTTCTGACCCCCAAATCAATTTCCATGGCGAAGCAAAATGCTCCTTCATGGAACAAATAGCGAAAGCATGACTATTTTAAAATCTAACGGTGACCAAATATTGAAATAATTAGAAAATTAATAATAATGGTGCCCGTATACATTAAAATAATTTTTTTAAATAAAAATTTAATCGTCAAGATTAGTGCTGTTATTATTAAAATTAAATTGTTGTTAATTGTTAAATTTAATAACATAGACCGGGTGTGACGTCACACTACTCAGACCCCACCCCATGTCACACATCGTCACAAATTTGCGACCCCTCCCTCTAGGTGCGTGACGTCATTTATGGACGGCCCCATGAACGATTGAAGGTATACTCATTAATCCAATCGTCAACTCAAGCATTCATTTAGCGCCTCTCTCAGATACAGTGGCGTAACTAGAGTCACAAAAATCACAATGGAACCCGGGCAGCTGCGAAGACCAACTCAACATTAATCATAATTTTAAGTAGGCCTAGTACTTGGTAGATAGCATATTTAATAATTCGAAAGTGGAAAGCTAGCAACTGTTATCATGTTATTATAATTACTAGAAGTTTGCCCGTCCGAAGACGTTTAAAATGACCTTCATAATGTATACTATAGGAGCCCCATTTACTTAAATGAAATGAGTGCATTCCCTCCCTCCTCCCCTTCTCCCACCGCTCCCTAACCTCCCCACCATCTCCCCCTCCTCACTCTGAGTCTTCCTCCACTTTGTCTCACCCTGCCACTACCCCTTCTACGTCTCTCCATTAGCCTCTCCCTCCGCCTCTACCTCTCCCATCCTCCCATCTCTTCTCTCCGCAACCCCTCCTCCTCTTCCCTCTGCTCCTGTTGACTGTGGCGAAGGATTTAATGTACTGAGGACGGAGAGAAATCTTGCGACATCTGGCGTTGACAATCCGCTGGCCGAGCCAGTCTCGCCCATCGATATCTATCGATAGTCTCGCCACATCCCCTACCGACACATTTCCTCCCCTCCTCCTCACTTCTCCTCTCCTCCCTCTGCTAACCAGCCACACTCGGCGCTCGTGTGTGGGTGGCCCGTGGGGCTCCGTATCTGAATTGAGTATCTGACTATGATGTAGAAGCTGTGTCATCTGATTTTTCCAAGCATGAGACAGCCGTGTTCCTCCTTTCTGGGCTTATAATAAATCCGTGCGCTGATAAAATTCTTAATTTTTGCGTTTCCTTTTTGGTCTAGAGTTAATCCGGGAAGAAATTTAAGTTACATTATACACAAACACAAACTATACGAAACACTGGGGATACAGGTCCTCACGTATGGAGCAGAGTCTTGGTGCATGAAAAAGGAGGACGAGAGAAGACTCCTGGTGGCGGAGATGGGATGGCTACGAGGACTACTGAATAGATCACGAAGAGAAAAGATACGGAATGAGGTGACACGAGAAGAACTGGGACAGAAGGAAACGGTAGTGGAAAGAATAAAGAAACGAAGACTAACATGTGTATATTCGTTTAATTTGCAAAACAGGCTGACACACCGCAACCTGGTATGGACATGTGATCAGGATGGAGAACGGAAGAATGCCGGCAAAGGCGCTGCACGGAGAGGTGGAGGGAACGAGGAGCAGAGGACGTCAGAAGAAGAGATGGATAGATAACGTACTGGAGGACATAGAAGACAGAGGATGGGACTTAAGAAGGGCAATAGAACTCGCAAGAGACCGACCGAAATGGAAAAGTTTTGTTAGAGCCTCATCGTCAGCGAATACTTGACGGAGGAGAAAGAAAGAAGAAAGAATACACAAACACAGCAAAATTAATATACTTCAGCAGTGGCACGGAAAGTGTACAAACACACAAGGACTTTATGACTCAGCTCCATTCCATATCGCTTCAGCCTAAAAGGCAAAGTTGCCCAAAGGCCAAGTGCTTAGCGCATCATTGGAACGTGCAGTGTGATTCAAGTTAACTGGAACTGAAACTGAAATGTCAGTTAACTGATTTATTTGATTTCAGTTAACTAGCTGGAACTGAAACGGAAACGGAAATGGCCAAGAAACTGAAACTAAATAGAAACTGGAATGGCCAAAACTTTAATAGAAACTGAAATTCAAAAACTGAAATTCAAAAACTGAAATTGATAGTTACATGCATTAAATTGCCAATTTAAAAGGAAGTTTATTTAGATCAATGCGTAATCTTACTTATCAATATGTATATCTATAAATATTCATATATCAATGTCTTTTCTTGCCATCCTCCATGGTGGTTTCATTTATATAAAGTCTAACTTATGTTATAATAGTTACTAATACATATCAGTTGTTTTATCGATTGGACGGAAGTTACCGAATGTTTGTTTGGAAATTGTCTGTCTGTAATGAACAATTTCTGATATAGTTTAGACTGTTTAAATATATCATAATATTTCGCCATGAGTATTCAGTATGAGTGGTAGAAAACGAGAATGCGCAGTGTGGTACTATTTGCAAGACGTTTTGAATGACAATTCCGTATGTACTGTAGGCCTACAGGTTAACAACAAGCCATTTGGTCGCAAAATCTCAGGGCGCAACTGTACTAAATACTAATGCTCGAGTCCATTTGAAAGCGCTACACAAGGACGCTTAAGAAGAATTAATTTCCAAAGAGTCGGCGTTACTAAAGAAAGTAGGACCTAAAGCCAAAGTCAGCCTACGCCAGGATCAAATTTCAACAGTTCCAGTAATTTATCTATGAGTCACTTTCTTCGAGCTATTTTAAAGTGGGTAAAGTGGGTAAACCCGTAGTTTAGTTTGGTTTATTATAACTATGCAGTCTGTGCAGTGAAATATGATTTTCATTTGCCTTATCTTTTCTTTGGAAACACGGTCAACAACAGTGACAATCGTATCGTATCGTATCGTATCTAAAAATTTGTAGAGCGCCTCTCGCAGCATAGACTATTCAGAGGCGCTTTCAGCGCGGAAGCCCCAGGGGAAAAGAAACGCCTTAAGAGAGCGAGAGGATGCGTGAGAAATCCCAGACATGAGCTTAGCCCGTAGAGGGGGGAGGCCATTCCAAGTGGAGGGACCTGTCACAGCAAATGCCCGGCATTGAGCTAAGGCAGATTTAACACGAGGGACAAAGAGGTCCAGACGGTCTGTAGAGCGCAAAGGGCGAGCAGATGTTGCAGAGAGAGGCTTATGCATAAAGTCCGAGAGATATTTTGGTGCAAGGCCAAGTTGAGATTTGGAGACCAAGAGGAGGATCTTATAATGGATACGTGAGATGATTGGGAGCCAGTGTAGCACTTCAGTCATATAATCTGAAATATGGGAGAACCGTGGAAGGCGTGCTATAAGCCTAGCAGCGGCGTTTAAGACAGACTGGAGGGGGAGAGTCTCAACTTGGGGAGACCCATAAGGAGCGAGTTGCAGTAATCCACACGAGAGCAGATGAAAGCATGCACAATGGTGGTAAAGACGGTGGGAGCGACAGATCGTCTGATGGCTCTCAGTCGCCTCAAATGAAAAAAGCAAGAGCGAGTCAAATTCGAGATGTGCTCAGTGAAGGTAAGGGAGGAGTCGAGGGTGACACCCAAATCAATAACCGGTTATTGCCGGTTATCGCCACTGTCCCGGCAAAAAAAAGGTTTTTGCCAGCATGAATCCAACCTTGGTAGCTTGTAATATTTGTAAATCTATTTAATTACTGACTATGCAGTAGCTGAGGCTATCTTACTTTATGATGAAAGGTTCTGTGTTCATATAAAATTATGAATACATAATAGCAGTTTTTCAATAAGAAGTTACATATATGAGCATTTTCATATCACGCATTAGCTCGTAAGTTTGCTTAACAACGTCAAAAACTGAAATAGAAATTGGCTGAAAACTGAAACTACAATAGAAATTCAATGAAAACTTTAACTGAAATAGAAACTGAAATCAGTCCGAAAAACTATAATCGAAAATGGAATTAGGCTATTCCAGTTAACTGAAACTGAAACGGAAACTGAAATAAATCAAAAACTGTAATCACACTGGGAACGTGAAACATAATACTGGTGTTACCCGCGTATAGCTTAAGATTGTTTAGAATTACTGAGTGCGGGGGTTCAGAGAAGAGAGACAGGATAGAGAAGAGACAGACGGAATGGAGAGAGGAATGGAGATCGTAGAGAGACCGAGACAGACAGAGACAGTCAGAGAAGGAGAGAGGGGGAGAGAAGAGAGACAGGATAGAGAAGAGACAGACGGAATGGAGAGAGGAATTGAGATCGAGAGAGACCGAGACAGACAGAGCGCTGGAGAGAGGTGTAGGATCAGAGAGACCGAGACAGACAGAGACAGTCAGAAGAGAGAGAGAGAGAGAGAGAGAGAGAGAGAGAGAGAGAGAGACTCTAAATCGGTTAAAATAAGTTGAACTCTACAAAAGGTTATCATTTTCATTGGCTATGTTTCGCCAAGGCCATACTATTATTATAGACCTACATGTAATCAATATGTGCATGTAAATCACTTGATATAAATACACGTTAAACTGAAACTACTACTAAACATGTAGGCTACAAACCCAGATTTAATGCCAGCTGTCAGAAGGCACTTTTGTACATATCTCAATTTCTCGATTTCAACCTTGCGAGTATTGCTTGCACAACCCGGGCAGAATTAAATGCAACCCGGGCAGTGCCCATTATTGCCCGGGCGTGGCTACGCCACTGCAGTCAGATAACTAACTACTCCAGACACAGGCGAAAAAGAACCGTTTTCAAGTGTATATGGAAAGTGCATAGGGCCTACAGAATTCCTAGCTTAGGCAGGACTTAGATCCAAAGGGAGGCCATTCCAGGTGGATGAAACATTCATTCAAAGGAATAGGCCTACAGTATGCATCATCGAGGGGCGTGCAAAGGGAACAAATAACTCACCCGACCGGGGCAATGAGTTTTATAGACCAGGCAAATGCCTTAGACAGTCTTTTGCAAGCCTGGCTGCAGATTTCTTCGTTCTTCTGCTCGTGGTGACTTTTTGTTCTACCGGCCCAAACTCACATGGCGGTCTTGATGTATTGCTTAGGCCCATCCTTCAGAAACAAGTTGCCTGAAGGGCCAAGAAGCTCCTCAAATCGCAAGTTATCAGACAGCCTGACCTGCGATATGAGGAGAGTCTTGGCCCTTCTGTACCTCGTCTCCGTAATCGCTTTAAAACCATTTCATTCGGTAGTGGTATTTAATAAGTTCCGGTATCACGAAATAGAGTATCCGTCCTAAGACTATTCGGGGGATGTATGAATTTACCCCCCCCCCCCGGATGGAATAAACCGGTTTAGAGTATCCGGGGGGATAAACCATTCTATCCCTCATCGTCATACGCATCACGATAGCCTCGACGAAAATCCAGTCAAAATCATCCAAAACGAAGTAAATTGATTTCAGCCTTCCAGGTCGACTTACAAACTAAAGATACACAATTTAAAAATATTATGTGTACACTAAATCCAAACAGTACGACTGAATAGGCTACACTTAGAAACTGCCAAAAATGCAAACTAAACAGAATACTCCATTTCGCTAAGGGGGATACTCATGTATGGGGATACTCTATTTCGTGACACCGGCGCATTCTTATGACGTTCTCTGCGATAGGCGCTATGTAAGTTCACAGTGCGTCATGACCATAGAGATGTATAATATATATAAATATATCACTAGAGCCCGCATCCGCCATCTTTGTTGAGGCTGTGACCCCGAGCCCGCTAACGTGTAACCATAACGGCCTTGACCCCGAGCCCGCTCAAAATGGCGACACGATCGAAAGTTAAATTGTGTAGTGTGTGGATGCGGCAACTTATTAAAGCCCGAAAACGAGGCCGCTGGAATATTATTTAATCGATAAGTTGTTATTTTGTGTGTTGTACTTTTTGCAAGTCGTAAGCTTTGAAAAGAAATTAAACAGCCTCGCTTAAGCTTGACTGCGTCCATGAATTTCATCCAATCAAAACGCGTCATTTCAATTTAAATTAACTGCGGAGCTCTCGATAAGGTGTTATTATATCTATGGTTGTGGCTTCAAAAATTAGCGAAGGGAATATACGCCATGTTCCCTCTAGCGATGATAATAATATCTCATTGGTCATGACTCTTAATGTGGATGTGATGTCATAATGGATAGAGATTGAATACATGACGTCATTTATTTCCGACAGTAATTGATGGCTATGGCTATTATCATCCAAGGATGACTAATGTGGCCACAACGTTCAGACGCGAAGTTAATAAATCGCTGTAAGTACATAGTAAGCTTATAGTATACAGTGAGATATACAGGATGGGCCAGCACAAATGAACCGACTTTGCATACATAGGCCTGCAACTCTGCCAATTTTTGTAAGTTATTTAATACTCACTAGGCCTACACCAGAAACTTTAACTCTCATCGCCCCATATATGCACACACCAATACTCGCTTATTTTCCATAAAATCTGTTAATGCGTGAAATTAAAGATATTTCACTCTTGTATTAGCTTTGAAAAAGTGGAACTGGTACTAGTTTAAATGTTAACGAAATGTCTGGAACAGCCCTGGCTTCCATATTTTGTTGTCATTAGTTACGCAATATAGATAATCGAGTTTTCATCCGAATTTTGCGAACTGATAAGGGATTTAATGCGTTTAAAATGATTAAAGAGTTCCCTAACAAAGTATGGAATAAAAATACGTTGAATCGTCTGATACGGAAAATTGATGAAACAGGAACTTCGCGTCGTAAACCACGCGAATCGGTACGCACGGCGCGCACACCCGCTAACATTGCTCGTGTGTCCAAGTTAAATTGCAGTCAAGACGATGACCAGGTTACAAGCAATTCTAACAGACTATCTCCTAATTAATAATTAATTTTGCTTGCAGTACAAATTTCTGGCTATATGGTTTCATTTTGTGTGTGCATGCAGTTACCGGTAAAATTGTCATGAATTGTTTATTAGCTACAGCTAGGCCTAGTTAGGCTACTGCAAAACAATTGGGGTTTTTATGTCACGATCTACATCATGTAGACTAAAGCTACAATATCAAATGTGTTTGAATCTTAATACTAGAGTGAACTTTCTTTAATTTCCCGCATTAAGTATAAATAACTTACGAAAATTGGCGGACTTGTATGCATGCAAAGTCGGTTCATTTATGCTGGCCACTCTGTAGAATGAAGACCACTAGGCCATTACACGTGCATCAGAAGAGTTTGGTCACAGGTGTAATTGTGAGCGTTATGTCTGACAAACGATATTCTGGCCATAATATAGGCCTAATAAATTGTGTCTGCTGAGGTCAGACATCATTCAAGAATCTAGATAACGTTACATCCAATAAAATAGGCGATAACGTTAATGCAGTCTGATTTAGTTCAACTCAACAGCAGTTGACTTTAATTCCGCCACTGTTCGCTTTCTGACAGTGCCAGTCCCAAGCCTGGATAAAGGAGGAGGGCGACGCTAATGGTCTTTGTTGCCACACTGTGGTCGTTAAACAGTAAACAAGCAAAAAAGCAGTTGACTTTGGACTGTCTTACAAAGCCTTACAACTAGCCAACGAATAGGCATCATACCTATTGTCGATAGGCTGCGTCTGTTTCAAACGAAAAGTCTGAAAGAAGATAGGATCACTTGTTCTTTACAAAAATGTGGAAAGGATTAGCGAATCAAATCCTCAGAAATTCGTAGAATTTCCATGGTCCCAGAGGCATCCTGTATAGGGGGCGACAGGCGTTTGCCCGAGAGGATGCCCTAATCTGCAGGCACATTTTTTCGGTATAGAATGGTGATCTACCTGTGCTTGTTACTTCGACAATTTATGTATTATCGTCGGTATCAAGCAATCGTTTACTCGCGTGTTCCTCAACCGAGTCTGCCGATTTAACTCCAAATTCTGTTCTGACTCGCCTAGCCGCCTTAAATATCAGTTCCATTCTTATTTAAAGCTGTCTCTTCGTTTTCAGATGACGTCCTAGGGAGTGATCTAGGACTCTAGGTGATTAACTGATTATAGGTATACAGTTTCGTTGCGTCTTCGGTTGTTGTCTTGGCTTCGGTGGCTATATCAGCTCGGCCACGCACCACACAACCTGATAGAGTTTTGTTGCCCAAGAGTATTCAATGTGGCCACCTTTCCGCTCTGCAGAGAATGGTTGCTCTTATATCCATTTGCACGAACTGCAACTATTCAGAATCCAGCCTTTTCCGTGGTGGCCCAGTGGTCTCGAATGGGCTCCCAAAGACCTATGCCTGCTGCCTGGGACTCATACAGAAGTATTTTTCTTTGAACTCAAACTATACTTTTGGTCGTGCGGGAGTCGGGAGAGCCGGTTAATAGTCCTGTTTAAGAGGCGCTATATAAATTTACGAAAGAATGTGCATTAGACATCGACGCTACTAATCACTCCGCCATTGCCCGTGCTCTGGTGGTGCAAGGGAGCGATCTAGGTGATACTGATTAGGCGACGCTAATCATCTGCTATTACACGGTGTTGTTAAACAGTAACTAACTAACAATAACAACTACTACAGTACTACTACTACTACTGCTACAACTACTACTACTACATCTACTACTACTACTACTACTACTACTACTACTACTACTACTACTACTACTGCTGCAACTACTACTACAACTACTACTACTACTACTACTACTACTACTACTACTACTACTACTACTACTACTACTACTACTACTACTACTACTACTACCACTACCACTACCACTACTACTACCACTATGACTACCACTACCACTACCACTACCACTACCACCACCACCACCACCACCACCACTACCACTCTACCACTACCGCTAATCTCTAACCAGGATGACCAACCCCGGCACCGATAGGTTCAAATCTGCAATTCACGTGTGATCCACTCTAGCTGTCCGCAAGAGACTTGAAAAGAAGTTCAAATCTTTATTAATAAATCAAAAGTAAATATCGATCTCCTCGATCGTGTTATCATCATAGTTTGTCCTGGTAAATTCTGTCAGTTCTACGGTTCATCTAGTTCCTTGGCCGATCGCTTTCTCGCTGCATGTAAAGGCAAGTTCTCGGTGTCGTAATCGTAATCGTAATCTTACTCTCCAAACTTCTAAATCGCCACTCGAAAGCCAAGCGCAGGACACCAGCTTATTCACGAGCGCTGCGTCTAGTCAGAGGTCTAGGAGAATTCCCCTGGACAATTCCCCGGATATTTCCCCCCGCCAGCTGGATTTCCCCGGGCGTTTCAATAGGATAACACCCCGGATATTTCCCCAACAACAGATTTATAAAGGTTCTATGTTACCATAGCAACAGATTGGGTAAACAACCAAGCTTCAAATGCTTTGAGTCTTAATTAATTACTGAATAGTCACTTTGATGATTCAAATTAAGGTTTAATAAAGTTTAGATATTTACTCAATCTGTTGCTATATAAGCGAGCTTAAACTTAGAACTAAAAACTTTGCTATAAACACAAGTAGTAATTTTCTGTTATTTTGTTTTACCTTATTTCAATTAAATTCGTTTTTCATATAAAATTGCTTTTCATGTAGCAGCATTTGAAGCTTGGTTGTTTACCCAATCTGTTGCTATATTAACATAGAAGTTGTTGATTGCTTAAATATCTAAACTTTATAAAACCTTAATTTGAATCATCAAAGTGACTAATCAGTAATTAATTAAGACTCAAAGCATTTGAAGCTTGGTTGTTTACCCAATATGTTGCTATGTTAACATAGAAGCTTTACAAATCTGTTGTTGGGGGAATATCCGGGGGTTGTTATCCTATTGAAACGCCCGGGGGAAACATACAGGGGAAATGGCGGGGGAATTGTCGGGGGAAATGTCCAGGGGAATTGTCCGGATACCCTAGTCAGAGGGTTGTCCGAGGGAGTAGGCCGAAGGAGGTCCGAGTCCGGTTCCAGAGGATCAGAGGGGCAGAGTAGCTGTTAAGGTGGGTGTAGCGTATAAATTCGCCAGTTCGTTTCGTCGATGGACTTGCGACGTTCCTCTGACAACAGTACTGACGAGTATATCGTTCGACGAATCTGCGAGCCAACGCAGACTAGCGAACTAACTGTCTGTCAACTGGCGAACGACGAACAAACCAACTGCCTGTCGACGTAGGCTACTGGAAACTGACGTGCGACGAAATAAAAACACTGTCCGACAAACGATCATTCTTTCTTCTGACCACGACTTCTTTCGACGACGACGACTTCCTCTGATGACGACGACTGCTCTCGAAGATGGCTGCTCTGAAGACTGATCTGGTCCTTGGCTTATATAGCTACCAACGAGTCAAGAGGGAGTCAAGGGAATCAGCAAAGAGAGGCAAGGAGTCAGAGAGTCAAGCGAGCAAGGGAGTCAAGCTAGTCAAGGGAGTCACCGAGTCAAAGGCTATTTTGGTCGTCGGCGATTTTGACGGGACTATTTTTTACCAGGCTATTTTGACGGGGTGCCGAAAGAAAGAGATGAATAATTGGGTGTCGTCAGCGTATAGGTGATGGTCAACTGAGGATGCTTTGATGAGTGAGCTGAATGGAGTAGTGAAGAGGATGAACAATAGGAGCCCGAGTACAGAACCTTACGGAACACCACAGGTGAGAGGACATAATTCGGATGAGGTTTAGGATGTTTTAACATTGATCTGTGCTAGCTGCTTGAGGGATTCGGCCTCAAATAGGCGTAATTTTCTGTGGGTGGGGGTTGCGAGGGTTATTTGTACCCTACCATTTGGACTCAAGGGTACCGTACTCTCAACTTTTCATATCCAGAAGAATTAAACGATGCCATTTTTTATTTTCTCGGAGGAAAACCTTCATTTAAACCCCAAGACCCAAAGCAATTACCAAGTATCATCCCTTCCGTGATTACCATCAACATCCAGACTTTATTGTTACTATCATTATTTATCATTATTATTATTATTTATAATAATAATAATAATATCGTCGTCATCGTCATTCATCGTCATCGTCATCGTCATCATCGTCATCATCATCGTCATCATCATCATCATCCATCATCATCATCATCATCATCATCATCATCATCATCATCATCTTCATCATCATCATCATCATCATCATCATCATGGGCGTGGTGCATAAACGGCGCCGTTGTAATTATTTAATATTCGCGAAGAGGAAACGATGCGAAATTTGGTAGCGTAAACCTTCTAGAGTCAAGACCAGAGTTACGTCTCTGAAATAATCCTAGTCCAAAAATAGATTGAGTACTACCGATATTCCTCGTGCTCCCGAAAATTACATTTGTGTAGGCCTAAATGTAATTGAACACGTTTTTCTATAGCGACCGTATGGCATCGACCCTGCTAAGTTTTCAATGAATTGACTAGGTGAGATCCTTTTGCAACCGCTGCCCGTTTGAATGGATGCCACGCCATTGTGTACGAAGTGTTGCCCCGAACTTCAATCCTCTAAATAAGCCACCATTGGCAGGCCTATGCGAACCGGCATCCTCACGCATGGACGTAAGCTCTAACCAATGCAGCTAATCGGTCAGTAGCCTACGTGGAATCACACAATTTGCGCCATAGCCATCCCAATCAGGCCAGAACTAAAACGTCGTACTTCAACTTCTATTATAATGCAGGCAGTGTGATTCTCCTTACATATTTTATTTTAGTTACAGTTACAGTTATAGTTAATGGTTTTTTATTTTAGTTATAGTTATAGTTATAGTTAGTATTATTTTTAAGTTATAGTTATGGTTATAGTTAATGGAATTTTATTTTAGTTAATTTTAGTTACTACTTAGTTACAATAATTAAGGCTATAAGCAAAATTGTGCGTATTAACACCTGTTTTACAATTTGCTCAGAGCTTTGAAAGCCTTTGAAGCATGGGTGCATTCGGCTTCTCGAATACACGAGCTTCCAAGGTTACTGACAAATTGCATAATAAAAATATCGCATATTTTCATTCTCATTTATGTCGAATCGTCCATATTGCACTTCCTATTTTTATTTTTGTATTAACGAAAATAAAGATGAATTTTCTTTATTGTTATTTTCGTTATAGTTACAGTTATAGTTAATGCTATTTTTTAGTTATAGTTATAGTTATCGTTAACGAAATCATTTTATTTTCGTTAATGAACATTTTCGTTATCGTTATCGTTAACGAGAATCACACTGAATGCAGGGTAATGCAATCCAATTTAAAAAATGTGAAGATCCTCTGGCCTAACAAAGACAGCGCTTCTGAGTAGGCTTCTTGAAGGAGCGCTACATAAATTTCGACTGATTTATTCATTCACTCATTTCAAGAATTTATATAGCGCACCTTCCAGAAGCCTACTCAGAGTCGCTCCAAGTCCAACCACGGTGATAGAAATAAGTCTTAAGGAGTTTGTAGAACGTAGACGACCATCCCTAGGTAACAGGCTTTCTCCAACGGGAGACCATTCCAGACAGATGGACCTACAACTGAAAAAGCACGACGCTAGTAGGTTGAGGTGCTAGCACGAGGGACCAAAAGCTCCCCGCTTAATCGGTAGATCCGGGATCCCTAGATCGTATTATAAATTACTTTCTTACTCAGGAGCGGCTCGGTGGGGCCGGGGAGGGAACCTGATAGAGGTGCCTGTTGGAGGCCTGGTTTCGCTGAAACTAAGAGTGCCCAACATATCTTCACACTGACTCGCATTGACAAGATATCTATACTGGAGCTACAATGCCACATGAATTCTTCCCATCAGCAACCTCACGTTAAGACATTTGGAAAGAGAATCACTTTATATAAAAGTAAAGCATATGAATATGACCAATGCATGAATTGCAAGTTTACGATTGTCATGCCTAGAGTCAAATTCATCCACAAAGGCAACTATGTTAATTGACTCTATACACGAACAGATTCAACCAACAGCATTGATTACAAAGAAACATCTATCATTGATGTTACACAATATATTGCAATACAATATATCATATGCATTACAAAATTCAATATATTGCAATACATGTATAATACATTTATAATGGTGAATTACGCTACAATACAATAGCTGCATAATGCAATACCTTACAACAGTGCTTTCCAAAGTGGTGGTCCGCAGACCGGTGCCGGTCCGCGAAACCCTCAGTTGCCGGTCCGCAAAGTGAGTCAAGAAACTGGTCAAATTGTCCCCGGAATCAAGAAATGGCTATTATAATGTTTAAAAGTCATAGCAAAACACTTATTAGGCTAGCATTTAAAGGGCAATAAAGTCATAGAATTGGATAGACATGCATTCAATTTATAAATCAATTTTAATACATTTTGAGGAATTTAGGTGATCAAAAACGAAAAAGAGAAATAGTTAATAAATTTGGCACCGGTCTTCCTGCAGTGGAAATTTCCTGCCAGTCCGTGACACTGAAAAGTTAACTCCTGCGGGTCCGTGACTTACATTACCAAGTAAACAGTTAATTAGGTAGACAGCAGCTAAGTCACCATTAGCTCCTGAAGATGTTCACATTCATAGTCAATGAACTAAACTCGTGGGTCACACAGAAAGGCAAAGGCCTCTGCCACTGCGTGTGTTGCGCGTAGTCACCTCCGCCTTGGACGGGTTGTTTCGTGCAGCACTGCAGCTGTAGGGTGCTAATGAGCCCTCCATGCCTTCCTGGCTTGTGTTTCATTGACGTTGCTCCATATCCATCTCTGCGTCACGGACGACTCGTCACAGAGCATCATGAAGATCTGTCTACGTTCAGCGTCACAGTCCAGGCACGAGCCAGACATCGGATGGTACAGCTGCTTCGTGTCCTACGCAACATACACAATGATGCAATCAAACATTTATTCCTGCAATTACTGCTGCCCCTCTTGCTGCATTTGTTTTGGCATTTTCTGCACTTAGGCATAATTCTATAGGTCTACTTAATTTTACGTTTACTTCTGAACCTAATTCTCAATCAGTCGATCAATCAATCAGTCGACATTTATATACGACCCCTTTGATCCACTGGACACCGGACTCGGACCTCCTTCGGATTCTCTCTCGGACAACCCTTCTGACTAGACACATTTATATACGACCCCTCTGATCCACTGGAAACCGGACTCGGACCTCCTTCGGACTACTCTCTCGGACAACCCTTCTGACTAGACATTTATAGCGCTCGTGAATAAGCTGGTGCCCTGCGCTTGGCTTTCAGTGGCGCTTTAGAAGTTTGGAGATTACGATTACGATTATATAGCGCCCCCTTCATGTTGCTACTCAGAGGCGCTTCCGAGCAGTTTTAGAGAGCTCATATTGTTTGTAGGCCCTATGTGTGTGTGATTGAATTGATAGACATACAGACACAGACAGAGAGAGAGAGAGAGAGAGAGAGAGAGAGAGAGAGAGAGGGAGGAAGGGAGGGAGGGAGCTATGCTTATAATTAATTCTTTAATTGACACGTGGTTTTTGTGCTTTTTTGTGTGCCGCTCCTGAGACGCTTCGAAATTGTTTGGTTGCATTTACAATGACGAAGAGAGTTCGTCGATTTCTTAGTAACAGTCCTACTAACGACGTTGTACTTCCACCACTGGTTCCCCCTCGTTCCGTGACACATGTACAGCAGCAAAGGAGCCTTCGCAACGTATTCGGACGTGTCAAAACAAACCGGTCGTTTCAATGGACGAATGTCGTCATGAAACGTTAGCTCCATTTGCTACAAGAAAACAAAGGATTGACAACAATGAAATGTACCTAGGCCTAATTGCCGAATACCTAACTTTTTTTATCATTCCTTAAGTTAGCAGAAATGGACATTAAGTGTTAGCGACTTAATTCAGTTTTTTAACCTCGGTTTATGATGGCGGGTGGCCAGTCCTATCTCTTTTGCCACCTTTCCCCCCAACAGACAGTAGGCCTATATAGTAAGTTATAGGTCATTGTCCTCATTTATATAGCTGTGTTTGTTAAGGGCGCAACTGAAACCGTTGCGAGTATTTGAACCTCAGACCTTTCGATTGACAGTCCAGCACGCTAACCACTAGAGACTAGAGACTAGACTATGACGCACCTACTAACCTGTTCTCCTCCCATAATATAGCGTCATTTAGGAAACGCCTATGTAGACAGTAGGCCTATGTAGGCCCATATACGCAGCAGTCGCAGCACCAATTCTACAGGCGCTGATGGAAAGCTGTCAAATGAAAAATAGCATAAAGGTATAAAACCTTGTCTCCATAATTTTGACAACTCTTTTTCAGCGCCTGTAGAATTCGGTGCCGAGTAGGCCTACATTATTATTATTATTATTAGACTGTTATTTATAACGCGCCTAAACAAAATTGGAATCTTGCACAAAAGCGCGTAACAGAAAAATCAATCATAGTAAATCTTAAACAGATGTGTTTTAAGGTTAGTTTTGAAAATCGATAAAGTTGAGGATCTGCGGATAAAGACAGGGAGTTTGTTCCATTCAGCCGGGCCGGCTAGCGCAAATGCCCTGTTACCAAGTTTTTGAGTGATCGTGTCACAACAAAATCACCTTGAGACGATGAACGTAGCCCTCGTCTGGATTGGAGAGAGGAACAGGGTGTAACAAGTGAAGAAAGGTATGCAGGAGAACAGCTTGTGTAGATTCTGTACATTAGAAGACAGATTTTGAAATTGATGCGAGCTTGTATGGGAAGCCAGTGTAGTTCACGGAGGGTCGGTGTGACATGATCCCGAGGATTTTGGTTCTTGATAAGCTTAGCAGCGTAATGAAGAACAGCTGTAAGAGGTTGAAGGGTAGATGCAGGAAGACCATATAGGACTGAGTTGCAGTAATCAATTCTAGAAATGACAAGGGCCTGTACTAGGGTACGAACACATTTCTCGTTAAGACTTTTCTTGACTTGCCGAATGCGTCTGAGATGGAAAAAACAGGATTTGGCTATAGAGGAGATATGAGTTTTCATAGACAGCGAGTTATCAAGGAGGACACCAAGGTCTCGGACAACATCAGCTGGTTTGATGGAGCAATCTGGGCTAAGATTGAGTACAGTGTGCAATAATTGTGAGTTAGGTAACGGGTTGCGGTAAAACCAGATTAGTTCTGTCTTGGAGGCATTCAGTTTAAGGCGCATGGATGCACACCATGATTGGATTTCAGTGAAACAAGTTATTAAGCGAAACATTGCATTATCAAAGTCTTTGGCAGCAAGTTTGATATAGAGTTGTGTGTCGTCAGCATAAAGGTGTATAAGGATGCCGTGTTTGAAGGCAATGTGAACAATATTAGAGGTATAGAGGATGAACAAGAGGGGGCCAAGTATAGAACCTTGAGGTACACCAAAGAGGATATTGAAGTACCTAGAAGTGTTAGAACCAAGTCGCACAGAGTGTGATCGGTTTGTCAAGAAATTAGCAATCCAGAGAAGAGCAGAGGCCATAATGCCAAATTGAGATTCAAGCAGTTGAATGAGAATGGAATGGTCAACACAATCAAAGGCAGAGCTGAAATCTAGTAACAGAAGGGCAGTTATGAAACCAGAGTCAAGTGCCATGATTATATCATTATAAACTTTAAGGACAGCAGTTTCAGTGGAGTGGAGGCGGCGGAAACCAGACTGAACAAGAGGTAGCAAGGAGTTGGATTCAACATAGTTAGATAGCTGACGGTGGACGGCACGCTCAACAAGTTTGGAGATGAAAGATAGGTTAGAGATTGGGCGGTAATTACCAGGATCGGAAGGGTCAAGGCCTGATTTTTTGATGCGAGGACGGATAATGGCACGCTTGTGGGAAGCAGGTAAGGTAGCAGTGATAAGTGAGCAGTTTATCAGTAGGATCAAAATGGGGGCAAAAATATGTCGAAGGGATTTAATAATCCAGACTGGGCAGGAATCAAGCTCACATTGCTTGGAGGAGGAGTTACTGAGAAGCTTATCAACTTCCGGTAAAGTGATCTCATCAAAAGCACAAAGACCAGGGAAATTTAGGTGGTTAGGGTTCAAGACAGGTAAGGGGGCATCTTTGGTGGAATGGCGAATAGCTTCAGTTTTGTTTGCAAAGTGATCAAGGAGTTCATCAGGTGAGAGTGGGCATTCAATAGAGGATTGCGGGGATAAAATAGAGTTTAATGACTTCCAGAGAGCCTTGCCATCCTTCTCAGCTTCTTCAATGTTGTGTCGTAGGTAGATTGAGCGTTTGTGCTGAAAACATTTTCTTTGTTTCTGTGCTTGTACTTTCAGCAGATTGAGTAAACGAGTGTCTTCAGGAGAGCGTGTAGAATTTCGTTCAATGCAGCGTGTTTTCCGTTTTAAAGTGGCACATTCCGAGTCGAACCATAGGCGTTTCCCTCATTCCGCTATTGAGGCTGATGGAACGAGCAAGAACTACCCTGCCCGAAAGCCCCTTTGGAGCCCGAATATGGGTTCACCATATTCGCATATGGGACCCCATATAAACCCACATGGCTCTCCCGTCTAATACCCGTAGAAATGCTGGGAAGGTGAGACCCTCTCCAGAGAGAGATGGACCAGTGCGGCTGACAATACGTGCTACCTGGTCTACTGGCCTCTGCATCGGACACTGGGCAGCGAGGCTCGCCTGTTGTAGTAGTACCCATGGCAGTGTATCTATATCTTAGGCTGCCAGGGCAGTTGATGTCGCCCTCCTCCTCCTTTTTCAAGGCTTGGGACTGGCACTACCAGGCACTAATGGCACTAAGGGTAGTGGCGGAGTTCGGCTCACCTGTTCTCCTCCGGCCTTACGATGGTCGGAAACGCAGTCGTCCAGTCCAAAGGTGGCCATCGGTCCATGGAATTTGGTGTCGACGCAGAGATTGGCCGCAACGTTTCGGATCTGAGAAGAGGAACGAAAGGAGAAATAAATTCAGACGTCGTAAATGTAAATGTAAACGTTTTTATATAGCGCCGATATTACGGACGGTTACACATTCAGTGCTAACTCAGCTCATATGTCTTAAATTCACAGCACCTACCACTGGCTACCAGCGTCCTATCAATAAACCAAGCGCCCTATCAACTTACACACCAGAATGCCTCTGACGTGTTGTTCTTAAAGGGGCGCTAAATCAAATTACGATTACGAATCCAGCCTAACCTCTCCGTGTGCCACTTGTGGTGGTGGAACAGGTGGGTAGTGATTGACGAGGTCGAAGGCTACGTTTTTCATGAACCAGTCGAAGGTCTTGCACTGAAGTTTGACTCGTAGTTGTTTCTGAGCCGTGAGGTCACCCGGGTCCATTTGGGACATACCAGGATTGTGTAGAAAGATGTACTTCTTGTAGTCGTCCATCCAGACTTCGGCCACACGAAGGTGATTCTACAATCGACAAAACCCCATCAGAGACATAATCAACAAAGTAACTGTCACACATAGACAGGTAGGCGCTACCTGCAGTACACCGAATTTTCGATACAGGTAGAGCCCACCTGCATGCAGCGATTGATGATGGCGATGGTGATGATGATGGCTGATGATTGGGCTGATTGAGGATCGATCAATCAATCAATCAATAAATCAATAAATCAATAAATCAATAAATCAATAAATCAATAAATCAATAAATCAATAAATCAATAAATCAATAAATCAATCAATCAATCAATCAATCAATCAATCAATCAATCAATCAATCAATCAATCAATCAATCAATCAATCAATCAATCAATCAATCAATCAATCAATCAATCAATCAATCAATCAATCAATCAATCAATCAATCAATCAATCAATCAATCAATCAATCAATCAATCAATCAATCAATCAATCAATCAATCAATCAATCAATCAATCAATCAATCAATCAATCAATCAATCAATGCTGATGATGACGTTGACAATGATGATGATGAATTGTTGATGATGACAATTTACGACAACAAGATTGCAGACGAAATCGGTTGAGGTGATTATTCTCACCCGGAACACGTAATCTCCCTTGCCCACAGCCCCAAAGGGGTTAAAAGCACGGTAGATGTGTCCAACCCGTGAACACGGCGTGTCTACCATTCGTCCACCACACATCCACAGCTACAAATAGATTATAATATAGGCTACGTATGCATGTAAGTATCAATTTATGTGTTCGAACACTTGTCTGATTCGTTTTAGGATCTCTCTAATATTCAAATTACGAAAAGCAGGATCATGAGAGAGTCTAAAAACATTTTCAGAATTTTACCTCCTTTACATTGTTCGAATAATATTTCTAATTTTCAGCATACATCCTTACGCAGTGGTTACATTTACTCATCCAGAGATGGAATATCTCCAATTCTAAAACCCAAGCGTATCTGGCGAATCAATAACCGATACTCGCTATTCACTGTTTTAATAAACATAAAATGCGTGAAACACGATGCATATAGGCTAATCGATCATTGTTTAAAAAAAAACAATTAGGTGACCGAGTTTTCTCTGTTAGGTGGCAGCTGTTATAGGCCAGATGGTTGATCAGACGTCTCTATCAATTCAGAGGTTCCAGATCTCTATTCAGATTCTGGTTGAATTTAACCACTGTTCCTACGTACCGGTATCCATGCTTCCGGCATTTTAGCATGTGCGATGAGTAGTTAGCTGCCTGCATTAAACTGAATCCTCAGTCCTATCTTACTTGGATTTAACAAATTTCCAAAACTATTTATTAATGAACATTTCGGATTTCTGCCTATAAGGAACGCAGTCAGATTCAATGCAGCGCTCTTCGTTCAATTGGTCGCTCTCTTTGGAATTACTCTTTCTCCTGTTCGCTCTACACTTCTATCTGGCAGTCTCTCTTCTTCCTTCGCTTTTCTCAATACCTTCTTCCTGTCGCGGGGCCTTGCGCACTGGGGGCGGTTCTGAACGGTTCACCATACTAGAGGCGCTTTACAAATGCTTAAATACAATACAGTATACCTTGAACGACAACTCATACTGTTCTCCACCCCAGATCTCCAGCCCAGAGTCGTAACCACCCAACTCCCAGAACCACTTCGTGCTGATGGCGAATAGACCCCCAGCCATCACTGGGCTCCTGTAAAATAACAACATCAGATGTCTCGATCATTAATGATTGGGAGTCTCACATCAATTAGGCGTACGTTAAATCGTGATTAATCCTTTCTGCGATCACGCAGCATATTAATATGATGTGCATCCCTTCAAGCATGGCCACGTGAACCCATATATTTGACCCATGTTCCCACATGGGACTCGTTTATTGCCCATTTGGGTTCCATGGACATGTTGGTCAGGGATGGTGTATACACTTCAGTTGTAGGACGTTAATACCGTTCAGTTCATATATAATAAACGCACAGCTTTCTCACCTTCTGACGCTCAACGCCTCTTTTAGCAATTAATATTGTCCGATACAATAATTATTTAGTCAATTTAATCCCTTTTCTAAAGCGTTGCTTGCATCTTTCAATGACCAGAAACGGCTTAACAGCAGTGTTATTTTAGTTCCAGCATTAATTTCTATTCCTGTTCTTATTCTATGCCACTGTCGTCATTTTTGTTCTAGTTTTAGTTCCTCTTTATAAATAAATTTTGTTCTAGTTCTAGTTCCACTTCCTATTTAGAAATAATTTTAGTTCCACTTCAATTTATATTTGAGTTCCACTTCCACTTCCACTTCTCACAGAAATATCTAACATGAACGATTAATGTCTCTCAGAC
Source organism: Aporrectodea caliginosa (assembly GCA_020284085.1). Taxonomy (NCBI): domain Eukaryota; kingdom Metazoa; phylum Annelida; class Clitellata; order Crassiclitellata; family Lumbricidae; genus Aporrectodea; species Aporrectodea caliginosa. Next base: position 331,624 of record JACEVL010000165.1, on the reverse strand, counting down.
TGTCACAGAAAACAGTGTCTTGACCTATTTATGAGATTAGTATATTACGGACTACGTGAATGCCGTCAGTCCGCATAGCTATTAAAAATTTTAAAAAATTCTATTCCGCTGTCGTCCGAGAAAAATATTGAATTTTTATTCCTATTCTATTCTCGTTCCAGACTTAATTTTTATTCCAGTTTTCGTTCCGTGGAACTAATTTGAAATAATTATTATTAGGGCTGCATTTAGATTAATTTTTTTAATCGCGATTAATCGCGCGATTAATTTTTAATCGCGCGATTAATCGCACATTTATTGCATTTTAAAGTTTCATTTTAATGGCACAGAATTCAAATAATTCAATCAATATAATAAATCAAGTATTTCAAATTCAAATAATACAAGTAGGGTGCAATTATAATACGACTTACTAATGTTTGTGCTTCCGTTGTCAAAAGGACAACCCTAAAGAGATTATATAAACCACTAGCGTAAGTCTATGACTGTCTCCTTAACACTTGAAACTGCAACAATCTAAAGCTGCAAATGCAGCCATTTGCTCAAACAAACAAGTTTATCAATATTGTCAGCTGACAAGGATGCTCGCTTCTTGTTCAAAATGTTCCCGGACAGAGAGAACAATCATTCGCATGGAACAGTTGTGGCTGGAGAAGCGAGAAATTTCCTTGCTAGGCCTACAGTAGCTAGGACTTTGGGGGCACGTTTCTTTGATGTCAACAAAAGAATGAAAAGAACATGGCGCCGGATGACCCACGCCAGTAGTGCTGGGTGACTCAAACACAAGTGGGCGATAACCCATAACCGATTATTTGAAAGTACTGATTACAGATTTGAATTTTTAAATTTGAGCATTTTTTATTTTAGACTTTTTAAACGGAGATTTTAACGCGTTATTTTTGCGTTAAAATAATTAATCGCAAAAATTTTTTAACGCGTTAATCGCGGGCCTTAACGGCGATTAACGCGCAGCCCTAATTATTATTCCTATTCTATTCTCAGGAACTAAAATAACACTGCTTAACAGTTGCGTATAGACAAATAGTTTAACGCTGGACGTACAGTCCATCTTGCCCCACCCTTGCGTGCCCCCTAGCCAACTCAGCTATAATGATATAAACTGATCCTGCACTGAGGGAGATGAGAGAGAGAGAGAGAGAGAGAGAGAGAGAGATGAGACAGACAGACAGACAGACAGACAGACAGACAGACAGACAGACAGACACACACACACACACAATACAAACAGACAGACAGACAGACAGACAGATTGATGCCTTGTTCATGTTTATGATTATAAGTCAGTAGAAGTAATTAGATCACAAGAGCTTTGTCGCTGTACTCTGGGTGTGCAAGGACGTAGCGCTACACACAATTTCATGGCGAACTTCTCGTTCTCCGTGCGCGAACTGCTCTTAGACAGCATCGTGCCTTCTCTGTTGCGGGCCCCATGGTTTGGAATGGGCTCCCATTAGCATTACGACTTATGCCTAGAGTTCATTCAGATGCGTTTCACTGTAGCCTTAAGACCATCCTTTCAGTCGGCGTTGGGTCGGGAGCACTCCTGAGTAGTATTAACCTTGAATGAGCGCTATATAAATCTTCGGTATGAATGAACTAGATTAGATCGTCTGCTCTTACTCGAACGGTTTGGTTGGATGGTCAAGACTTTCACGCAGGAGTGGCAGGCGTTTGTAGAAGAGTTGCCAGTCGAAGGCTCCTCTGGCTCCCTGATCTTGAGGTTTCAGTCCAAAGTCCTCCTTGTCGATGATATCGATGAAGGGACACGTCACCGTTCGGTAATCTTCCGCTATCGGTTCTGACGACACAGAAACACAAAGCTTTCTCTTATGACAATATAGACTAATCAATCAAGGCCGATTGGTTAGAGCGCTCGATTGTAACGCTGAGAGTAAGGGTTCGAGTCTCCCTTGAGACGGTTACTGTGCAGTGGGGCATTGAACGAGTCATTACTCACAACTGGTAAATAAACAATGGCGCCTAATAAAAGCATAATAATGATGATGATTATGATATTGATTATGAAAATAATGATGATCATACTACTACTATTACTACTACTACTACTACTACTACTACTACTACTACTACTGCTACTGCTACTGCTACTGCTACTGCTACTGCTACTGCTACTGCTACTGCTACTAATCCTGCTACTGCTACTGCTACTGCTACTGCAACTGCTACTGCTGCTGCTGCTGCTACCATACACTACTACTACTACTACTACTACTACTACTACTACTACTACTACTACTACTGCTACTACTACTGCTACTACTACTACTACTACTGACTACTACTACTATATGAACACAACATGGACCTCGAAAGGTCCTACCGGTGTGCAGCAGGTTAAATGCAGATGGGCCTTACCTGTATGCAGCATCTCAATAAAGGTAGGTCCCACCTGTATGCTGGTCGGTCTCTGAACCAAGAAATTTGGTCTGAAGCAAGACAGGTATGTGTATATTTAATATCATAAGGCGATCAATCTTGTCCTAGTCCCACGGCTTTGGAAACATCATCATATCTCTATTTCGGACTCCAGTCTCATCCTCTCTGAAATTTCTGCAACCCCTCCTTAGTCTATACTGCACCAGCTCTTGGAACGGACTGCCAAAAGATTTCCGCCAGTTTGCTCATCTTCCTATCTTTTCTAGTTTGCTCATCTTCCTATCTTTTATCGTTTGCTCATCTTCCTATCTTTTCTTTTAATTTCACCTCTCCTCCGCTTGCACTCTCCTCTTCTACTTTCCACTCACGACTGAAAACCGAACACTTCAAGCTCTTAATATCCTGATTCTACTCCACCTGCGCCACCACACGACCACCATCATCACCGATTACTATCCTAACACCATGCCGTTTCCTCGGCCTAACCTCCACGGATTCTGACCTGGCATCGGAACGAACAGAGCAGCCTGGTTACTGCGGACTTGATTTGATATAGCGCCGGTGAATAAGCTGGTCTCCCTGACGTGGCTTTTGTGCCGCTGAGAAATTTTAAAAAGATTGACACTACATTACATTGAACCGTCTTTGTACTTTGACTTACCTCACTATACGTTATATTGTTCCTTATTGAGGAATTTATATAGCGGCATTACCTAAAAGCGGTGGAAGCCAGTTGGTGTTGGCTTCGATGTGCGAGTCGAGGAAGAGGAGGACCTGACCGGTAGCGACGTGTGCACCCTTTATCCTCGTCCGAATCAGGCCTTCTCTTTGACCTTGACGCACGACCTTCACCTTCCCGCCGTAGTTGTATTCCAGGTGGTCGTCCAACTGTTTGTGGAGATGATCTGTACGAAGAACAAAGTGGCTGAGTGGTATAAGCGATCTCCTTCTGAGGCGGAGTGACAGGTTCGAACCTCGTTTCACACAATTACCGCGAATCTTAAGCAAGCCTTTCTTGCTCACAGTAACTGTTGCTCGGCGATATTAGTTCATGTCATGTAATGTACATATTTGCGCTTAATAAATGCATATATATAGTGTATGAATAAGCTCGTGATTAAGCTTGTGCCACGCGATTAGCTTTTTAAAATAAAGCTTTAGAAATTCGGAGTTTACTTTACGATTACGGTTACATTGTGATGTTTTCCTCTTGTTTCATGTTTGGTTATTCGCGATCGTAAACGTTCTAAGCCTAAAGCGCAATATAAAAGCTAAACGATTGACACCACCGTAAGCATGAGCGCTGCATCAAGTCAGTGGGGTTGTTCATTGGTCGACAGCGCTTCAAGAACAAGATAGGACTAATGGGAAGTCAGAGGAAATAAGAGCCAGTTGTTATGGTGGGTCAGTCACCAAGCAAATGAAATCGCTAACACTTCACTTACGGTTGTCTTTCGGGGCAAGCGGAGTGGTCTGCTCTTCTTCATATTCTATTGCACAATATCTTGTGAGTGGCTGAATTCGCCATCTCAACAAGCTTATTAAAATCGGTATTGATTCATTTGACCCTGCATACACACATACATACATACATACATACATACATACATACATACATACATACATACATACATACATACATATTATACATACATACATACATACATACATACATACATACATACATACATAAATACATACATACATACATACATACATACATACATACATACATACATACATACATACATACGTACATGCATACAATACATAGTACATACGTTCATATAGACCTAATTTTTATGTATTGATATAAGACATCAACGACGTATAATAGGAATCGTTCGTTGCATTGCTGACGTACTTCGGTCGCTGAAGTCATCAACGAGGATGATTTCTTGGATGAGTTGAGGAGGAGATCGGTTGAGGATGCTGTGAATGGATCGCAGGAGAACGCTCCAGTGTTCATTATGGAAAGGAATGATGACGCTGACGGTCGGCAGATCAGCCAGGTAGGTCTTGTTCCTACACCTGTCGTCAAGGTAAGTAAATCGAAGCACAGGTGTTAAGGCTTAAGCAGATCACAGCATTAGGCGCTGATAGACGATATGTTTGCTCATGCTGTGCACACATGCAGCGCATTTATGCTCCATCGTACGTATGTCTGCATGTCTGTATGCATGTATGTATTTCTGTATATGTTTGTGTGCACGTGTATTCATGTATATTTATGTATGTACGGATGTACATCATGTATGTGCCTATGTATTTATGCATGTATGTTTGTATGCATGTTTGTGTGTGCATGCATGTATGTATGTATGTATGAATGCATGTATGTATGTATGTATGTATGTATGTATGCATGTATGTATGTATGCCCGTATGTATGCATGCATGTATGCATGTATATTTGTATATGTTTGTATATGTGTGCACTTACAGAGGATGTCTGAGGTCTCTTGTGGATCGATCGATGGAGATTCTGTCACTGAGGTAGGCGTTGAATCCGTTCATCTTCAACAGCTCATCCCTTCGTTTCGTATCCACTTCCGTTAAATGGAAAGGCGCTCCATGTTCTCCGTTACCTGACAATCAACGTCCACTGACGTCATCTCTATCATTAATTAACAGGCCTTTCCTGAGCAGAGCATCTGCTCGCTAGATTGGCAAAAAGGTGAGAAACTATTCCGGTTCTGTTGTATACCCATCAGGTTCAAGAATTTATTATGACACAACTGTTCAACAAACGAATGACGGCGGATCGGATTATTTAATTGCTCGACATGCAGTCTATGGATGGCCTGTCCTTTATCAGCATGACCATTTTGATCATCGCCATCATGAGCATGATTATCATCATCATCATCATCGTCTTCGTCGTCGTCATCAGTACCATCATCATCTATCTAAATCTATAGCAGTGTGATTCTCCTTGCAGATTTTATTTTAGTTATAGTTACAGTTATAGTTAATGGTTTTTTTATTTTAGTTATAGTTATAGTTTTAGTTAGTATTATTTTTAGTTATAGTTATAGTTATAGTTAATGGATTTTTATTTTAGTTAATTTTAGTTACTACCTAGTTACAATAATTAAGGCTATAAGCAAAATTGTTCGTATTAACATGCCGTTTCACAATTTGCTCAGAGCTTTGAAAGCCTTTGAAGCATGGGTGCATTCAGCTTCATGAATACACGAGTTTCCAAACTAACTGACAAATTGCACAATAAAAATATCGCATTTTTGTTCTCATTTATGTCGAATCGTCCATATTGCACTTCCTATTTTTATTTTTGCATTAACGAAAATAAAGATGAATTTTCGTTAGTGTTATTTTCGTTACAGTTATAGTTATAGTTAATGATATTTTTTATAGTTATAGTTATCGTTAACGAAGTCATTTTATTTTCGTTAACGAACATTTTCGTTATCGTTATCGTTAACGAGAATCACACTGATCTATAGATACGATACGATCATCATCATCATCATCATCATCATCATCATCATCATCATCATCATCATCATCATCATCATCATCATCATCATCATCATCATCATCATCGTCATCGTCATCGTCGTCGTCGTCGTCGTCGTCGTCATCATCATCATCATCATCGTAATCATCATCAGTTCCTGTCGCTTGCGGCGATGGCTACGTATAATTTATAGCCATTGTCCTCGGTCATTTGTCAAGTCCATTGCACCCTTCGTGTTAGTCCAAGTGATTGTATATAGGGCCTATGTCCTCCTTTACAAGAGCTATCCATCGTAGTCTTGGTCTGCCTTTGTTTCTTTTTCCTTCGAATCTTGCATGTAGTGCATTGTGTGGGATTCGATGAACTGGCATTCTCTCTGCAATGTCCAAGTCATCGGAATCTCTTCTGAACGAATCTGCATATCAGACTTGCGTGCTTGGCCATCTGATAATTAATTAATTGTCTTTGCTATCATTTATAATTTTCTGCAGCTCTGCCCTAGATTACAAGGTAGCTTCTGCGTTTTCTAAATTTCGCAACAATATAGATCACACGATTACCTATGCGTTGTTTTTCTAGTCGAATGCTATTGTAGTCGTGCCAATCGATCTTCTTATTCTTCGGTTCTCCATTTGGATCTTCTTTGATTTCCGCCAACACGTCAACCGCATTCTCATGCTGACGAAACGCACATCAGACACACGTCATATGACATCAAGGAAGAAACTCACAAGGTAGAAAAACATGCAAATGACAACGAAGGATTTTTCAAAACACAAACATGCGCAGACAGAAAGGCACTGGAGCAGATTGGTGGACATAGAGATAGACATATATAAGAATACTGTCATTCATACATGCAGGCACACATCCAGACAGATACAAACGGACAAAATGACAGGCAGACTGACTGACTAACTGACTGACTGACTGACTGACTGAATGAATGAATGAATGAATGAATGAATGAATGAATGACTCTCTGGTTGGCAGGCTGACTGACTGACTGACTGACTGACTGACTGACTGACCGACTGTCTGACTGCCTGCCTGACTGTGATAGCCTGACAGACTATAGAGGCTAAAAAATTCTACTCACCCCAGCCGAGGCTTCAACTGGATTTCTCTGTTCGTCTATCTCCCGTGGTAGGATAAAGATGGGAGCGACGCCCATAGGCCTACCCTTGTCCGAACTTTGACCTTGGAGGTCAGTCAACAGCCGCGCTATCTGTGGTCCGGCTATTATCAAGGCAGCCAGCAGACCAAGGAACTTGATAATCTTCAACTTTCGCAGTCGCATCTCTCCGACTCCGATTTGAGTATACGCTATCAGATTCTATCTATTTTATTTACAATATTTATAATTACGTTGGTAGCCTGATATTGCTATTGCTGACTTGTACTTTACAGACTTATAACGCTTATAATTTGCAATGATATTGCCAACTTTGTGTTTGTTGGCTGTCAAGGGAATTAGATCAATCGCACACAAAACGGAAACTTTATTTTAAGAGTGTTGTTTATGTCTTTAATCCTCTTGGAAGCTGCTGCTTTTTGCCAGGATTCTTCTTAAATCAGCAAATTAAAAATATTTAAAGCTTAAACAAGACTTAGTAAAGAAATTGAGTGTTGATTCTGTATGAACGAAGCTTTCAGATCGTACAGCAATCGTTAGGCTATATCTGCAGTAAGTAAGACCTCTTTATAACATCGCTCAGTTCCAAAATGGCGGCATGATTTCCCATAAGAATCAGCGAAACACTGTAGTCCACAACTGAACTGCTATTAACACAACAGGAAAAAATTAATGTAGAACAAAAATGGAGGCGTCAAAAGCTGTAAATCCAATTCGCGAGTTTACGAATGAAAGTGAACACTATCCACCAATAAATTAGGATATAATATAGGCCAATGCCTCATTCGACGATGCACAGTTAGACCTATAGGTCTACTCTGTGATGGTCTATCCTGACTTGGCACTCTATGGGGCGCCGTGGTGCGATTTTAAGTCACCTCCTATTGAGCTGCTATAGGTAGACTAGCTGATTCGGCACTCTATGGGGCACCGATGTTTGATAATTGTGTTGGTGCGATTTTTGATTGGTACCTGTTGATATTGACACCGAGAGAGCTGCAAACTGCACCGGAGCCATTTTAGGAAATGTCCTGTGCTTTATATATAGCAATTGCTGGTGAAACTGCACCGGTGCCATTATAGGATATATCATGTGGTTTACATATAGCACTTGCTGGTAAAACTGCACCGGTGCCAATTTAAGATATACCCTGTGGTGAGTAGGTAGCACCGGCCGGTAAAACTGCACCACCGGTGCTCTTTTGAGAAACTGCACCACCGGTGCCATTTTGAGATATTGCACCGGTGCCATTTCTAGTTGCACCCCATGGAAAAGGTGTGGGGGCACCAGGGTTTTCTGCACCTCTGATAGGTATATAAGGCAGGGGTTGGCCATGGGACAGTCAGTCTGGAGAAGACCGCCTGAAGATTCGGCCTCGAGCTTTGCATCGGCCTCGCAGTCTTGGTGGAGTCTGAAGAGGACCTGCCGTCGATCTACGGACCAGCCATCCGAGACGCTGTCGCTAGAGGGCCTGCTTGATGATAGGAGTGACGAGGAAGCAGCTGTGCAGTTCTCTCTCGATGTCAAGTTGCCTGTTGATGTGATTCTGTCAATCGTCGATGAGAAGAACTATTAAAGCGGTGTTCTACGTGTGTGAGTGTGTCGCTGGTGATCAATCCAAACCTCTCGATAGACCACGAGAGTCGGACCGGACAACCTTTGTTGAGGCCTGGGGTTTCGGCATCCTGGTAGAGCCTTGAACCACTCAGCAAAGAAGACGAATAGAGAGACGACCCCTGGTTTCCCGACAAACTGGTACCAGAAGTGGGGTTGGTAAGCAGTTTTGGTCACAGCGTCACGAGTCGACAACCGCCAACGGAAGTTCGAGAATGACAGACGAGCAATCAACCGTCGACTACAGTCTGGTGGACGTGGGAGAACCGCCGCATCGCCAGCCAAGCAGTTCTACGCCGTTTGCGAAGAGAACGACGACGGAGTCCAGGTTCCTGCTCGAAGGCATTGACTTCGACGATCCGATGCCTGCAGAGATGGACAACGTGGCGCGGTCAGCAGAACGACCGGTGGAAAAACCAGAGCAAAGGCCGGTGAACCAATCAGAGAAACAACCAGTGGAGCGTCCAGTACGACGCGTAGTGAAGCAACCGGAGGAACATTCAGTGGAGAAACCGGCGCAACAACCATTGAGAACCGAGACGCCTCGAGAGTACGGATGTCGCCTTCGGATACAGAAAGTCACCGATGAAACCGGGAAAGTTTGACGGCACCGGTTCACTCGAGTCCTTTCTCGCTCAATTCGACGTGTGCGCCAGGCACAATGGGTGGACGTCAACGGACCGTGTGGATTTTCTGCGCTGCGCTCTGGAGAAGGCTGCCACGCAGTTATTATGGGACTTTGGTGCGAGGCAGGACGTCACCTACGAAGAATTAGTCGGTCGACTCCGCCAGAGGTACGGCACCGAAGGACAAGCGGAGACGTTCAGGGCACAACTGCATTATCGACGCCAGCGGACGGATGAGACACTGAGCAACCTGCTTCACGAGATACGTCGGTTGGTTGTGTTGGCATTTCCCGTACCGTCGAACGAGACAACCGAGATCATCGCACGGGACGCATTCTTGGAGTCGATGCACGACCGGGAGCTATCCTTGAAAGTCCGGGAGCGTGAACCAAAAACATTGGACGAGGCTTATCGCACGGCGTTACGGCTGGAAGCATACCAGCGCACAACCGAACAGGAGGATCGACGGAGAGCACCTAACCGCGTCCGAGGGACCCAGGGAACGGAGACGAACAGTCCGACGCAGTCTCAACTGGACCGGTTCCTTGCTGCACAACTTGAGAGTCAGCGCAAGTGGCAGATGGACATGGAGGAACGCTTCAATCGTCAATTCGCCGAGCTACGAAGCAGCACCAACCGAGACACGGAACCGAGACGCGAAGCACCCAGCTTCGGGAACAATCAGCGCGATCAAGGAAGAGCCTTGACCTGCTTCAACTGTGGAAGAGCCGGTCACTTCGCCAGAAACTGCCGCCAGGGCCGACGCTTTCGACGACAAGACACCACCGCCGAACCAGGAGTCCCGTCATCGGAGGAAGAGAACGTCGCGAGGAACCACACCACTCGCCAGAGGTCAGCCGTTCAAGGAGGAAGCAACGCCATATACATCCGAGGAACCATCAACGGAGGAACACAACTCTGTTTGGTCGACACCGGATCAGAGGTGAGTTTGGTGCCGCATTCCGCTGTAGTGGGTTTAGAACTGACTCCTTGTAGTCGCGTGTTGATGGCTGCTAATGGTACTGAAATTAGGGTGCTTGGGGAGGTGGCTGTCCAAATTAAGATGTGGCGTGGGTTTGTAATTCCCACTACGTTCTTGGTCTCTGACCAGATCGTCGAGCCTATGTTAGGAATGGACTGGCTGAGACAGCATAAATGTAGGCTAGGCTTTGGCACAGGAGCATTATTTGTAGGGCGGCGTAAGATACCATTGGTAAAGGGTAACGGTTCCACATGGTGTCGACGAGTAATAGTAGCGGAGGACGTGTTGATCCCTCCTAAGTGTCAGCAGGACATTGCTGCTAAGACTTTATTCGGGAACCTGTCGGCCATGGCTCCTGCTTGGATGACAGAAGTTAGAGAGGTCGTGCCGGGTGTCCATGTCGCACGCGTTTTAGTGGATGAGAGGGCCTCTAATAGTATGGTGCGAGTAGTCAACTTGACTAAGGAACCGATCCGACTAGACAAGGATCAACTGTTAGGCGGTTTGTATCCCGTTCAGATAGAAGTAAGTGGTGAGACGCAGGAGAGTCCCCGAGAGCCGCCGTTCGAAGAGGCACTATTAAATGAGTTGCCTGAGGACGTGCCGCCTGAAGCTAAGAAGAAGCTGGAGGGACTCCTGCGGGAATATCGTGACGTATTTTCCACGAGTGAAGGAGACTTGGGCAGGACATCGATATGCGCTCATCGAATAGACACAGGAGACGCGGCGCCAGTGAGGCAACCGTTACGAAGGCAACCCTTCGCGTACCAGGCCACAATAGATGAGCGAATGGACCAGATGATAGCAGATGGAGTGATTGAACCAGCAGTGAGTGAGTGGGCTGCCAATGTAGTTCTGGCACGAAAGAAAGATGGAACGATGAGGTTCTGTATAGACTATCGACATTTAAATGAGTGCACGAAGAAGGACTCGTACCCCCTTCCCAGGGTGGACGAATGTTTAGATGCCTTGTCAGGAGCGAGCTGGTTCAGTACGCTGGACTTGCGGAGTGGCTACCACCAGGTAGCGATGGACATGAAGGATGCGGATAAGACAGCTTTTGTCACTCGGAGAGGAATATTCCGTTGGAGAGTGATGCCCTTTGGTTTATGTAACGCTCCGGCTACGTTCCAGCGTTTGATGGATATTGCCCTATCCGGATTGAATTTTGAGACATGTTTAGTGTATCTGGATGATGTCATTATTTTTGGTAATGACTTGGATCAACACCTTGAGCGGTTAAAACAGGTTCTGCAGAGATTGAGAGAGGCGCATCTGAAATTGAAGCCAACTAAATGTCAGCTATTGAGGAGAACTGTCAGTTTCTTGGGGCATGTGATGACTCCAGACGGGGTGGCGGTAGATCCATCCAAAGTGGAAGATGTGACAGCTTGGCCAGTGCCGGAACGACTGACAGATGTACGTGCATTTTTGGGGCTCTGCTCCTATTATCGGAAGTTTATTAGGGGATTTTCATCTATGGCTGCACCCTTGTTTGCTCTCACCAAGAAGGGTAGAGCATTTGTTTGGGATGATGAGTGTCAGACTGCTTTTTCAAGGCTTAAGGTGGCTTTGACTACAGCACCAGTGCTAACACTGCCAAAGAGTGAAGGGATCTATGTGTTAGATTGTGATGCCTCTGACATAGGAATTGGAGCTGTATTGTCGCAGAGAGTTGAGGGAGAGGAGAAGGTGATAGCCTACGGAAGCCGTCTTTTGTCCACAGCCGAGGTCAAATATTGTATTACACGAAAGGAATTGCTGGCTGTTGTGTACTTCGTGAAGTACTATCGTCAGTATTTGCTGGGCAGGAAGTTTGAATTGCGTACAGATCATGCTGCATTGAGGTGGTTGTGGAAAACTCCAGAACCGATTGGACAGCAAGGTCGGTGGCTCGAGCGGTTGTCCGAGTATGAGTTTGAAATTATTCATCGACCAGGAAGAAGGCATGGCAATGCCGATGCTCTGTCTCGAAAGCCTTGTCGCCAGTGTGGATTAGAGGATCAGATTCCTGTGGTAGCGGCCACGAGAACAGCGACCGTAGCGCCACTGAGTAGTGAGTCAAGTCCGAGGGACCCTATTTTAGAAGCTCAGGAGGCGGATCCTGACCTGAGGGTCGTAAAACAGTGGTTGATTGAAGGTGCGACGGTACCCGACTTGCTGGAAGTGCTATCGGAGAGCGCTACCGTTAAGGTGTACTGGCACCAGCGAGAGAGTTTGTATTTGCGAGACGGTATTATATACAGGAAAAGAATGGATGATGTGGAACAGTTGCTGTTGCCCAAGACTTTGAAAGAGGAATTTTTGAGACTCGCGCACACGGGAATAACCGGCGGGCACCTGGGAGTGCGCCGAACCCGATGGCAGATCCGTAGGAGAGCGTACTGGGTTGGTTGGTCGGGAGACGTGAAGCGTTTTTGCCAACGCTGTCCCCAGTGCAACCAGTATCGCAGAGGGAAACCACCCAGGCAAGGGCCACTTCAGCCGCTGCCCTGTGGAGAACCTTGGGAGCGTTTGAGTTTGGACATAACGGGACCACATCCAAGGAGTAGGAAGGGTAACATCTACATTTTGACCATGATGGACAATTTCAGTAAATATGTGGAAGCGATCCCGATGGCTAACCAGGAAGCCGTATCAGTAGCGAAGGCGTTGGTTGAGAATGTTATCGTGAGATACGGTGCGCCATTGCAGATTCTCACGGATCAGGGGACGAATTTTGAGGGGCATTTGTTTCAAGAGTTGTGTAGGCTCCTAGGCGTAGACAAGGTTAGGACGTCCAGTTACCACCCTAGTGGGAACGGCCTAATTGAGAGGTTCCACCGCACGCTAAACGCTATGCTGGGGAAAATCATTAGTAGCCACCAGCGCGACTGGGATGAGGTTTTGCCTCACGTTTTGGCGGCGTATCGGGCATCAATCCACCAAGTAACCGGGTTTTCACCAAACCGATTACTGTATGGAAGAGAAAATCGGATGCCTCTGGATCTTGTTTATGGACGGCCCCCAGGATTTGAATTGGGCAACGCCACCTACTCAAGTTATGTCGAAGACTTAGCCGAGAGGATGGAGACAGCGTATCGGGAGGTACGTGAGCAATTACGTCGAGCAGCAGAACGGAGGAAACATGATTACGACCTCCGTGTACGTCCTGCCACTTTCGACGTAGGAACCTCCGTGTGGTACTTTACTCCGCGAAGGTACCAGGGACGAAGCCCCAAGTGGCAGAAACTTTATTGCGGGCCTTATGAAGTCTTGAAACGATGCGGGCCGGTCAACTATTTGCTACGGAAGTCGCCAAAGTCTCCTCCCTTTGTCGCTCATGTGGACAAGTTGAAGCATTGTTTTCAGTCGGCGAGGGAAGACGACACCAACGACAATCAGCCAACGGAAGAACACAGCGAGGTCTTCAATAACCACCCTCGACCGCGTCGGGTGATCCGGAGACCCGTACGGTTCCAGTAAGCCTCGGGTGTGTGACGTCGCCAACCGACTCTGTACGATCGATCGACAGGACACAATGTCCAGACACTTCGAGCAACGGTTTGAAAGAACGGCGACGCAAGACTTTTGCTGAGACTCTTGCTGCTTTGAGACTTTGCTGTGAGACTGTCTGTGAGACTCTGCTACGAGACTTTCACTTTGAGACTTTGCAGTGAGAACGTTTCCTGAGACTTTTGCTTCTTCAAGACTTTTGCTTTGAGACTTTGCGGAAGGTTTTTTTTTGAGATAGTGATTTTTTGGTCTGGTAGATGTGTAGAGACTCGGCTTCGGCTTTGAGAGACTGATGCTAGATGTGTGTTCGAGAGACTTTGCGTGAAATTTTTGAGACTGCGGAGAGACTTTTGTTTTGAGAGCTTTCGCTTTGAGTTTTGTCAGGTTGCTGTTTTCTTTGATTGTTTTGATGCAAAGACTTTACTCTAGTTATCTCTTGCACTTAAGTCTCGTTGATTGATAGTGGATATTAGGCGAAACGCCTTGGACGCTGAAATGGACAGTGATGAAGCATTTAATCTATTCTGCTTAACATAATGTTTTAGCGTTGTAGTTGGACACTGAGAGACATAAGTCGTTTTTTATGGACTTTTATTTAGCAGTTGAGAACTTTATGATGTGATATGGATCTTTGCTTGCTAACTGTAGCAGCTCATTTAGATTTTCTTTGGAGTCATGGTTTTGGCCAAATTTTAAGTTTTGGGTCGACCTTGGTTTCCGAAAAGGGACTTTCGGTATTGTTGGTCGGCGGGGATTGTTGCGAAATTCGTAATTGGCTGGGCACTCTATGGAGCGCTGTAGTATTAATTTTAAGTCACCTCCTATTGAGCTGCTATAGTTAGACTAGCTGATTCGGCACTCTATGGGGCACCGATGTTTGATAATTGTGTTGGTGCGATTTTTGATCTATACCTGTTGATATTGACACCGAGAGAGCTGCAAACTGCACCGGAGCCATTTTAGGAAATGTCCTGTGCTTTATATATAGCAATTGCTGGTGAAACTGCACCGGTGCCATTATAGGATATATCATGTGGTTTACATATAGCACTTGCTGGTAAAACTGCACCGGTGCCAATTTAAGATATACCCTGTGGTGAGTAGGTAGCACCGGCCGGTAAAACTGCACCACCGGTGCTCTTTTGAGAAACTGCACCACCGGTGCCATTTTGAGATATTGCACCGGTGCCATTTCTAGTTGCACCCCATGGAAAAGGTGTGGGGGCACCAGGGTTTTCTGCACCTCTGATAGGTATATAAGGCAGGGGTTGGCCATGGGACAGTCAGTCTGGAGAAGACCGCCTGAAGATTCGGCCTCGAGCTTTGCATCGGCCTCGCAGTCTTGGTGGAGTCTGAAGAGGACCTGCCGTCGATCTACGGACCAGCCATCCGAGACGCTGTCGCTAGAGGGCCTGCTTGATGATAGGAGTGACGAGGAAGCAGCTGTGCAGTTCTCTCTCGATGTCAAGTTGCCTGTTGATGTGATTCTGTCAATCGTCGATGAGAAGAACTATTAAAGCGGTGTTCTACGTGTGTGAGTGTGTCGCTGGTGATCAATCCAAACCTCTCGATAGACCACGAGAGTCGGACCGGACAACCTTTGTTGAGGCCTGGGGTTTCGGCATCCTGGTAGAGCCTTGAACCACTCAGCAAAGAAGACGAATAGAGACCAATAAACGAATATAATAATAATAATGTATCTACTGGCGCTTAATAAATGCAGAAATAGTGTGTGACTAAGGTCGTGAATAAGTTTGTGTCACGCGATTTGCTTTTTGAAATAACGCTTTAGTAATTCGGAGTTTACTTTTCCGATTACGATTACATTCTGATGTTTTCTTCTAGTTTCATGTTTGGTTATTCGCGATCGTAAAGTTTCTAATTATTAAAGCGCAACATAAAAGCTAAACGATTGACACCATCGTAATCATGAGCGCTGCATCAAGTCAGTGGGGTTGTCCAAAGGTCGACAGCACTTCAAGAACAACATAAGACAACTGGTAGATCAGAGAAAGGAGGAGCCAGCTGAAGAGATGGTGGGTCAGTCAAGCGGAAGGGTCTGCTGTTCTTATTCTGTTGTACAATATCTTGCGAGTCTGGCTAAATTCGCCATCTCAACAAGCTTATTAACAACTTTTACCACGCCAGATGTATAAAGACATTTACTAGCTGTTTTTCTGGAACCTCGCCCAGTCTCACGCTCAACGCTGTAAACCAATCCAATTTGCCATATTACAACTTACTACTCTTATAGTGTTGAACAGTGCAGTATCTAATAGTATCTAATACTATAATAACTGCCTAATCATGCAATGATGTTACTTGCTGCGTTTTGACAGTTAGTTATGAAATAAACGAAAGTACAATACAATACAATTCAATGTACTGATTCATTTGACCCAGTTTAGCAAACATTTTCAGATTGAACGGAGATTCTTGTTTGGATCAGATAGACTGCTAATAATTATGTGCAGCGATTCTGAGAGGCACTTACGAAGTTATGGCGCTACATGCATACATGCATACATACATACATAAATACATACATTACATACGTACATACATGCATGCATACATACATGCATATATACATAAAAACATACATTACATACATACATGAATACATACATATACATACATACATACATACATACATACATACATACAGTATGTTAAGTCATACATACAT
>JACEVL010000165.1:150183-310183 GCA_020284085.1 Aporrectodea caliginosa | reverse complement strand
CTGATACAGCATTAAAACTGAGGCAAAACTTCTACTCTATATTCGATTTAACTGGTTTGTGTTTATACGATAGGCCTAATCTAACGTAGACCTATAAGTTGTTCTTATAAATTGCATTGTTCCATACAATTATGTATTTTATTGATGAAAGTAAAATGGTTGTTCAGCCATGAAGGAAGCATTGCTAAATGTAAGCTTGATTTGATGTCATTCGCTTACGCGCGTGCACACACACACACACAGAGGCCCGGGAAGTGTTTAAAAGTTGGGTGAGCCAACCTCAGCCGTGTAGGCCACAGACCTAAGGTGGATAAAATTATTCATTATGCCTGATATTATCTGTAACGATATTTTGTCATTTTTTGCAACCACTGGTAGTTTATTACGCTCAATATTGATAACAATTATTATAATTGTATATTTTATTTTGAGCGCCTGCGACTTAGCTTTTGTGGGCGCTGAAGAAATCTCGAGATTACCATTACTATTACTATTACGATTATGAGACATGCAATGAAGATGGATTTCTTGCATGGAAGAAAATAAAATTTATTTACAGAATTTTGTCAGGGATAGGCCTAATGCCGTTTGTCAAATTTTTCTTATGCTCATATTTGCGCTGTGGCGAATTGCTTATAAATGTGAAATGCAATTTATTTAGTTGTAGCCTACTTACCATCAGACCTCCCAGCAGCAGGTGACTTGCAAAACGAAAGAAACGACTGTTTAAATGCCTTCAAAGGCGGTCCACTAGACATTGCTGCACTGTCTTTATTTACCAATTTTATTTATTCAAAATTATTTATTATCCTCTGTATACACTCGAATGGAGTCTCGAGAAGAACTGTCACTGAACTGATCTAGTCTCTATTTCTCCAGGCACTCTGAGAGCCGACACACTGAATATTGTGCCTATGTTTATATATATATAATGTGTATATCTAAACATGTATATATATATATATTAATATATCACAGCTGCTGTCTTAATAATTAGCTGTCCTGTCTGCAACCACAGTCCGCCCAGTCTTGGTAGAATGATATATTGCCGTGTCACTTCAGTACCTCCGACTTCCGACAAACACATTTACACATGTGGTACCGTTCAGGCCCAAAGAGTATACCCAAGTATCAAGTGTCCATGATTCGCACAATTTGTCATCCTACAAGATTGTCTGCTGCTCTTTGCTTAATGCCAGAGCCAGCTTTGGCCGGCTTTGGTTAGGTTCCATTACTGCGTTATTTTCATAGTATTACTGTTTCCAAAAAGTTGGGTGAGCATGACCCTGCCTTGGCGCCACAGGGTCAATATTTGGGTGAGCATGGGCGCCTGTGGCGCCATAGGTTCCCGGGTCCCTGCACACACAGACATTCATTACACACATTCACTACATACATTCGCTGACACAGATCGTAGCAGATACATAGAAGAATCCCAACAGTCTGTTAGCCTAAAAATTTGCAAAATTGGGTCGACGTAAATTATAGGCCTATGTTTATGGAGAAGGAAGCTTCTATTTTTAAAGCATATTTATGAAAGTATAAATAAAGTTACGCAGACGGCAGCAATTATTTTCCTTTTGGCTTCTAAGTCAATTATGAAACGAGAGAAACGTTGTATACAATCTTGATATTTGTGCTCAGAATGTACAGGTTAACTGTTCAGAAAAGATATTAATTGAAGACACTATAGTTTTCTGTTGCTGAACCGCGTGAACCATTGATCAAAATATACCAATTTCAGATTCCTCCAACAAGTTTATCGCTGTATAAAGAAGCAGAAAAATAAGAGGAGAATGATTTGACGGAAGAGGAGGAGGAGGAAAAGGAAGAAGAGGAGCAGAAGGAGGAGGAAGACGATGATGATGAAGAAGAGGAAGAAGAAGAAGGAGGAGGAGGAGTAAGAGCAGGAGGAGGAAAGCAAGAGGAGAAGCAGGAGCAAGAGCAGGAGCAGGAGCAGAAGGAGGAAAAGAAGAAGAAGATGGAGAAGGAACAGGAGGAAGAGGAGGAGGAGGAGGAGGAGGAGGAGGAGGAGGAGGAGAAGAAGACGAAAGAGAAACGAACGAGGCCTTATAGCGGATTATAATCTTGAGTTCTTGACTTTGTGTTTACTTTGAAAGACCTTTGATTGATGCCTTCTGCATTATAAGAAAGCTTATCTTAGATTAGATTAGATGTATTGCTGGGACTGGAACAGAGGAGTGGCCTTACAAAGTCTGTGGCTAAGCCGCGTATTCTGGATTTCTTTCCACGAGAAACTCATATCTTTAGCCTCTGTAAGTCGTAATACCGTGTATGCACGTAATTATATAGCTTTATTTAAGAAAATTTCAGTACGTTCTAAGTATTTCCGTTTAGTTTACGAGTCGCACTAGATTTGTCACTGTCATTCTAAAACAACGTACACATTTACATTTACATTTACCCTTGGTTTAACCTTCACATTACCTTATACATAATAATTACATCTGATTTCTCTGTTTCTTTCTCTGGACTACCGGCAACCGAATCTTCATTCTTCACGTGTTAGGTCTATCTCTCACAATCTCTGAACAAACCTTCTGTCTTTATGCAGCACTTATGAATAAACTATTGTCCATGGCGCTTAACCTGTAAGTATCGCCAGGAAATTGTTAGAGTTTACAATAATACGATTTAGTCGAATCAAAGACGATTTTTATCTCAAGATATGCACAACACTAGCGATCTCCTTCCGTCAGGAAAGTTGCTGCGGGTGTGAAGTGTTAGCAGCTGCAATTTTCTTAGCCTCGGCATGTGAAGACGGTGGCCAGTCCTCTCCCACGCCGTCTGATCTCTCCACCGATAGTATACATGTATACGGTCAGTGTCACTGTTGAAGATGAGTTCTCTAATTATTCTGTCTGAGAGGTAAAGTGATCTGCCTTCCTTCAGGCAGTTCACGAGAATCCGTTTACGGGAATTTTCGTTTTCTGAGTCGGTCGAGCAAGTACCTGGCGCTGTGAGATACCCTGCAGAGAGATATTGTCCGGCGCTGCAGCCTGGTAGTGGTAGGCGTGGTGTTCGGCGCTGCAGAAGGTGCTTCGCTGTCTGCCGAGGTAGTCCCTCCGCCGGTCACGGTCGAAGGGACAGCACCGGAAGACCGTCTGGAATCCGCGACGGAAGGTCTTGTTCATGAAGCAGTAGGTGATCGGGTGGCAACAGGACGAGAGGAAGGCAAGCAGGTGGATGAGGTTCATGGCCACGGCTGAGACCCGCGTCACGGCTCCCTGGTAGTCGAAGACGATCCAGGTCTGAAGGACGTACATCGGCGTCCAGCAGACAAAGAACTCGAGAACAATGACCAACAGCATCTTCACCACGCGACGTCTGGCGACGACGCATCTGTCGGAGCTCGTCTGGCGCATGCGCACGGCGGCGTACAGAGTATCGCACTTCCGCTTCCGCGTGTAGACGTATCGGGTTCCGGTTGGCTGGAGAACGGCGTCCGTGTCACGGCTGAACGACTCTGCAGATAAATGTTCACTGGATTGTATAAATCGTGGCGAGTTTTAATGGACCGAAAGATTTGTGTAATCTACACAGGAATCTTTTCACGAGCATGTATATTCCTGAGCATATATATAATAAAGATATTTCGTATACTGACAAAGAATGGTTTATATACATGTATGTTTATATATAAGTCGGTAATTATAAGTCTATTATATATAACATGATACTGGTAGTATATATAAATTATATATGCAAGGCATCTGGATATATCCAGGTGTCAAACATATTCCAGTTATTATACTGACAAAGAATGGTTA
The DNA here is from genome assembly GCA_020284085.1 of Aporrectodea caliginosa. Lineage (NCBI taxonomy): Eukaryota > Metazoa > Annelida > Clitellata > Crassiclitellata > Lumbricidae > Aporrectodea > Aporrectodea caliginosa. Next base: position 306,392 of record JACEVL010000165.1, on the reverse strand, counting down.
TATATATGTTTATATATAAGTAATATAATCAATAGATCGTATACATATGCCAAACATGAATAAACAATAATATTACAAATCAGCTTGCACTTTTAAGTATGGATTTTTTAATACTGAAGGGAAGGCCCTGAATGGATCAAAGATCCCGCTAAGTAGGGACACCTCTATACAGTTTCAACATAATAGATCTGCATATGCAGTATGATACATGTAGGATATTATATGCAAGATATCTGGATGCAAGATATCCTATGCATAATTGCATAGCCAGCCCTAAGTATTTCCAGGTGTAAAACATATCCCGTCAGTGCACACAGATTATGTTGCTAATGTCTATATGCAGAACGTCAATACGAGTTGAAGCAGTGGTTAACATATCCGTATATATATATATTATATATATATATATATATATATCCACAATCCAACATGGTAGCATTGCCGTCATCGATCTCTCATTGTGGATTAAATTCTCTGCCATGCAACCTGCTATAATTATGAGCCTCTCGTCCTGCTCTGTTGCTATTTCGTCTACGGTTGAAGACATTCGTTCGATCGTCGTCTTGTGCTGTATGGTCGGGAGAGCTTCCGAAGAATATTCTACTCTCACTGAGGTCACTGTAGAGGCGCTATACAAATCTGTACCTACTAGTTAGCAACTTCAACAGCAAGGCGTCTAACGCACAATGCATAAATCGATGAAGCACCTAAAATACGCCGCAATCGGATCAATAACCAGAGGGTCAGTCCATTGAAACTAATTACTATATATATATATATATATATATATATATATATATATATATATATATATATATATATATATAAGAATCATATAATGTATGTGTGTGCGCGCGTGTTTTCTATATATAGGTCTACGACTCTACATTATTAGGCCATTGAAGGCATTTTTGTTTTGCGGCCTTTATTACTTGTAATGTCACGGTCTCGCTTGGTAACTCGGATATACGCTTCAACGAACAATGTTGTTTTATGTTCTATAATTATTAGAAATCAATCGACTGATAGTTGAAGGTTGCAGATGCTAGGCGGTATACATAGCCTATCGAGGCAAACAGACCAGCAATAGGGAACTTATTGAACCATACTGTCTATACTATATAATTATGTTACAGGCAATGTGTAAAATCAGGGATTTTGTAAAATGCCTGAAATTTTTAGGCAATTTGTAAAATCCCCAATTCACTCAGGCACTTTACAAAATCCCTGAAAAAGACAGGGATTTTGTAAAATCCCTGAAATCTGATGATGAAAATTTGACAGATTGCCTGAAAGTAAAATGATGAACACAATCGAAGTTTGACATCCACTGTTGCACTTGACTTTCCCTTTGAAACATTTGCACCTGTTTATCTTGACGCGTCCAGTGGACTTTGAAGTTGCAGAATAATTCAAGTTCTTAATATATACTGTAGCAAAATTGCTGGTGACCATGGTCGTTAGGCGTTTCACTATATCCGTAGCCATGTCCTCTTTGGCTATATTTCTAGTCATGTCCGCCTTTGGCTGCGTGTCCGACATGTCCGCCGGCTATGTTTCAAGCAGTGGCGGCGCGTGGGGGGGGTGCAAGGGGTGCGGTCGCACCGGGCAGCCGCTTCAGAGGGGCGGCACTTTGTCTACCAGGAATATTTTTTCGGCGAGTCATTTATTGATTTGTGAGGTATAAGAGACCTTGCGTTACGTAACTTCGTACTCGGAATGATTTAGATTTATTTCAACTGTCATGTTTCTTGTAAAAAAATACGCAAGTGAGACAACGCGTGCCACGAACTTACTTATTTACTTTCCAAACTGATGACGTAAATTTGATAAAACCGTCATCTCGCTATTGTTGTTCTGATGACGTCATCTTTGGACCAATTGTTCGTTGCCGTGGGAACGAGTCGATCGAGCTTTAGGTATTTCATTATTTGGAAAGACGACAAGATGTGGTAGATGTGGTAGACATATTTAAGGCGAATATTTCGATGAAAAATATCGAAATTCGTCAATCAGGAGAAACAGTAAGGTGAAATTCGACGAAAAACGGTAGGCCAGTTGGTTACACAAATCGAAAATCGAAAGATCGACACGACATGTAACTTTGAACAGAAGATAATCGAAAAATTTTATCAGAAAAAGTTCGAAATTCGACGAAAAACTTTTCCGTTTGAAGACACAAATTGACCAATAATCCACACGACATTGTTATTTCGAACAGAAACTCGTCGATACTCCTAGATCACAAAGAAGCGGAAATCGAAGTTAAATGTAAGAATTGTTGAACCTTCGGGTTAGAACTTTTGTAAAGGAGAACCGAGTGAGGTTATTCCTACAAAACCTTTGGGTTCGAGCTTTTGTAAAGGAGAACCGAGTGAGGTTATTCCTATGAAACCTTCGGGTTAGAGCTTTTGTAAAAGGAGAACCGAGTGAGGTCATTCTATGAAACCTTCGGGTTCGAGCTTTTGTAAAGGAGAACCGAGTGAGGTTATTCCTATAAAACCTTTGGGTTCGAGCTTTTGTAAAGGAGAACCGAGTGAGGTTATTCCTATGAAACCTTCGAGACCTATTGTAAAGAGGAGGTCATTCCTATGAAACCTTCGGGTTCGAGCTTTTGTAAAGGAGAACCGAGTGAGGTTATTCCTATGAAACCTTTGGGTTCGAGCTTTTGTAAAAGGAGAACCGAGTGAGGTTATTCCTATGAAACCTTCGGGTTAGAGCTTTTGTAAAGGAGAACCGAGTGAGGTTATTCCTATAAAACCTTCGGGTTAGAGCTTTTGTAAAGGAGAACCGAGTGAGGTTATTCCTATGAAACCTTCGGGTTAGAGCTTTTGTAAAGGAGAACCGAGTGAGGTTATTCCTATAAAACCTTCGGGTTAGAGCTTTTGTAAAGGAGAACCGAGTGAGGTTATTCCTATAAAACTTTCGGGTTAGAGATTTTGTAAACGAGAACCGAGTGAGGTTATTCCTATGAAACCTTCGGGTTAGAGCTTTTGTAAAGAAGAACCGAGTGAGGTCATTCCTATATAAAACCTTCGGGTAAGAACGTTTGTAAAGGAGAACCGAGTGAGGTTATTCCTATGAAACCTCGGGTTCGAACTTTTGTAAAGGAGAACCGAGTGAGGTTATTCCTATGAAACCTTCGGGTTAGAGATTTTGTAAAGGAGAACCGATGAGGTTAGTCCTATGAAACCTTCGGGTTCGAGCTTTCGTAAAGGAGAACCGAGTGAGGTTATTCCTATAAAAACCTTCGGGTTAGAAAAAGGAGAACCGAGTGAGGTTGTTCCTATGAAAGGTTAGAGCTTTTGTAAACCGAGTGAGGTTATTCCTATGAAACCTTCGGGTTAGAGCTTTTGTAAAGGAGAACCGAGTGAGGTTATTCCTATGAAACCTTCGGGTTAGAGCTTTTGTAAAGGAGAACCGAGTGAGGTTATTCCTATAAAACCTTCGGGTTAGAGCTTTTGTAAAGGAGAACCGAGTGAGGTTATTTTTATAAAACCTTCAGGTTAGAACTTTTGTAAAGGAGAACCGAGTGAGGTTATTCCTATGAAACCTTCGGGTTAGAACTTTTGTAAAGGAGAACCGAGTGAGGTTATTCCTATGAAACCTTCGGGTTCGAGCTTTTGTAAAGGAGAACCGAGCGAGGTTATTCCTATGAAACCTCTGGTTAGAGCTGGACGCGTCAAGATTAACAGGTGCAAAAACAGGTGTTTCAAAGGGAAAGTCAAGTGCAACAGTGAATGTCAAACTTCGATTGTGTTCATCATTTTACTTTCAGGCAATCTGTCAAATTTTCATCATCAGATTTCAGGAATTTTACAAAATCCCTGGTTTTTTCAGAGATTTTGTAAAGTGCCTGAGTGAATTGGGGATTTTACAAATTGCCTAAAAATTTCAGGCATTTTACAAAATCCCTGATTTTACGCATTGCCTGTAACATATTATATAGTCCTTGTTGCTGGAATGTGCATGGAATAGGCCTATGTACAGGATAAAACAGGCTCAATAAGAACATGATGAACACAGGCTGTATTATTATCTCTATATATGTCGTGTAGTCCTTCACAAGCACAGTTGTTCAGCGCCATTGATTGTCTGTCGAGTAGGTCGTGTATGCATTTCTGAACCGTACGTGGCCGGAAGGAAACGTTTTGCCTGTAAGGCACATGGTTTTAACTCAGCCTCACCCACTGTCTGGAATAAAATACCTTCCATGGGCCGACAGTACTTATAAGGCCCTTAGAGTCAATGTCCCAACAATCTCATCTTTTAAGCGGCAACTTAACACTTTCTATTTCATGAATCGACCGGTCACTTGGCTTCCACCGTCGGCTGCCCATCTCCTTTCTCTTAGCAAACTGACCGTACCTCTGATCAAGCATCAACGTATGACACGTTGACACCAAATTATTCATTCATTCGTTCATTCAATATAAAATTCAGTATTATATTGCAGGTCTATATTGCATTGTACACAGGGTTTGAATTGTCATATTTAAACGGGGGGGGGGGGGGGGGGGGTTGAAAATTTTCATTTTCGGAAGACATAGACTTGGCAGAAAATTGTGACTACGAACACTGAAGTTATATGAATGAAAACAGAGGAAAAACAAAGCAATAGTTTTAATTAATTAAGCAAATAAGATACACTGAACCACTGGTTGAGATAGTACTGTAATGTGATGAGAAAAGAGGATGAAAGCTGCATGAAGAGAATTATGAGGTCAGAGGTCACCGGACGCCGCAGAAGGAGAGATGGGTAGACATAAAATACAACAAGATCTGAAGTCTCTCAGATTGAAGAAAGAAAATAAGATAATAGTGACAGAAACAAGTGGAGAAGAAGGATCAGTGTGGCTGTCCCCTACGCTGGGAGGGATTAATTCAAGCTTGAAGGAGATATATACATTGAACCACTGAAAGCTGTGCTGGTGGGCCAAACCCCAAGGTAACTTTTGGGAATTAACAGGAGGGGTTGAAAAATGAATTGGTAGGGTCGAGCCATCCCAAGTTCCCAACCTCCAAGCCCCGACAATTCAATCCATGATTGTATATATGAATATTATGGATACAATTATAGAGGCGTACGTTTTTCGCTCCGGTCGACAGATGGCCGTGGCTGTTCCTTGTCTTCGCCAAGTGGCGCCGTTCCTATGTCCTTTGGCCAGAGCGTGTAGGAAATGAGACTATAGGCCGTCGTCATGACAACCATCGGGAACGCCAGAAGGATGACGTCGAGACAGATCGTGTAGACCTTCTCCCAGATCTTGTGGTTCCAGACCTGAAATAATTAAGTCTCTAGTTTATGTAGCTCAATCGCATATAAAACGGATTGAATTGATGGTTGCCTTAACGAAGCATCACATGATGTGTTTGTGCATAAAGTTTGAACCTCTTTATTTTATCTGGATTTTAACGACCGTTTTATGTCGATGATGTCTTTTATTTCCAGGATTTTAAGTCTCTTCTTGTAGCTGATAATCTTAGTAATTTCAGTTTCACGGAATTGTCACGACCTTTCATTACTTGAAGTTCAGTAGGCAAAACAGTCCCTAGCCTATAACCAATTCAATGGAGGGACACGACAGCAAGTCAATTGACATGTCGCTCAAAATTAAAGGAGGGCATAGCCTCATTGCCTCCATGAGTCGCCCATGCCAGCGCATTCAACATTTTACTATAGATGGAGTTGAATAAAAAGAAAATTTGCATATTTCATCTATATTTATGTTTGCATTTAAGTATCAAGGCACTTGATATAGAGCATTTTAGTGCCTCACAAAAGCACTGCAACTGTATTTATATGCAACTCTGTAGTATATATATATATATGTATATATATATATATATACATATATATATATATATATATACAGATGCATATATGCTACTGTATGTATATATATATATATATACATTTATACATGTATATATATATATATATATATATACAACTGTATATATATATAATATATTCGCATGTATACATGTATAATAAAATATATATATATACACAACTGTAAAAAAATACACGAATACGTTATAATATATAGATAGCCTATATACATGCATATACATATTTATATATATATATAAATATATATATATATATATATCATTCTGCTTTCTCACTTCCGCTTTATTTCCTTCTCGTTGCTTCGCCTATATAAGACAGAAGAGAATTGCTTCTTGACATGCTTCATTGTAATATTATATACATAACATTAAAATAATTACTTCACAGCGCATTACTTTACATAACATTACATTATATGCTTGGTTTATTAATGTTTCATGTCATTTCCTTTCTATTCAGTCGTTTCTCTTTCTGTTCGCATTCCGTATATACTTTCTCATTCTTCTCCCAAATAAAGGTCACATTATTCTTTCCCCCATTGTCTTCCTTTCTTGGGCGGCCTAACTCGACCTGACAGAAGACTGACGCTGTCAGTAATGTCGCTGTCAGTGTCCATCAAAGCTGAATATTGCTCTTAGCAGCTGGGATTTTCTTCTGTTCTCGATCCACAGTTCTAGAATGCTCTTCAACCATCTCTTCGCTCTACAGTGTCCTTTGTACCTTTCTATTTTTGACTGAAGACGTGGTTGTTGTTTCAGCATGCGGCATTCCTATTTCCGTTCTAGACTGATGCCCTTCCGTCTCGTCTAGGACTGACCCTTGAGACTGATCGGATTCTGTTTCTATTTTGGAGTGCCATCGATAGATGCCTAGCACATTAGTCTAAAGACGTCTACAGAGAAGTTCTTAGATCCGATGAAATTAGTGTTGATCATGAGAGCTGCTGCCGCCATGCATCTAGAGATGAATACCTCGACACACTTGAGGGCTCCGTTCGGCAGCGTCAGAATTCTCTGGTATACGGCCACAGGAACCATTAAGCCGATGGCACACATCCAGACGACGAAGATCATCTTGTACGAGTGAGAGACCGTCTGCCACCGTCTTGAACTTAGCGGACGACAGATGGCGTAGTAGCGTTCCAGAGAAATGGCGACCAACGTAAAGACGCTCACACCGACCGACACACCTGTAATGTAATGGCGAAATGTAATATACAGTGGAAAGTAATTGTTACTGTCGGGTTGTTATGAGGTGCCTTCATAGGGGGTGCGTGATCGGTGGCCTAGTCTTTAGCTTCATATCAAAGTCGCTCCTCCTTCTCCTCCTTCTTCGCCTTCTCCTCATCCTTCTTCTCCTCTTCCTCCTCCGTCTTCTTCTCCCTTTTCTCCTCCTTTCTCCACTCTCCTTTTCCTCCTCCTCTTCCTCTTTGATCCTCTCTCCTCCTCTTCTTCTCCTTCTCCTCCTCCTCCTCCTCCCTCTTTCCTCCTTCTTCTTCTTCTTCTTCTTCTCCTCCTCCTCCTCTACTTCTCCTTCTCCTTCTCCTCCTTCCACCTTTTCTTCTTCTCCTTCTCCTTCTCCTTCTCCTTCTCCTTCTCCTTCTCCTTCTCCTACTCTCTCCTCCTTCTCCCTCCTCCTCCTCCTCCTCCTCCTTCTTTTCTTCTTGCTATGGTTTTTTGTTTCTCTTCTTGTTAATTAGTTTTATAGCTGCTTTCTTCTTCCATATCCTTTTGTGACGTATGTTCATTTACTGCTCATAATCATTCATTTACAATATCTACAGCAATTAAATTAATTATATTAATTAAGCAATAACTCAAATTAAATTGTATAAGATTATTATATTGCAGTCTTCGATCAACACCTCAACTGAGAACAGAATAATTGGATCCTTTTGTTTCTAATAATTGCATTTACCATTCCCATCTTTCTCTATTCAGCCGTTCACATATTCATCCTCTCGTCCCTCCATCGATCCCATTTCTTCCATCTCTCCGTCTCTCCAGTCATTTATCCGTCGTCCATAATTCATTCCATTCATCCATTTAAAAGTCCTTCTGTTATCTATCCCATTCCCTCCGCCTCTGAGTCATCCTCCGACCTTCACTCCCCTCTCTTCCCTTCGATCAATGCAATCACCATATCCTCCTCCCTCCTCCTCCGCCTCCTCCTCTCCATCCGTCCCTGACACCGTTTCGCTTATCCTCCCTCCCTCCATGGCATGATGCCTGTCTGCCTCTTCCTGCCTAAGTGTCTGTCTCTGCGTACATGATTCTCTGTCTGTCTGTCTGTCTCCGTCTCTGTCTCTTTCTCTGTCTCTCCGTCTCTCTGACTGCTGTCTCTGCCTCTGTCTGTCTGGCTGGTGTCTGGCTGGTTCTCTGTCTGTCTGTCTCTGTCTCTGTCTGTCTGTCTCTCTCCCCGCATGCATCATTTGCATACTGCATACCAGATCCCCAGCTTCTGCCTTCCTACCTCCACAATCCCCTCTTCCTGCATCTTTTCCTGTCTCCGTTCCTCCCTCTCTCCCTCCCTTCCTCCCTCCCTCTCCCTTCCTCCCTCCCCAGCGCCCCCTCGCTGTTTCTGCCTCTATATCTTCCTTCCTTTAATCGACCGACAAGAAAAAGCCTCGAACGAAATTATGTTTTTTCCTTATGGCGATTTATAGACTCGGCGCCCCATAACCTTCAGTCAGGCCATTTATATAGCGCCGTCTAAGTGCTAAAAGAGCGTTTTTCAATTTGCTCCGTCGTTTTCTGTAATAGTTGTTAGCAGCATCGCTCGAAACATAAAACTACGTCGCGGTTTCGGTAGTAATAGTCACGACAACTCCAACAGACATCGCTCATCCCCACATAAAAAACAAATGAAACAAAATACTATTGTGCACACGTACATTCATACGTACATGCACGCACGTAAAAAGAGAAAATATATAGCTACATACATAATTACAATTCATAAATATATAATAATATATATATGTATGTATATGATATATATATATATATTTTATGTACATATACTATTAGTTTTTTAGTATGAAACATATAATCGCCTCTGATTGGTGCATGCACTGTGACAGGCGCTTTATATATTTGTAAGTACGATACAATATAAAACAATGAATATATAACCATGTATATAGTATGCATTGGGCCTATATAAAAAAGAGTATAAATACTTATAACTGCATATATCAATATATATGCTATGTAGGATCGTATAGGTCTATATTTATCTAGCTTTTGTTATTACCTAGGGGTGTTCGATTTACTTATTATTACTTATAAGGGTGCATGCGCGAAAGTGCATGTAGTGGTTAGCGTGCTGGGCCGTCAACCGAGAGTCATGAGTTCAAATCTCATCAAGATTTCTGCTCCATTTGCACCCCCTATATCCAACTCTGCTATGATGAGTACACTGACCGTACACTGTCGGTGGGAAGATGAGACGGCAAGGAAGAGGACTGACCATCCGCTCTCATATTTCTACTAATTTATTACATATTACTACTACTAAATATATACACATAGAGCGTACAATATATATTATATAGGCCTATATCTCACCTTATTATTAGCATTACTTTACTTTAGGGTGACCCTTGTCAGCGGGGCTTAGGCCCTTTTAGGACTCTCCCTTTGAACCAACATCATCACTGTTTATCATCTCTCTTGTCAAACCTTTTGTTCTACTGCATGGTTTCAATAAAAAGCGTGGTTATGGTTACATGTATATATAAGTCCAGCACTCCATCTATTTGACTACTGCGCTCCATCATATATATATATAATTTATATATATATATACATTTATTTATTTATGGGCACAGTAGTCAAATAGATGGAGTGTTGGTCCTATAACGCGGAGAGCACGGGTTCAAGCCTGCACTCAGGCGGTCACCTTAAGGACCTTGAGCTATAGTCCTTCACTCACAGTTGTTCAGTGCCATCGATGTTCTATTGCATGTTCGTGTATGTTCGTCTGGACTTAGAGTGGAGGGCAAAATCAAATGCAATCATGTTGTATTGTATTGTATGCAAGCATCTGGCTTTGGCAGGAATTTCGTAAGGTGGTTCTGGACTGGTACTGGTACTTGGGCTTAACGACACTTTTTCATATCGAAGATGATTAGTGTCGGAGGCAGAAAGCAACCTCGTACCCCACGTTTATATTGCGACCGAGCCACCCGCAGTAAAGATCCGAGAAATTAATCTCTGATAAACCGACCGACCGGGAATCGAACCCGGGCCGCCGGCGTGGAGCGGGCTACCAACCCACTCGGCCACTCAGGATCTCTGGTTCAGGACAAATACGTTTATTTAACGACGCCGTCATATCGACGATGATTGGCGTTGGTTCCCTTCGAGTCTCCTCTTATACGCGGGCCTTACCCTGTTTACAGCCCTCCTGTTTTTGTCTCAAACCGTTATAATACTACACTGTCTACAGTGCAGCATTAGTAAATTGTTAAACTACAGCGCAACATTTGTTAGGCAATAGTATACGGTCTGTTGTCACCGCGTATCTTCACTTCAATTAGAAATTGAAATGGAAGTATACGAAGCCTCGATTAAAAGGAGGGAACCACACCCACTATCAGAATCAGAATCAGAATCAGAATCAGAAAAAACTTTATTGCATCAGATAATGTGACCCGTTATACAAATAGTGAATCAAGTATATTTAACAGGTGTATCACGCTACATGAGGCAAAAGGAGACCACAAAGGGAGGATTATTCCCGCTAGTTGGGGCGACCTACAAGTTCCATTACAAACCAATGATTGTACGGTCATGAGACAGTCCAGAAATTACGACATTTTGTGAGGACGGAGGAAATCTTTAGCTGAGCAAAAAAACAACGGGAGGGTGCATACCTTAACTATTAAGAAAGATACAAGAAGATAGACACTAGTAACGGCGGGCAAAAACACAAAAAATAACATAGTGCTTGGGCAAAAGACCCCAAAATAACCTTAACTAAAATCCTTAACTAAAATCCTTACTACTAAAATAAGTAAACTGAGGAGGTAGAGGAGACGCGAAATAAGGAAGAGGAGAGTTGAAAGAAGGAAGAGCGAGAGAGCAGAGAGATCAGGAAGGGAAAGTGAGGAAGAATGCAAGATATGAGAAGAGAGGAGACGAGAAGAGGAAGGGAAAGAAAAAGGAGAAGGCTAGCCATTCACAGGGATCTTCCACCACCGGGGAGGTCAGTCAGATGACGTTATGAGATATGCTTTAAATCTAATCTTAAATAAGTAGATATTTGGCGCAAGGCGTATGTCTAATGGAATGGTATTCCAGAGATTTGGGCCATAGAACTTTATGCTGAATACTCGTGAATTGGTACGAGCATAGGTTGATCTGAGAGAAGTGGCATTCCTAGTGTCGTGGGAGTGGATTTGAGAACCAGCTATAAAATAGCTATGAAATAAACTCGGGAGAATATTATTTTGAGCTTTGTAAACGAACTCTCCGATTTGAACTGCTCTTACTTGCTTCAAGTTTAACAGATTTAATTTCTTAAAGATGAGATGAGTGTGAGAACTCTTTGGGGCACCTGCAATTACTCGGATAGCTTTTTTTTGTAAGATAATTAGTTTACTAATTCTTGAGTCGTAGTTGGAGGCCCAGATCATATTGCAGTATGTTAGATATGGGAGGATTAGAGAATTATATAAATTCAACCTGGCGGCTTGAGGAAGAAGGTGGGAGACCCTATATAGAATACCAATGTTTTTTGCGAGTTTTTTGGCAATGAAATTAATATGTTCTCTCCAGGATAAGTGGCTATCGACCGTGACTCCTAGGAATCTGGCGGACTCGACTCGTAATAATGGGGTTCCTGCCATTTCCAGGGCAAACTCCCTTGGTGATGGTTTTCGATGAGATCTGAATAATATTATGTTTGTTTTGTCAATGTTAAGGGTAAGACGATTGGCTAAGAACCATTTATTAACTAGAATTAGTTCAGTATTAACTATTTGTTGTAGGGTTTCCCAAGAGTGATGCGCGAAGAAGATGTTGGTATCATCAGCAAATAGGATGAAGTACAGGTTTTTTGAAACGTTTGCAAGGTCATTAATGAATAGCAGGAACAGAATAGGACCGAGATTGGAGCCTTGGGGGACTCCATATGGTATTTTACGACCCTCTGAGAGTACATCATTACACATAACCTTCTGAGTACGATCCTGGAAATAGCTGTTGAACCATTTTAAGATAGAACCCCTAATTCCCAAATTTTCAAGCTTTTTTAGTAGAATAGTATGGTCAACTGTATCGAACGCCTTCGCGAGGTCGATAAAGATACCTACGGCAAATTCATTTGCATCGATTGCTTTTGTAATTCTGTCCTCCATGTCTAATAAAGCCATATAGGTGGAGTGACCCTGTTGGAAGCCATGTTGGGTTTGGTGTATTAGGTTGTAAGTGTTAATATAATTACTGAGTCTATCGTAAACTATTTTCTCGAAGTATTTTGCGAAATAAGGAAGTACTGAAATTGGTCTATAGTTCGCCGGATTTTCAGCATCACCCTTTTTGAAAATTGGAACCACTTTAGCCATTTTAAGCTTAGAAGGAACTATTCCGTTCGTTAATGAACAGTTAATGATAGCCGATAATATATTAGCTATTAAGTGGATATTTGGAGTGGCTAAGTAAGGGTCGATATCGTCTAAACCTCTGGTATGTGTTTTTTTTATAGAAGTGCTGATTTTCAGGATCTCTTCCGGAGAGGTCAGTGGAAAACCCATTGAATTCAATCTAGAGGGTGGGAGAAATTCTTCAAAGGAACCGGTGGACTCTGGTAGGGAACTAGATAGCTCAGAGGCTATTGTGACGAAGTATTTGTTGAAGGTATTAGCAATTATTTCGGGATCCTCGACCAATGATCCGTTAATCTTTAGGGTAATTTGGTTAACTTTTGTATCTTCAATATGCATGGCTGCTCTAAGTAGTTTCCATGTAGCCTTTAAGTCGTTATGGTGTTTAAAGAACTCCGTTGTGTAGTAATTTCGTTCGGCATTTAGTCTAACTGTTTTAAATTTATTCCTATACTGAGTAAAAGCTTTTTTGTTTTTGAGAGTTGGATTTTTTATGTATCGTGTGTGCAGAAGTTGTTTTTTCTTACAGGACTTCAATAATCCTGGAGTCATCCAGGGTTTCTTGAACGTATCTCTATGTTTCTTTTCTTCGATGGTCACTGGAAATGCCGAATTATAGGCAAGTGAATATTTCTCGAAGAAGAGGTCGTATGCTCCATTTGTATCACCCATGTCGCAAACCTTCTTAATGTCATCCCAACTTTCATCCTGCAGGGCCGATTTGAATCTGGTTAGATTATCTTCCTTCACAATTCTAGTTTTCTTGGTATGATTAATAATTGGTAAGATAGTTTCAAGGGAAAAGCAAGCATAGAGTGGTAGATGGTCAGAAATGTCAGATATAAGGATGAAGGCTTCAGTCAGCTTCGACCAGGCATTGCTAAATATGTTGTCAATCAGCGTGCTGGTATCGGGGGTAATTCGAGTAGGTCTGGTTATTATTGGTAAAAAATGATGGGCCGTCAAAAAATTATGAAAAGCGCAGGTATCATTATGGTCGTTGATTTTTAGAAGATCAATATTGAAGTCCCCCAGTAAAATTACTTCTTTTGGATTGTTTTTTATTCCCGAGAGTAATTCGTCGAATTCTTCATTGAATTCCTTGAGGCTCTGTCCCGGTGGACGATAAATTACTCCTACCACGGGGGAACTCTTTTTTAACGTCAGGCTAATAAAAAGGCTCTCATAAGACTTATGTTCTGCTGTAGTAACTTTCGTAGCAAATTGATGGAATTTTAAGTGATTATTTATAAGCAATCCCACCCCTCCTCCCCCTCCCCCCGCTCTTGAACTCCCGACGAAAGTGTATCCACTTACGTGTATTGTGCTTTCTAGATTTTCGTCTAACCAGGTTTCCGTCAGCGCAATGACTGAGGCCTTAGAATTAATGGCCAGCTCACTAATTTCTGACAATTTGTGCGTTATGCTTCGGCAATTAATATGCAAAACCGTAAGAGATGAACTGACCTGTTGACTTTTTGATTGAATTTGCTTTGCGAGTACAACAGGATCAATGTAGGGACTCGACCAGGTGGGATTTCTAAAGTAGTTTGCATCCGGGTCCCAGTTAACATTTTCTAGATGGGAACTATCTTCAATTTCCTCTGGGAAAACCTCCAGTTCGGTTGCGAAGGGGTTCGTAATATTAAGTTCATTAGGCGAGTTAGGCTCTTCCTCTGAGTCCGTTTCAAATTCAGCAATTGGTAAGTTTAAGGCAGAATTAAGAACTTGGTAATCGGTTACATCAAATCTCAAACAACTGGTTTTATAATCATTAATGATCCCCGGTGATGGTTGAGAGCGAGAGGCAGATGCCAGACCAGTGAGGTGTAGCAAGTCGGCTGCTCAGTATAGGAAATATTACTAGTTAGCTTGAGGGCAAAGTAAGAGGAGAAGGGGAGTAAAAGAAAGCTAAAATCAACAATAATAGAGATATCAAATAAGCGTGGTTGACAACAACAACAAAAAAGTTAGATGGAGCCCATCTCTAGTCTCATATTTTTAACACGTGAGCTAAACCAACGGTGATTAACGAAGGTCCTAACGGAAATAAAAGGAACGAAAACCAAATGATTGTTACCATGCACGTCAATGCCACTCGTAGGAGTTCAGTGAGACTTGCTCGGTGGAGGTTGATGTAGAAACTTTGGTGCTACAGAGAACGAGGAAAAAAGAAACCCAACGGTGGTTGACGAAGGTCCAAACGTAAAAGAAAACCCTTTGGCTGTCGTCATGAACGTCGATGACTCACGTAATGGCTCATTGATGGCCTTACTCTGTGGAGGTTGAAGTAGAGCTGTGGTGTTGAGGGCCGGGAACATCTTGTCAAGGTCGTCAAGATCGGATATACGCCGAGGCTTTGCGTCTTGTTCTTCTAACAGGCGCAGATAGATCATCCCTGAGGTTGTCCAGGTTGACAAAGCCATGCCCTCCTTTACGAGACGTCTGGTTTTTGCGTAGATGAGAGCATTAGACGCAGTTAGGTGTTCGTTAATATAGATGTTGGTTTTCTTCAGCGCGGAGCGGGCTGCGTAAACCAACCTGCGCGCTCTGTAGGTGACAAACTTAACTAGAACCGGACGATATTTCTCCTTCCCCTTTTTTGGGAGTCGAAATGCTGTGGAGATGTCAGATTCGGAGGTGGATAATCCGAGAGTGGTGTTGCAGAGGTTTAGGACCGCCTTCAAGGTTTCAGAGTCGCTCGAGTCTTTTGTAGCGAATTGAGCGTCGGGTTCGATGAGACCATGTATCATTAGATTCGCCGCTCTGGACTCGGTTTCGACTTGGTCCAGGCGCATTCTCAGTTTCTTGTTTGATGCCTCAAGATCAGACAGTTGAAGTAGAAGTTTCTCCTGGTGGGCATCGATTGAGGCCTTTACCGTAACCCAATCACAAATAAGAATATGTTCATGCTTTAAGAAACACAATAGGCTTATTTACTAAACAAAGGACTCTCCTGACTTTTGCTGAAACAGCGCTTATTGCGGTTTAAATTAATTAATTGTTCTGGCGATGTTTGACTCAATACTCACTCTGGCCAAATCACGTTCTTGAGACACTGTAGACCTTTAAAGAATCCTTACTCATCTTGCGTTTGCTGGATGATCTCTCTGCAGAGGTTACTGCTGCTGAAAATAACTGACATTTTGAAATAGGTAGGACAGATTGCATTCTATTAATAAGTTAAACATGCAGGTCTAGTGATGTTGCATGTGCACTTTCAAAATTTGCCTTTTTACTGAGGGCAAATATTGTATTTCTGTTATGAAATCCTAACTGTAAAAGTCAGCGGGAGATTGCTTTGCTAAGGCTATTTAAAGCTTTTCCATCGAGATCATTTGAGGATATTGCTTTGCTAAAACTCAAGTTTTTCATTATAGATTACTTGAGGATATTGTTTTGCTAAAGCTAGAGATTTCCCTTCCAGATCACTTGAAGATATTGCTTTGTTAAAGCTAAAGTTTTTCCTTCGAAATCGCTCGAGGATATTGGTTTTGCTAAAGCTAGAGCTTTTCCTTCCGGATCACTTGCAGATTCGACTGCTGGTGTATTTTGGGAATGGTTTATAGGTAATTGTATGTTACCATTGGTTGCATAAGTTTCTATTTCTGTTTAAGAAGTGAACTCGGTTGTGATTCATCCAGTGTCAAGACCAATAGTATTCCTCTCCACATTATTTGATTCCATTTCAACATTCGTTTGACCTGTATCTTTCGAATCCAAAGTTTCATCTATACAACTTTATATTCAAGCAAGAATTACTTTCGTCAATCCAACTTCTATTTACACAAAAACATTCTCATCGATCCAACTTCTATTTAAGCAAGAATTACCATGGGCGAATAATGTAGAATGCTATAACGCTAAATTACCGAATTCATTTAACTTTACATTTTTATTGGCCCTGGGAAACTAGACTATCGGTCTCGCCTTGGCTTTCCGGGCCACGGAGCGATGAACCGGCCGCACCCCCTCTCATATGCCCTGCTGGAAGGCCTTGTGGCTACATAAAATGACTGTTGCATCCGCCTGTGTTCACGATTGGTAGGTTCCGATGAAAACTGGACCTACTGAAAGTCGCATAAAGCTGGATTAGCGTCGTTTCGGGAGAGAGAAAAACACTAAACTGAAGTAGAATTGCAGATTGTCCAGCACAAGGGAACTACGCTGAATCTCAATTGCTTTGTTGTGAAGGCCAAACGGATCCAAGTTGTAAATGAGCACGATACAGCTCTATAACACATTGCGTTGTACATTGTAGGTCTGTATCCCACAGCACATTTGTCAAGTACCAAAAGGTGCTATATCTAGAGTTTTGATACATACATACATACATACATACATAATATATACATACATATATACATACATACACAAGTACATACATAAGTACATACACACTTAAATATATACTTACGTGCATGCCTATTGTCGTGAAACACCAACCGCAATTAGTATAGCCAGAACACTCATATATGCATCCCTATATATTAGGGTATCTGATTAGGATAATCACAATAATTGAAGCTATATACATTATTTTAAGAGTGTGTCTATATTTATGAACCTATAGGATCTTCAGGACCTCTATACAATCTAATCTAATCTAATCTAATCTAATCTAATCTAACTAATCTAATCTAATCTAATCTAATATTGTCTAGTCTAAAAGAGTCTATTCAAGTGTAATCTAAATTCAATCTAATCTAATCTAGTAAAATAGACCTAGTCTAGTTTCATGATCTCTACAGCAACTTCTCTCATAACCTTTAACCTATGTTTGCCTATATTTATGCGCCAGGATCCTCAAGACCGCTTTAATAACCTGAACTAATCTAGGCTAATCTAATCTAATGTAGTCTGGTCAAGTCCTATTTAATTCAATATAATCTAACCTAGTCAAATCGATCTAGTCCAAATTCATGATATCTACAGCAGCTTCTCTCATAGTCTTTAACCTATGTATGATCTCTTCAATGGAAAAAACCAAGATGAAATCGTTTTCTGTCGGAGCAGAACGATAGAAATCAGATAGATGGCGACACCAGAATAATTAAGGTTACGGTGGCTATAAATAAGCAAGTTGAGTCTCTCAAGTAGTAGACCTGACTGACATCTACGACCCGATACAGTTAATTCGGCTACAGATAAAATACGTATATTGCCTATGGCATGCAGTGAAACAAGCTTCAGTTATTACAACAGCACTGTGAACATAAATTCTATGAAACAGAAGAAACAGGACAGATCTGATGCATGTATGTACGTATGTATGTTTGCATGTATGCATTTATGCATGTATGTGTGTGTATGTTTTGTATGTAAGAATTATGTATGCATGTATGTATGTATGTATGTATGAATGTATGTATGTATGTATGTATGTATGTATGTATGTATGTATGTATGTATGTATGTATGTATGTATGAATGTATGTGTGTATGTATGTATGAATGTATGTGTGTATATATGTATGTATGTGTGTATATATGTATGAATGTATGTATGTATGTATGTATGTATGTATGTATGTATGTATGTATGTATGTATGAATGTATGTGTGTATGTATGTATGTATGTATGTATGTATGTGTGTATGTATGAATGTGTGTGTATATGTATGTATGTATTGTATGTATGTATGTATGTATGTATGTACTTATGGGGATCTGAAATGGCGTCGCGGCTATTGAAACTGTCGGCGGTGATCAATTCATGGGAAAAGGAGCAAGGTCGAAGGCCATATGGTAGCTATAGGAAAACATGCATACTTGCATTTAGACTATTGTTCAATTGTGTTCCGTCTCTTGCGGTCTGATTCTATAGTCATCCGCTTTCAGGGGCACTTATTCCGCATTACTACACAATTTTGTTTATTTATATAATTTTATATGTGTGCTTACATACGAACAGCAGGCTGTTTTGTTGGAAAGTGGTTCGTATAATGCTCGTGGCGGAGAGAGCGAGAGAGAGAGAGAGAGAGACAGAGAGAGACAGACAGAGAGACAGACAGACAGACAGACAGAGAGACACGGACACGGACACGGACACGGACACGGACACGGACACGGACACGGACACGGAGACAGACATTGACAGACAGAGACAGACAGAGACAGACACTAATGGATGTAGAGAACGGGACTAAGGTACTGTGTGCCACTCCTGGAAGGCAACGGAAGAGTTGGACACGGTGGAAAGCCAAAAATCCCCGATGAAAAATCGGCCAATTACGAGCGACATGTCTGACATGATCTCCAACACAGCCACCACTCTCTCATTCCCTACGTCTGTCTGTCTCTATGTCTGTCTGTTTGTCTGTCTGTTTGTCTGTCTTTCTCACAGCCATCTGCATGCAAGACTGAACTGGGCCAAAGGCTTGCATAACATCGCGTGAAGTATACGCCTTAAGGTCGAGTGGCTGGAAAGGCGACGAGGCAGCAATTTCGAGCCAATCGAGCATGCAGGGTCATTGTGACCTACAGCTAGACACTGTTTTTGTTTGTCTTCAACGGCGGAGCCACAAGTAGGTAAAGGAGGAGGGAAACGTGGGTGAAGGCCGAATTTTTATTATCCATGACCTTTGCTTATCTCCTTAGGTTCAAGACCTGTTGTTTAAATTTTCTACCCTTACAGCATGCTAATCTACATTGATGATGATGATGATGATGATGATGATGATGATGATGGTGGTGGTGATGATGATGATGATGATGATGATGATGATGATGATAATAATAATAATAATAATAATAATAATAATAATAATAATAATAATAATAATAATAATAATAATAATAATAATAATAATAATAATAATAATAATAATAATAATAATAATAATAATAATAATAATGATAATAATAATAATAGTAAAGTAGTAGTAATAATAGTAGTAGCGGCAGCAGCAGCAACAGTAGTAGTAGTAAATTAATATGACGCCATAAGGATATTCTGGCATGGAAGGTCTAATAGGCCATTTATAGTTCGCATTCTTCATGTATATCGAGACATTTTCTTCACAAACTATTAAATTTTAAAGCACAGAGCAAGTGTGCGCTCAGTTTAGCCACATCGCGTGCATGTGAGCGACATTGCAACAGCAATTCAGCAATAAATACGATTGAAAGGGTTCTTTGCAAATGAGAAGAACCCCAGCCTCGTACTATAAGGACCACAAAACACGGCGTGGGGGTGGCTGTTCCGGACCTTTTTTATCTGATCCCCATTCGGATGGGGATCGTAGGGATGGAGGAGGGGGAGCAAACGAGACCTAGTTCCACCCAGCGTCCTCTGATGTTTGACATATGGTAGACAAACAAGTGGTTGGACCATAGACGTAAACACATTGCTTCGGTGACTGAGTCAAATGAGGAGACCACCGTCGTCGGTGTCATTAGTAAATGATGTCCAGTCGTATATAGGCCTACGTAGGTGTGTGTGTGTGTGTGTGTATGTATGAATGTATGCATGTATGCATGCGTGTTTGTATAATGTATGTACCTGTATGTATGCATGTATGTATACGTGTATGCATATGCCCCTTATGTATGTATGTATGTATGTATGCGTGTATGTATATGTGCCTGTATGTATGCATGAATGTATGCATGTATGCATGTCTGTGTATGCATGCGTCTGCATGTATGCACCTATGCATGCATGCATGCATGTATTTATATATATATATGCCTATATGTATCCATGCATGAATGTCTGTGTATGCATGTAGATGTGCATGAATGTATGTATGTATGTATGTATATGTGCTTGTATGTATGCATGTACGTATGTGTGCATGCATGTGTATGCATCTATGTCTGTGTGTGTATATATGTATGTATGGGTTCGTATGTATGCGTGGAGCTTATGTTGCACAATATTGTCGTCGGAAATATTTTGGCCTTGTATCTGCCCACACAAATAGTATTTGTTAATCCAACCCACGTACTTATTTAGCCTGGACTGTTCCGTCAAAAGTCGAATCCCTGCTGTTTACACCACACGCACTCCTCAACGTAATTACATGCGACATTATCAGTGCATTTATCATTATACTGCGCCTTTGTGGGCCTCTCGAAAGCCCTATAGACGTGGATATCTAATTATGAAGTCAGGTATGAGATATCTGCTACATGATACATATTTTGGTCCGATTAGCTAAGCTAAAGCGTATGTCAATGCGTTCATGAGATTGCCTGTTCGCAAGCCGATCGACGCTAATTCATAGATTTAAATCTCGGGCTCGCAAGGTCCATGCACTACGTTACATGGCGTGTCGTCCATTCAAAGTGGCAAGGGTGATTAAGGATCTAACCCCGTAGTAGTAGTAGTAGTAGTAGTAGTAGTAGTAGTAGCAGTAGCAGTAGTAGTAGTAGTAGTAGTAGTAGTAGCAGTAGCAGTAGCAGTAGCAGTAGCAGTAGCAGTAGCAGTAGCAGTAGCAGTAGCAGTAGCAGTAGCAGTAGCAGTAGTAGTAGTAGTAGTAGTAGTAGTAGTAGTAGTAGGAGCAGCAGCAGCAGCAGTAGCAGCAGCAGCAGTAGCAGCAGTAGTTGTAGCAGTAGTAGTAAGTTATATTAACCATCACAATCTCCTAGCATAATTTTTTTACTTCTGAGGATGACTCCTCGGGTAAACAATAATAAGAAAAATATAGGCCAGCATGTACCATATACAACCCTTAGATATATTCACGCAGTCGCTTGATACAATTCCCAACAAATACAAGGCCTCTGAGCATCGGCATTTCACAGTCCTATGCTAAATATATTGTGATAACCATCCATGGCAAACCAACCAAGCCCCGTAATTTTCGGGGCTGTCTTACCCGACGCCCGAGTATATCAAACTTTATTGGATTTCGAGGAAATGCAATGTTGTTGATTTAGACGGATTACAATTTATTAATCAATAAATTGCGTTGGGATTTGACTTTCGGGAGAACAGACAATAAAGCGAAGACGAGTAGTTGTTGCCTCTATAGTGATGATGAAAACTGCCGTTGTGAATGTAAATTAATTCATCATCTTTCCGTTAAGTTTGCAGTGTAGATGAAACGAGTTGGCCTATGAAGCTATAGTTACCTAAAGCTGAAATCCAGAAAGCAACTTTCCTTAGCTTGATTAGCATTTCTGATCCAGTTATGCTAGCTTCCTTAGACCATTAATCCTCACACCTTCGAACTTATGCCCCGTCTCTGGCAAAATCCTGGTTATGGTACTGGAAAGGTGCTTTATAGGTGGTTGAAATCAAGCATACATTTTGACATTTCAATGTACCAATTTTCTGGCGAAACACTTAACTTAGTCACTTAAATCTAAAAGTGTTGAGGTTAGTGACTTTAATCCACTAATCATGACAAGCGCAATTTAAAAATCATAATTATGGTAACACAGGAAATTAATTATAATCTTTTTAGAACGTATACGTCACAGCGTCGCTAAACTTTGGTCCCTCTTGGGCTCCTCCTTTTGGTACCCATTGAATGTTGTCTAGTTCAATCTATTACGATTTAACCTATTTGATGTATATTTTGTGACATGACTGTTACTCTGTTATGTTGCAACGTTCTTTGGTGCCAATAAACATTTTTGATTGATTGATTGAAACTAACTATCTCGCAAAACATATGTGGAAATTTGATCGTTCACCAGTTTGGAGACAAGCAAACCCCGCTATTGAGATCCTGACTAAGCATCATCCCAGTCTTCTCAATTCTCGCAATTTTTTTCCATAGAAAATAAGTTTCTTATATCAAATTAGCAGGAAAAAGACTTGTCAAATTTGCCTCAACTTTCAGCACTTGCCACCTCAACTCTCAGCACTTGCCACGATTTCTGCGCACTTCGAATCGTTATAATATCTGACAGTGGAATTATAACTTTTCGAAGGCGATCTATTATTTATTAGACCGCCGTTGGCGTCGCTTTTACAACGCTCGGCCCGTAACGCAGATAGTACGAGTTCCAGCCTCCAGTGCGACGGTTTCTCTGTGTAGGGTCGTGAGCAAGTCCTTCACGCCCAATTGATCACCGCCATCGATATTCTGTCATGTGATCGTCTGTGCTATTCTGGTCGATATCAAATGCAGTTGTATTGTATTTTTAATACTGTAAATTCGTGGGACTTTCCTGCTATGTCTGTAACATTTCTTTGAGTTCTTCCTATTGGCGAGTATGGGCTGTCTAGGACTATTTTGCACAGAGCGAAGCAGTGTTTAATCTAGTCCCCTTGCTGTCGGGGGGGGAATTGAGGGTTCTGGGTGGGGTATCCAGCTTATTATAAAAGTTGACGACCGGGGGGGTAGTGACGAGTGTTACCATGAACAAGAGTTCAAACATTTTTCCAGGAATTTTCGAGGGGGTGGTAACGAGAGTTTTCCAAGGATTTTCAAGGGGTAATAACAACAATTTTCCAACAATATTCGAGGGGGGTAGTAACAAGACTTTTTCCAAGAAGAATTTTCGAGGGGGGTAGTATCGAGAGTTTTCCAAGACAATATTCTACAAAATTACATGTCTTTAATTTTTCTTGAGGCTAAAATTTCATCTCTTTAATTTTTCTGGGGGGGGGGAAAACTCGATCCTGGGGGAGAACTTTACCCCCCCCCAGAGACGTCTAGATTAAACACTGAGAGCGAAGCCTTAGCCTTTGTTGAATCGACGAGTCGACTATAATCGCCTGTTCCATTAATCTAAAAGCTCTTGTCAGTAGCGAGTCTTATCCATCGACGCGGGCTGCTTTTCTTCTTGCTTTTCTTCTGCAGCAGGGTGCCTCGCCAGACTATTCTACTTTCTGTTGAAATGCATCGGCATACCCTTTCATATCCTCTTCTGTTGCCCCATTCTTTGTCGAAAACACGTCACTTGTCGCCGCATTTATGGTGCTTCATTCGCGGAGCAGATAATCACGCTTGATTGCATGCAGTTCCTGAATACGCGTCCAAGAATAGAGACAAGACGCAGGCAAAGCCGTAGTCAATATTTCTGACGAGATCTTGTCATTCCGATGTGAATAGCTGTTCATATACCAGCGGCATCATCATGGCGAGAGTACGATTTATATGCACAGAGGACCGCTGAAACGTCTGCTGACGGCTACACTGATGACATTTTTTATTGGTTACTTCGACATTTACGGGCTAGTGTAGACTACATATATAGAACGCCTGGGATTTGTTTATCTAGAAAAGGCGCAATACAAATTCACGATAACAGTTACAATCCCTCACTGGTTGTCCTCATTCCCCTCCTTGGGATGCATTCCTCAGTCACAAGCATTTCCAAATTCTACCAGATACTTGTAATATATATTATGCATTTTATGGACATGCAGTATGTAAACGGAACTCGCAAACTGTCAAGTATATATATATATACATATATATATACGCACATATACGTGTTATATATATATATATATACACACACATATATATATACAGTTGTATACATGCATCATTCAACATGTACGATTTATTGACAAGTTTTCGTTCTGATTCATAATTCTCTTTTCTCGTCCGTGGACATACTGATTAATCAGATGTACAGGGTGGCTCAAAATAAAATGTCCCACCGGATAAAATGCAATTTCTCCGCAACCAATTGAGATTTTTATACCAAACTTTTACCATTTACAGAGGAATGATTTTCCAACAATCCATGAACATTTTACTAAATAATTTCCATAACTTCAAAAGTTACAGCTGTTTTAATATTAAATTCAATTTTTTCAAATTTCCGCAGATGAACGGTCCAATAATGGTTATTTCTTTAAGATTTTTTCACAGAGAAATTGTATTGTAACACCCAAATAATCATGACGTCATATGACTTCATTACAAGTTGTAAAGAAAGAATTTATGAAGCAAACAGTTAATAATTGCAGATATTTTAAAATAATATTAAGCGCTCAATTTGTTAATCTTTTACTGACGGTGCGCCTGCTCACACGGCAAGGTTGGCTCAAGGCTTCATTGCCACCAACTGCAGTGAATTCATTGGCAAAGATGAATGGCCACCAAACTCTCCAGACCGTAGCCCTCTTGATTATCACGTCTGGGGAGCTATGCTTGAACGTTACAAGACATTTCATCCGAAGCCGAAGAACATTGACGAGCTGAAAAAGTCTTGCAGCTAATATGAAATCAGCTGCCGCAGGACTCAATCAACAAGGCCATACTGAGCTTCACAAGAAGACTTCGAGCTTGTGTGAGAGCTAGGGGTGGACACTTCGAACATGCCTTGAGATAAACTGCTCAACAGATTCTGATTTCGTAATGAAAGACGATTTTATTTGACATTGAAAATTGTAAATAACTGTCAATTTTTCTTCGGAAATGTCAAAAAATAAAATTTAATATTAAAACAGCTGTAACTTTTGAAGTTATGGAAATTATTTAGTAAAATGTTCATGGTTTGTTGAAAAATCATTCCTCTGTAAATGGTGAAAGTTTGGTATAAAAATCTCAATTGGTTGCGGAGAAATTGCATTTTATCCGGTGGGACATTTTATTTTGAGCCACCCTGTATATACTTTGCACCTGACTATTTTATGTCCAATTACACGCTCTTCTCATACACCAGGAGTATATCGGAACAACGTACAATGAACTCTTTGATGTTATAATGAGCTCATTATATGTGACGACTTATAGTCGCACACATATACTTACGCACACATAGAAGCGCGTACGGACAAAACAGGTAGTTGGACAAACTCGCAGACGGACAATCGGAGAGATGAACAGACAGCTTAAGATTGTCGTAGATGCGCTATATAAATGTTTGAACGGACGCAGACATGCGTGAACGGACGGACTGATGGATGGAGAGAAAGAAAGGATGCACGTATGTGTGTATGTATGTAGGTATGGGTGGATGGGAGACTGTGAATGGATGGATATGTGGAAGGATGTGTGGGTGGGTGAGTGGAAGGACGGAGACAGGTAAGGGATGAATGGATAGATGGATAGAAGAATGTGTGGATGGATGGATATTGGATAGATAATATTAGATATAGATGTGTGGATGGACGGATGGGAATGAATGTATGAATGGATTCATGCATGATAAATAGGAAGGTAGGAAGAAAAGAAGGATGGACGGACAAGTGAATAGATGGACGGACGGACGGATGGATGGATGGATGGATGTATGGATGGATGGATGGATGGATGGATGGAGTCGTTCGATGAATGGACGCAGATTTGAATAGAATACATGGACAGAAGGAAACTAGGTTAGTTGCTGTTTAACGACACTGTGTCACAACAAAGATGATTAGCGTCGTCTTCCTCTTTTCTTAAGGCTTGGGACTGGCACGACCACAGATAGGGTAGTGGCGGAAGGAAGAAGCAATGGATAAGGCCCGCCTCCCTTATCTAGGCTTGGGACTGGCACTACCACAGGCAGGGAAGAAAGAAGGAACGTGTATACTTATATTTTGGACAAGCAGATTTAACGCTTTATAAATGCTTGGACGATATTGCGCTATATAAAATTATTATATAAGCCAGAGTTTGAAGGCAAATGGTTCGTCTGCTGACCTTGCATGTATCGGACAAGGACGCACATCGTCTTTCCGAAGATGAAATTCTTGAGGAGCGTCGGGATGAGGGTGAAAGGCATGCAGAAGACGGCCAGCAACAGGTCGCTGATGGATAGATTCAGCAGCAGAACGTTCGTCAGAGTCCGCATCCGTCGATTCTGAAAGAGCGTTGCGATGACGAGAGTGTTTCCGACAAACGACAGAAGAAAGATGACGGAGTAGAGCACGATTCGAACCTCAGCACTCAGATTGCTCTGGCCCGATGAGGAGGAGGAGGAGGAGGGGGAAGAAGACCAGGGGCCCCCTGGGGGTCGACCGCTGCCCGCTTCCGAGTAAGTGTTGTTTACGGCGGTCAGCGATAATAGGGTGTTGTAGGAGTCGTTCGATAACGTTAGATTCCAATCCATTTTCGGTTGAGTCTCAACGGCAAAGTTTATTAAGAATACTCTTTGGTGTAGTTTTGATGAACATTATAATACTCGTGATTCTGAAGGCGGCATTCTCTACAACAGTGCAAATAAATTTCATTGACAATATTTACGAGCGCTTTAAATGACGCTTGTAGCACCATTGGGACAGCTCTAGACAACCCCTCTGACGCGACGCAGCGCTCGTGAATAAGCTCGTAAACAAGCAAACAATCTGAATCTGCGCATTGTTTTAGAGTAGCGCTTTAGAAATTGGAGTTTACTATCGCGAATGCAGCAGTTCTGTTGTTTGTTCTCAGTTTTTGGGAGTAGTAGGAATTATTTCCTCCATTATCGATCACAAAGAGAAGAGCAATTGTTAACATTGGCTGAAAGCAGAAATAGAGAATCTGACTTTAATGATAATAGTTAAGGTCGACGAAAGAATTTCAGAACAGATAGTCAGTCATCAACTTGAATAGACTGTCACATGATTGCTCCATTAATACTTTATGTTATTTATTAATTCTCTTAAGGCCGACTGCAAAGAGAAATGAGAAAACATTCTTCTGCCGGTTCTCTGCCTGTAAGGCATGTTCGTACGTCCAATGTCGCCATTCATCGTTCAATCCAATAGCATCTTTCGAGGTCTTCCTTTGGTCTTTTTCCATTCCATTCTTCACTCGACTGTAGTTCTTACATAAGAATTTACCCTCGTTTTCTGGCTATCCATTTTCTCTGCCGGCTTCTGAGGGATCTTCTTTCTGCCTTTAGCGATGGAAGATGAGGTCGTAGAATTGGATCTCAAAATTTATAGGCAGTCGTGAATTTTGCGTTATCGCATAATTTCACTTTAATAATATTCGTTATTCGTTTATTCGCACTTATCGACACTAAACCGTTGACGCCTGCAGTAAAGGACGATTATTAGTTATTAATCATATTTTCTGAGATATTTCATGTAAATGGTGTTATAATCATTCTGTGATGTTATAATATATTTGAATGTCGCTTCAAAGTCTGCCAGACCACGACGCACATCTGAAGCTGAGTCCAGTTAAACATCTATTACATATATAAAGTTAATATTTATTATTATACTGTCTATAAAAATATGTTATATATATATATAAACATGACTGTAAGTTCAATTAGAGACTGCATGCATACACCTAGCTACCATCATGACTAAAATTGACCTTTAAAAGTCCTTCAGATGACTATGATCATTCTATAACCGGGTCTCGATCTTTCTGAGACCTATTATAGTCTAATAGACTGCATAGCATTTTAATAAAGTGATTTCCTAGGCCATTTATTGTGCTTAATTATCTCATAATTATTAAGACACCAAGAAGTATGGCATTTGTTAACAGCAGATTCATTTCAATTCATTTATTGATCCCGGAAAAAACAAGACAAAATACACTTAACAAATCAGTAAAGAAAAAGCATTTTCTGCAAACAAAAGTATAGGTAAATACAGAACTTATATAGAAAATTATCTGGGAACAAAAGGCACACCTGAAGGGACGAGTCCCGCTAAGTAGGGGCCTAAACATATTAATGTAAGGCTGGATAGATAATTAAGCATGTACTAGTGTAAGGACTGTGAGCAGAGGATCACGAGATCATGTGGCAATATTTAGTATGTATGTACGAGTAAGTCGTTTGAAGTGAGATAGATTAGTAACACCTTGAATATCCCTAGGTAAGTTGTTCCAAGTCAGAGGACCCTGGTACTGCATTGTGAATTTACGGGTGCTGGTTCTAGCATGTGTAGACATATAAGTTCGATTACTTCTAGTAGCTATAGCTTTCGTGACAGGAGTAAAAAAGATAGAAAAGCAGGAGGTAAGAGATTGTTGTCATACTGGTACATAAATTCACAAGTTTGCACATATCTTATTTGGTCAATATTTAAAATCTTAAGATCATAGAAAAGTGATTTGGTGTGAGAATTGAATGAGGATTTAGTTATGATTCGTATTGCTTTTTTTTTGCAGTATTTTTAATTTAGTTAGATGAGCTGGGTAAGTAGAGGACCAGATGAAATTACAATATGTTAGGTAAGGTTGAATTAGAGCAAAGTATAGGTTCTTCAAAATTAAGGGGGGAGTAAGTGGGAAATTCTTCTTATTATACCAATATTTTTCATAATTTTTTTAGATATTTCATGGGTATGTACATTCCATTTCAAGTGCTGATCGACGAAGACACCAAGGAATTTAGTAGAGTCAACCTGAGGAATTATCATATCGTCAATTATAAGTTGATTTTCAGAGGACGGGATAAGCTTTTTACTGGATCTAAATATAATGTAGTTGGTTTTAGTGAGATTTAGGGTGAGTTTGTTGGCCCTGAACCATTCACTTGCAAGAGACAGTTCCTTATTGGCCAGACTGATCAATTGTTCATAGGAGGTGTGTGATAAGAATGCATTGGAGTCATCTGCAAATAGAATATAGCGAAGTAGTGTAGAGGAGTTGGTAAGATAATTGATGTAGATTAAGAATAGGAGTGGCCCCAGAATGCTTCCCTGAGGAACACCATATAAGATTAGATTCAGGGTAGATAAGGAGCCATTACATAAGACCTGTTGAGAGCGATTAGTTAGGTAGCTTTTAAACCACTTTAGAGCAGTGTCTCTTATACCGTAGTGCTCTAATTTATCCAGGAGAATTTTATGATCAACTGTGTCGAATGCTTTAGCAAGATCCAAGAATATTCCAATGGAGAACTCATTATTGTCCATAGCTTTAGAAATTTTATCTTGAATGTCCAATAAGGACATTGCAGTAGAGTGGCCCGGCTGGAATCCATGTTGGAGAGGGTAGAGTAGATTAGAGTGGTTGATGTACGAGAAAAGTCTATCATACATGATTCTTTCAAAAAAATTTGAGAAGTAAGGTAAGATGGAAATAGGCCTGAAATTAGAGATGACATTATTATTACCACTTTTGTGGATTGGCAGTACCTTGGCCTTTTAACATCAGTCGGTACCTCACCATTTCTAAGAGAGCAGTTAATTATATCCGCCAGAGGAATAGCCAAAATATCCATTAATGGAGATAGAATATAGGGATCCAGTTCATCTAAACCTGAGCTGTGCGTAGCTTTAAGGGATTTACTAATCGAGACAAGTTCCAATGGTGAGGTAGAGATAGTGGCAAAGGATTTAAGTGAGGAAGGAGGCAAGTAGGTTTTATAAGACTGACTGGCCTGTGGGATCTTCAGTGCAAGGGTCTGTGCCAGATTAGTAAAGTAAGAATTAAAGTGATTGGCCATGGACACTGGATCATTTATAGTGCCGTTATCAAGTCTAAGCTCATTTAGTTCAGTACTGGTTTCTCAGTTCTAGTTAACGATTTAATTACCCGCCATGTTTTTTTAATGTCATTAGTATATTTAGCAAATTCATTAGAGTAGTAATTTATTTCTAGGTTATTGCGAATGGTTTTGAATTTATTACGATATTCTGTAAATTTTAACTTATTTTCTCTGGAAGGATTCTTTATGTAAGTAACGTATAATTTTTCCTTTCTTCTTATTGATCTTAGTAGGCCCTTAGTCATCCAGGGATGCTGGAGGGAGTTTCTTTTAGAAGTTTTTTTAGGCTTGAGAGGAAAAGCAAGGTTGTAATTATGAGCAATTATTTTAGTGAAAGAGTCATAAGCTAAGTCCGTCTCATTTTGTAGGCAATATTTTTGTATGGGCGACCAATCCGTATTAGTCAATAGATTTGTATAATTATGTTACAGCTCAGTCCAGAAGCTCTGCCTCGGTTGGGCTCACCAACTGGAATCGCCTGTCTCAAGAGTTGTGCCCGAACTCCTCAGTTTGTCCTTTCCACAGTTGGCAAGAGACTGAAGTTTGTATTATTCGTCAGCAATTCCAATGGTTCGGGTCGGGAGCAGTGTTATTTTAGTTCCAGCATTAATTTCTATTCCTGTTCTTATTCTATTCCACTGTCATCATTTTTGTTCTAGTTTTAGTTCCTCTTTATAAATAAATTTTGTTCCTGTTCTAGTTCCACTTCCTATTTAGAAATAATTTTAGTTCCAGTTCCAGTGCTAGAAAATTCATATTTGTAGTTCCACTTCCACACAGTTCTCACAGAAATGTCTAACATGAACGATTAATGTCTATCAGACTGTCACACAAAGCAGTGTCTTTGACGCTGCTGATCTTCAGATTGACTGTTTCATGACAAATATGTCGTGTTCTTTGACCGGTGTATTATCACTGCTGATCTGCTCTTATATGATTGTCATAAGTTTAATGTTTTTCTATTCCGTTCTCGTCCGAGGAAAATATTGAAATTTTTATTCCTATTCTATTCTCGTTCCAGACTTATTTTTTATTCCAGTTTTCGTTCCATGGAACTAATTTTAAATAATTCTTATTCCTAGTCTATTCTCAGGAACTAAAATAACACTGGTCGGGAGCGCCACTGATGAGTTCTTTCTTGAAGTGGCGCTTTATAAATGTCAGATTGCAATATTATTACAGTGCAACTACAATTCAGATGGACCAAACAATTCCATTTACTGTGCTGACGAATTTTCAATGCTCTATGGATTGTCGCTGGATTGCGCCACGATTCACAGGCGTGTACTTAGCTAAAGCTCCAACTGCAGCATGCAGGACAGAACAGTGAGCGAAAGCGTAAGACTAATTAATAGCCAGAGCGTATACCGAAACCTCAGGCAGGACAGGACCTGATGCGATAAACCAATCATCATGACATGCGAAGAACTACTGTAACAGACGGCAACTTGTAGAGAAGAATAGCATCGGAGTAGGACATTAAAGACCTGGCAGAGAGGGAACGATAACTAATTAGACAGAAACACGAAATTCAATACTATAATGACGATTATTTCTCGTCAATTCTTGTATTTCATGGCATTTGCTTCTAGGGAATTTGAAATAAAGCAAGATTAGTGCTTTTAGGGAAGCGGAAGAAAAAGATTTTTCTCTTAGGCAAAAACAATTGCTTTTCTTTTAGGTAATCCAGAAACACAGTATTTGCTGTTAGGGAATCCGATAGCAAAGCAATTGTTTCTTAGGAAACTAAACAAAAGCGTTTGGTTTATGGAATCCAGAGTTAGCAAGGAAATTAGCAAAGAAAGTATAGTCTATATTGTTTGCCTTTTAAAAAGACGAAAGAAAGGTATTTGCTTTAAAGAAATCCCAAAGCAATTTAATAGCAAATCTTTACTAATCACCTGAATGAATAATCGCTAATTCGGAAGACAATGGTTGTAATGCCACGGATAATTGGAATGCTAATAATAGCAATTGCAATTATTGCCAGATCCGTCGATATATCACTGGCTAAAGTCAGACTGAAGACCAGCTTCCTCATGATTAATGATGGCAACGACCACACTTCCAATTCCTCTATCAGACGCTTGACACAAGTTGCTAACCCTTCACTTTCTTCAACAGAAAGGACATAAAATAAACTTAGTCGTGCATATCGCATATAATTATGCATGTAACACATAATATGAGGCTAAGAAGCTGAGGTCGCAGGTTATGGTGGCCAACATGGATACATTCGGCTATTTATGTAGCGTCTTTAAAATGAACGACAACTTACCGGGTCATCACTCACCTCATGTAAATGCCGGATGCGATTTCAAATTTCAAAGTCGTGTATAATTATTCCTAAATCGGTCGAATTCTAAGTCGATACTTTTTCAATCGTCCTCTTCGCTGTCTTCATCCAGTTATCGCATGACATCCGTGCCGTAATGAACTGAGCGCACTAATCGACGGACCAGTTAACATGTATTTATATATGTTTGCATACATGTGTGTATGTATGTTTATATGTATGTATGTATGTATGTATGTATGTATGTATGTATGTATGTATGTATGTATGTATTTATGTATGTATGTATGTATGTATGTATGTATGTATGTATGTATGTATGTATGTATGTATGTATGTATGTATGTATGTATGTATGTATGTATGTATGTATGTATGTATGTATGTATGTATGTATGTATGTATGTATGTATGTATGTATGTATGTATGT
The DNA here is from genome assembly GCA_020284085.1 of Aporrectodea caliginosa. Lineage (NCBI taxonomy): Eukaryota > Metazoa > Annelida > Clitellata > Crassiclitellata > Lumbricidae > Aporrectodea > Aporrectodea caliginosa. The sequence continues at coordinate 273,914 of JACEVL010000165.1, read as the reverse complement.
ATGTATGTATGTATGTAAGAATGTATGCCTGTATGTGTGTGTATGTATATGGTAATTTAACTTGTGAATCGAAAGTGCCGTGCTAACAGACGAACAGCAATGCCAGCTGCCAGGAAGGAAGACCATTCACACCGCAACTGATTTCAATCCTACTCAGTTCCAGATTTTCTTCGGTTCTTCGTCGCCAGTGAAACGCTGCCACGTGACGGCGTCCATTCGCGGTACTTCTTATAAGTAGAGGGTGGATGCAACACTCATCGGTCTTACTCTAGCAGTGCGTCAGGCTGCTGCTGCTATAGTCGAGGCTCTTGGTCGTCGTCGCTAATGCAGTCGTCATACAGGTTGTGTTGAATTAGGGGAACAAGTGCCACTGCTGGTGGTGGTGCATTGAGTTGAATTACCGGAACGTGTGATGCAGGTGTTGTTGCTCTCAGCTGCCCACTCTGCCTGGAAGAGAAAGAGCGGGTAGAGATGGGTTGGTCGGTATACTGGTGAAGATGGGCGTGAAAAAGCCCGTTTCCGCTCGCGGGTATCAATTTCGCCTTCTCAGTGGCTCTGGCGGGGGACTAAGTGTCTGTCGTCTGCGTGTACCTGTATATACGATGTCGATGTTGTTGTGGCTTCCGGGGCTTGCTTGCGTTTGACAACCACGACAGAAACACGTATACCCCAGAGCTAGGAAGCGTCATGTTATTAAGTGCTCTTATGTAGCGCTCCTGTTGATACCTACTTATCCGAGTCGCTGAGTACTGAGTAGTGGTATAGGTAAAAACAGGGCCGTTTAAAGGTCGTCATATGCTCTAGGCACCCTTGCATGCGTAGACTACAACTACCATCTCTGCATTAGAGCTAAACGCATAATTACGCATTCACGTCATGTATTTACGTCATGTTTCATCATGATTCACAAACACACGATTCACGAACACACCCAGCTTTGATTCTAAATCTTGTTTTAGTAGTAGTAGTAGTAGTAGTGGTAGTAGTAGTAGTAGTAGTAGTAGTAGTAGTAGTAGTAGTAGTAGTAGTGGTGGTAGTAGTAGTAGTAGTAGTGGTAGTAGTAGTAGTAGTAGTAGTGGTAGTAGTAGTGTAGTGGTAGTAGTAGTAGTAGTAGTAGTGGTGATGATAGTAGTAGTGGTAGTAGTGTAGTGGTAGTATGATGGTAGTAGTAGTAGTGGTGGTAGTAGTAGTGGTAGTAGTAGTGGTAGTAGTAGTGGTAGTAGTAGTAGTGGCAGAAGCAGTAGCAGTAGCAGTAGCAGTAGCAGTAGTAGCAGTAGTAGTAGCAGCAGCAGCAGCAGCAGCAGCAGCAGCGGCAGCAGCAGCAGCAGCAGCAGCAGCAGCAGCAGCAGCAGCAGCAGCAGTAGTAAGCCATTTATTGACAGAGCATCAAACACCATAAGATCACAAGATTACAATAACGGCAATCAGTACAAATTTAAGAAACAGTGAATGATGCAGAAGTGAAAATGTCAATTCAAGAGGATCATTTAGACCCGCTGCGGCTGCGGCTAAAATCTCAAGTTACTTTTTGCAATGTTGATTATTGAAATTTTATATCCTGGATATAGCCTACCTCATTTTCAACTTGCGTATAGGCCCCAAAAGGTTAGTAGGCGATAGGCACAGTGCCTACTGTGCCTAATAGATAATACGGCCCTGGGTAAAACAATGTACGGTATTTACTATATTTATTGTATTTATTCGTTTATTTATTATTGATTTTTAATTTATTAATTGATCTATTTCACTTGTCATCAGTAGCTCCCTGCTGAGGTTGAAAAAAGCGCTATAAAAATAGCAGCGCATATATACGCACGTGCATTCATACACAGTAAATCTGAATCAGAGTACCAACCTGTCTATGGTCGTTGCACGGATCATGCTAAGCAGACTTTAACTCATAAATTCATAATCGTCGGATTGCATAGACAGTGCCCTACCGAATAGATCACGGTATACGGCAAAATACAGCATTTTGTGTAACAAATTGTTAAAGCACGTTTGTTCAAGGCACGGTAGTCGAGAGGATAGATTCATTCATTCATTCGTTCATTCATTCCGAGAATTTATATAGCGCCTCTTCAAGAAACCTACTCAGAGGCGCTCCCAGCCCAGCCACGGCTAAAAAAGTGTGATTTGAGATACTTATAAAAGGCAGGCGAATCTAGCCGAGGCATCAATCGCAAGTCTAGTGGGAGGCCATTCCAGATGGAGGGACCCACAATCGAAAAGGCTCGACGCTGTCTAATGGAAGTGTGAGCTCGCGGGACCAAAAGCTCCCCCCTTTCTGAAGAACGCAGAGATCTACGAGCTGCGAGGTCAGAGACAGGTCGACTAAGATCTGACAAGTAGGATGGAGCACAGCCAAGAAGGCACCTCCATACAAGTGCAGCAACTCGATAGGAGATGCGCTGAGAAACAGGGAGCCAGTGAAGAACATCACGCATATAGGCAGAGACAGGAGCATATTTAGGCAGGTGGCCAATGAGGCGAGCAGCGGAACGCAGAACTCGATCAAGGCGTCCAATTAGCCCCAATGGTAGACCTACAAGTACCGAACTGCATTGATCAAGTCTACTAGTGACAAAGAGTCACAGTTGGCATTATGAGAGAGGGATCGTGAGACAACTCGGAGTTGACGAAGCTGATAGTAGCAACTACGAGTTATCGAATTAATATGCTGTGAGAAATTGAGCTCTTGATCCAAAGTGACTCCGAGGTCTCGAACTGTGAGAGAGAAAGAGATATGAGGGAAAGTCTCCGCTAGTAGGTGCAGGTCAATGGATGCCAATTGTCTGCGGGTACCGAGCCAGATGAATTGGGTTTTAGAGGGGTTCAGAAGTAAACGATTTGAGGCCATCCATGATGATAGAGCATCAATGGCATGAGACATGAACGATACAGAAGAAATTGCATCAGCAGCGTGGCAGTGAACATAGGCCTGCACATCATCAGCATAGAGTTGGTGCAGGAGGCCACAAGTAGACAGCAAGGAACTAATACCAGCTGTGTAGAGAATGTACAGTAAAGGGCCCAACACTGAGCCCTGTGGTACACCAAAAGGGGCTAGGACCCAACGGGACCTAGAAGCCCCACAACCACACAGTTAGTGCGCTCAGACAGAATGGAGCGAAGCCATTCTAAGGGGGCGCCTGCCAACCCAAAGGAAATAGAGAGATGTTGGAGCAAGATAGAATGATCAACTGAATCAAATGCTGCACTAACGTCAAATAGAGCTAAGAGTGTGACCTGACCACGGTCCATGGCGCCATAGAAGTCAGACATAAGACGAACCAAAAGAATCTCTGTGGAATGATTCCTCCGGAAACCCGATTGCTGAAAGGGAAGCAACTCATGCATGTCTAAATATGCACTTAATTGGTTGGCTACAATGCGTTCTAAAATTTTAGACAAGAACGTAACATTGGCAATTGGTCGGTAGTTGGCTGGATCAGTTGAGTCCAGACCATCTCGCTTCAAGACTGGAAGTAGAAGTGACTGCTTTTGAGAGGATGGAAGATGAGTTTCCTGAATCGACCGGTTGCACAACGTCGTGAAGAACGGCAGAAAGTCATCAATGAGTTCTTGCACGAGAAATGTAGGAACAGGGTCCAGTTCACAGGTTTTTGGTGCAGAGGCTAGAATGAGCTCACGTAACTCTATAGTCCAGTGACCTCATTTAGGACAGTAAGACGGTGATCGGTGACAGAGAATTCTGGCGGAGCAGAAGCTGAGGTAGCGTCACGTATGGCTGAAACCTTGGCTGTATGCCGCTCGAGGAATGCGTCCGCAGTAAACGGCGGCAGAGATGGCTGGCTGATCGACGACCAAGGAAGTTGTTAAAAGTAGACCATAGCTTCTTTGGTTCCGTAGACTGGCGAGTGATGATAGTCTCTGCCTGGCAGCACGGAAGGTATACTTATACGGGTTCGAAACTCCATTAAGGCGGTCACTGTCACCATCTACCTTACCGCTCTGACTGTCTGCCTGCCTGACACTGACGCCGTTGGATCTTGACCTTGAAACGATTTCACCCCTAACCCGTATATCGATTATGGTTTGACCAAGGGCGTAACTTTGCCCCAGAAAGTGGTGGTGACCAATCCCCTCCTCCTAATTTCTAACGCACTACTGGACCGCTAGCTAAGCGCAGGACACCAGCTGATTCACAAGCGCTGCGTTAAGTCAGAGGGTTGCCCAGAGGTGGTGTTCCAAGTCCAGTTGCGAAGGAGGCAAGAGGCTAGCAGTGTCGAAGCCTCAGAGACACGCTACGCATTGTCCGGCTGCTACTGCGGCGTTCAAATTACTATCGTTAGGCTACTACTGTACTACCGATAATCGACGTTATGGTACCAATAGTCATTTTCAACGCTAAATGGTTGTCCCGTAGTTTAGGTTGGTAAATTATTTTAACGCCTTGACGCTGGTAAGTAACCAGTCTACCAATGTCCATGATGATTGTCATCAATTCAGCTTCCATTTACGAGAAAAATTGTTTCATCAATTGAGAACTTCTGTTTAAGCAAGAAGCATCAATTCAACTTCTATTTAACCAAGAATTAGTTCATCAATCCAACTTCTCTTTAGGCAAGAATTATTTTTGTCAATCCCACTTCTATTTAAGCAAAGAACATCATCGATCCAGCTTCTATTGAAGCAAAGACTTAGTCCAGCTTCTATTTACGGAAACAATTATTTCCATCAATCCAACTTCTATTTGAACAAAGAATTAGTTTCATCAATCCAACTTCCATTTAGGCCAGCAATTATTTTCATCGATCCAGTTCCAATTGGCAATATAAAATAATGTAGGCCTACCAGCGTAAACTACGGTTTTACCCGCTAAATTACCATGAACTGCAGTTAGAGCTTACAGGCTACCACGGAAACATGATGCATTGCATGCACAGTTATAACCTTTCGCGGTCTCTTAACAATGAAGTGATCCATTTTTCCATATGAATTTGATAATTTGACCTTTAACAAAACCAAAATTTATGACGTCACCAAATTATGAAACCAAACATAGGCCTATAAAAGTTTAGTGTGGACACATTGTGGAAGCCTCTATCAGCATTGCTGTCATTGCGATGTTAAGTATGCATGAGTAGCCTAGAGCCCTAGACGGTAGACAGCCAAATGCTTTCATGTTAAAAAATATATTTCATTGCAGGACCAAAAGTGGTGGTGACTATCACCACCACTTTTTAAAAGTGGTGGTGACCGGACACCACCGTCACAATAGAAAGTTACGCCTATGGGTTTGACTTAGCGCCTTTAAATAAGCTGGTTCCCGTGACTTCGCTTTTTTGGGCGCTGTGGAAATTTCTAGATTACGATTACGATTACGAAGGATCTTGAACAAAGTTTTTCTCGGAACTTAATCATTCAATGATTTAAGTCTATATTTCTCATAGCGCATTGAGGATGTCTTCAATAACTATGAAATATGTCGCTTCCGTTAGTTGGACCTGTGGTTTCTATTGAGTTTCCCCTTTTACACTGTGCTATTATCTCTGTGTATCTCTGAGTTGTCTGTTTTGTGCCAGAAAAAAGCTAATCAATGTTTTATTTGTATATATGAATGATCTTGGTGCTAAATGAAGCATAATTGCCGATGGAGATTCCTGCATCAGTTGCTAAAGTACCTTATCAGCTGAAACACATCCAAACAGCACCGGAAGGGTAGTAAAACCCGTTTATTAGGGTCATTGGACTCGACAACATAAGTATCCAGACGCCAGGCTGAATGGCCAACGCGTGAACCATCGATCATAAAAGCCACACATTAATCTGTCTAGTGGTCGACTCGATTAAGTGTCATAGGCACAAGTAGTGTCTGGCGACAGAGCACATCGAGTGTGACCCAGAGTCAAACAGATTTTGTCTGATAACCACGCTTATTTTTCTCGTGTGCAACCGTGGACTGTTCGGTACACCGCTCTGGGTCTATTAACTAACAATTACGGATTCGAACCCGTTGCAAAGACTCTGGACAAGTTGTTCGAACACAATAATTGTCCAGCGTCTCAGAATACGATTTTCTTACCTCATAGTGGGCGCGTAATATGTAGAATGAGATAAATAAATAAATTTAATTACAAGACGCTCATCAAGAACTTAATGGATGGAGATATATTTACAAATAAATAAACAGACAAATAAGATAACAAATAATAAGAATAATAATACCAAACACTCTGAACTGTAGGTCACAGCTACTTGCTTTCAGAGAACGCGTTTGTCTAGCAATATCAGGCATTGTTTTGCCGCAGAAGACTCAAAACCGACAAAAGTTTATGGACCGATCGACTTGATAAACCATCAGACAACGAGAGACTTCGTGTGACCATATCTGTTGGTTTTAAATGGCGCTATATAAAAGCTAGATTTCGACGAACAAGGTCCTGAATCGTCTGGTCAGAGAACTAGGTTTGCAAAACAAGAATGCTCATCAAGAACTGGATGGATGGCGGCACATTTACGATTCTTCGACGTCTCTCATCTTTTGATCTTTTGAGCCTTGCTACAGTTTATTCATTGACTCTCTGGTCTCTTTTATGAGGTAGTCAAATGAGTCGGAATCTTGAAGGGGCGCTTATGATGATTATTATTCTAGCAATAGACATCATCCTTAAGGGAAGGGGTGCTCTCACTCCCGTTTGCCCGTACATCTATCATGCAAAGTCGCGCCTTTTCTGTTGCTCTGAATGAACGAACGAATGAATGAATGAATGTTGTAGGCCGGGCGGTATGGAATGGCCTCCTCTTGAGCTGCGCGTGTTCCCTAGGTCACTCTGACACATTCTATAAGCGCTTGAAAACTGTTCTTTTTGACCGTGCTGGAGTCGGGAACACCTCTGAGTAGTTTCCTGGAGAAGTGCTAAATAAATACTTGAATGAATGAATATATCCACCATATATATATATATATATATATATATATATATATATATATATATATATATATATATATATATATATATATATATATATATATATATATATATGAGGTGTCCGTCCCTCCTGGAATTCACATCCATTATACATGTATATCCCTTGTGCCGGCGAGTAAGGTGGTCTCCCTGACGTGGCTGTTTTGTGGCGTTGAGAAATTTCGGAGAGTTACATTACTTTGCATTACACGCGAACAGATCTTACGGAAAAAGTTGTGGCTCAAAGGAAATCCTTTTCAGCTGAGTGCATCGCCTTCTCTTATACCGAGATCAGTAGATGCTGAACTTCATTCTATCAAGAGCTGTAGCTGAACTGACGACTACCCGGCAATCACTTTACCACTACGCATCCACATCACAACCATGTCGCACAATCGTAATCGTAATACTATATATAGTAATCTCGAAATTTCTATAGCGCCCCAAAAGCCACAAAGGGCCCAATCGATAGCGCGCTTGACCTGTAATTAATCGAACGGTTGTGGGTTCGAGTCTGTTGCGCTAACAGATTTTGTGCAACGACCTGAGACAACGTGTTCACGCACGCTGGTCGCTTTTAAAGACAAGTTGCTCACACATGCTTATGTCTGTTATAAGGTAGCCTAATAAGTAGGAATCTTGAAGGGGCGCTATATAAATTCTGATTGATTGAGTTGACCGCTCAGCTTGCCTCCAATCAGACGACCACTGTCTTATCTTGAGTAAGGGGGCCTGATAGCGCATTGGATAGCACGCTGGCATAGAGAGTGAGAGGTACCGAGATCGAGTTCCGTAGGCGGACATGCTTTGTAGGCTGCTATTAGCGCCGTGTATTGCAGGCTGCTGTTCTGTTAGTAGTTAAGATTTATGTCTTCTGTCATTTGTGTTCTTGTGAATTGTTTCAATTGCATAATTGTACACTGAACCGGTTGCGGTTTGTCAACCGGATTGTTGCAATAAACGAAAATATTATTACAATTGCTCTGCGCCATAGATGTTCTGTTGTTTGGTCGTGCGCGCTTCTGAACTTTGTAAGGATGGCAATATCATATAGACCTACAGTTGTGCTGTAGTGTCTCTATCTAACAGCAGTATTTGAATTTGGCACCAGCGTATATATATATATATAACATATATATATATATATTTATATATATATATTAGCTGGGATATAAGTAACAAGTCCTGGCTGTCCTGCGATTCGTTGACCCCGTGTTCAGGGTATTGAGACTCACCCGTAACATCCGAATGATGGACCGAGAGAAAAACAAGACGTGAGTGTCTCACTCTCGTTCCTCTACGGGGACATCGGATCATTACTTTTTTACATCTAAATCACGTGATGAATTCATTCCAGAAGGATTTGTGAGGCGCTGACTTTGACTGGCGCTGTTTGTTTTCGGATCAAACCTGAGACGAACGATTTATCTCTTCCCAAGAGAGACTCTGTCGATCGGAGAGATTACGTCAGAGAACGACCCGTTTTATGGTTTCCATTAGCAACCGAAGGGGTCAATCGAAGAGTCATGATCTCTGCTGGATCTCATGGGCGCCCGGTTTAATACAACGCGTAAATAGGCTACGCGAGTGGGAAGCGTCGCTCCGTGGTTATGGGATTTGGATCGCTGTCAAAACGCGCTATCCCGACCTCTTCACGGATCATTGGATGTTGTTCGGCAACTCGTCTCGGTTGACTGAACGAGACAGACGCACGTCACTTCCGGGTCACGTGGTTTATGGATCGGCCCAAACCGGAAATGGGGTCTGATAGATCGTAGCGCCAGGGTTCGATGTCTGGCACCAAAAGGCGGCACGAGGAATCAATACAAACGAGAGATTAGAGACATTCGTTGCCAGAGTTAACGAGCGTTGTAACGCAGTTTATGCTGTAAAATGGTTATTTATATAATTTATATTGAGACGTGGGCTTTACTGAAATAGCGAGCATGTTGATGGTCAGTGCATTCTACTATTCCGGATTACAAGCTAATCTAACCGAGCAGTGCAAAACAAAGCATGATAAACAAAGCATAAAAAGAACATATCATGATATGACATATGATGATGTCGTTTTTATGCAGTTATTAATCGCCACGATCTAATGACCAAGCATCAGTCGATGGCACTGAGCAACAGTGAGTGGAAGATTGGCTGAAGGTTCCCAGCACAGTAACCGTCTGAGAGGAGGCTTGAACTCTCCGTGTTACAAGACATAGCATAACATAGCATAACATAAAATAACATAACATAGCATAACATAAAATAACATAACATAGCATAACATAGCATAACATAAAATAAAATAACATAACATAGCATAACATAGCATAACATAAAATAAAATAACATATAGCATAACATAGCATAACATAAAATAAAATAACATAGCATAAAATAGCATAACATAAAATAAAATAACATAACATAACATAGCATAACATAGCATAAAATAAAATAACATAACAAGGCATAACATAAAATAGGGTTTGGTTGACGTAATACTTCGGCCTCAATCAGCGTCCGCTCACCGTCCATTTCGTTCCTGCAAAAGACTCTCTGTCTCTGTCTCTGTCTGTCTGTCTCTGTCTGTAACATCTGTCTGTCTGTCTGTCTGTCTGTCTCTCTCTCTCTCTCTTCATAACTCTCTCTCTCTCTAACATCTCTCTCTCTCTCTCATAACATAAAATAAAATCTAGCATAACATCTCTCATAACATAGCATAACATAAAATAAAATCTCATAGCATAACATAGCATAACATAAAATAAAATAAAATCTCATCTCATAGCATAACATCTCTCTAACATAGCCTATTCGGTTTAGCATCAAGAGGCACACGAAGACGATATAAGATTTTGCGTCATTACATCTCCGTTATTATAACAAATTGCATTACGTAATGCGCCGCGATATTTCATATTATATTTTCTGTCAGGAATGCTGTAGGAATGCTATGCTGTATAGTCTAAGAAACAGAAGAGACGAAGAAAATTGACGTGGACTGACTGTGACTTTCGACAGATTGCTTGTGTTCACATAGACGCATATACATATATTTGTATATATGTATACATACAGTATGTAGAGATATATACATTTAGCTATACATGTACATACATGTGTGCAAAAATGACGCATGGCAGGCAAAAGTTCGACCGTACGTTACAGCAGAAAATAGCGTACGCGTACGGTACGTAATTTACTAAAAATAATAGCGTACGCGTACGGTACGTTCGTATTCCGTACGTATGAGCAGCCTTTAATATTAGTTGCTTCTCGTGACGTCACATTTTGTCTCCTCATTTTCTCGTCGTTTTTTTCTCGTCGTTATTACGTCACTTTACAGTTCTTATTTGTAGTTCCGTTTCAGCGAAGAGGTAAATTATTATTTTGTTTTTATTTTGTATAATTTGATTATTTTATCTACAGAAATAAAACAGGCTGACGTTATTCCTTGTTAATTCTATAATAAAAAGATATAAAAATTAGCGTACGCTATTTATTAATTTAGCCAAAAAATAGCGTACGCGTACGGTACGCATTTCAGCAGAAAAAATAGCGTACGTTCCGTACGTACGGTCGAACTTTGATGGCAGGTATATATAGATATATCTATATACGAGTGTATATAATGCTTAAATATATGTATATCATATGTGTATAAGAATTACATAATCCATGTATAATAATGGAAATACAGATCTGTATATAATACCTATATATGTATATCATATATATAAGATTGCATATATATACATATTTATATATATGTAATACTTCGCTATGTACATGTGCATGTATATATATACAGAGTGGATGGCTAGAAGGCACCAATTACCTGGCAGCTGTCGAAGTGGGTTCTTGTTCCATGGCTTCCGGGAGACTAAGAAGACCTTCGAGATAATTCCACATTAGCGCCACTCATCGCCCTAAACCCCCACCCCCACCCTCCGGTAACTCTACATCGACTCCCTTGGGATACACGTCAGCAAAGCGTCGCCTGAGAATTATCTTGTCGTATCTCCACTTTTTTTCGAAAAGCAGTTTAGAGTTGATTTGTAGCAGAATTTTTTGGATCTTTCTTCAGTTTCAATGGCTAAGAGATACGGCAAGTCGTTTTAAAGATATTCAACAAAATATACTGTCGTATGTCCTGTTTTCAGACAGATTTTATCGTATCTCCACACAACATTCGTGGTGTAGCAGTGTATGTTGTTGTATGTCCAGAGAAAGCTCGTCGTTGATTGGACGAGCAGGAGATACAACAGTATAAACCTGTGCGCTTAGCTGGATTAAAGTGTCGCATATCCAGACAAATAAAAGTTTTTAATTTAAAACTCCGGACTATATCCATGAATATTTTAACGAAAACACAATCTAATAATTGGTCGTTGCTTGATTTAATCATTTCATGTCTTTGTTTTCCGTAGGATGGTTCGTAATATTTGTAAATCCATTTTATACAAAATTTTCATAAATTTCTGAAAAACAGCTCTAATCGTTAATTTTTTAAATGCAAAGTCTTTATGCAATGTTGATGTTTTAATATGACATCTGTGTGGAAACTGTAATTTGATAATGCCCTCGTTATTGCATTGAAATTCTTATTTTTCCGCAAAATGCGTCCCAAACTTCAACCTCGATTATCTCGGAATTTTGGAAAATGGAGATACGTAAGGATAATTCTCAGGCGACGAAAGAGCAAACAGCACGGAGTAAGGTAGGCGAAAACTCAAATAGATCACATCAAATTCCACGCTATCATATCCTATTAGAAGGTGGAAGGCGCTTCATAAGTTGAGAATGTAAAGTAGAGGTCTTCAGAAACCACTAGTGTACTCGACGCGGTGCGAATACCCCTTATCCATGGGCCGCTATTGACGTGAAGCGAATAATAGTGCAATGGTTGTGGAAGTGGATCGCAAGGAAGTGACCCAGTGCTTGATGTACCACCATGGACAGGCAGTGCCTCTTCAGCCAACCCATCGCCCGACTTTAGGACTTGGACTTCTAGTGAAAGGGTTACTAAATGGATCACTAACTCAGCCAGCGTTTAAACGACATCTCATGGCTGCCAAGGCCGTTAACATTGCACTCCTTCTTTTTCCCGGCATGGGACTGGCCCTGCCAGAGTACAGGCAGTGGCGGAGTTTAGCCCATAGTACGGACCATTGCATATATATATAATTGGGAAAATCATACTATAACTGTACTGTACTCCATGGCGTTCTCAGTGGCTGGTCCGAAACATTGTGTTTCGCTGCTTCACTGGGTGCGCAGTAGCGTAACTATGGGCCCGCAGGGCCCGCAACTGCGGGGGGGCCCAGGTAAAAGGGGGCCCATTTTCAAACCTGAAAAAATGAACTATTTTAATTAATAAATGCACAGCAGAAAGCCGGAAACCGAAACTCCTTGTAAACTCCTTAGCCTTGTAAAATCAATAAATCATGCAGGCAGGCAGATGATGTGGAATATTACTATTGATGCGCGGTCGGCGCATATTTTTCTAGGCTTTGATTTAAGCTAGTGAGCAGTGACTCGAAGGCAAACTATAATCGCCAGATGACGTTGAAATTTGCAGTTAATTCACTCAATTAGTTTCACTTTTCGTCTTTGATTTATGCTGACGTCATTAGTCTCATTGCCAAGTTTCCGTCGGCCATCGTTGTTGATATTTATTTAAAAAGTTTGTTTAAATAGATTAATAAAATAGTTTTTAATAATATAAAAATGTAAAATTATTATTACTATTTTTTTAAATTATATAACAACAAAACATTAGATCGGATTACAATACAAAATTTAAGATTTAAAAATAAAAAATTGTACTAATGATGGCTAGCAAGCCTCTAAGTGGAGCAGCTAAACGACGGAAAAAGAAGGATTTACAAAACGAACTTAAAAAACGATGTAAAATTGACTCATTTTAATCAATTTTAATGCAAATCGAAAACAATTTTTAGTTGTGGCATAAGATTACAAATTAATAATAAAATAAAATATCATAAATTAAAATCATTAAAATGTATGCCTCAAAAGTGAGTCGATAATTTGAAACATAAAATTGTCTATCAGATTGTCATCGGCTGTATGGAGGGGGGCCCATTTTGAAAATCTTGCAGGGGGGCCCAGAATATGAAGTTACGCCACTGTGGGTGCGCTCAGCACTTCTCTTTTGTCTTTGAGGTCTAAACCTATAACTCGCTTCTTTCAACTCGCTAACCCACCGTGTAACTTGATTCTCTGGTTTCCTGGCCATTTATTCCAATAAACTAATAGATATTGCAATAGATATCCTGATCCGGATTCGACTATAATTCTCTAAGAGATTGTGATTCCCGACAACTATTTCAGTTTAACCGACCATCGATTGGTGCATCGCATAAAGGCGCTACAGAAGTCAATGTTGTATTGTTTTGTATCTTTGCATACAATGCAAAACAGGTTGGCACACCGCAACCTGGGACATTGAGACAAAGTACTACATTGCAAGATAGGGAAGAAGTAATCAATGTTGGTTAATCGTCGTTAGCTTTGGGGCTCAGTAAATATGTTTGCAAAGAACCATTGAGTTTGCATCTTAGAAGTAAGAAAATAAAGACTTTTACATGTATAGACTAAACTGGTCACCTGGACTTCGGATGCTGCATTTCGACATCTATTCAGAAATTGGGATATGTTGAACAAACAGTACTGTTTCTAACAATTAGCATTGTACAGTTCTCTCTAAGTAGCAAGCTACTTTCGATGCCATATAAATTGTCGTTAATACATTAATTTTACGACAGTGCCAGATGACGCCCGTGCTAATTGTTACGTTCATTTGCTGCTTATAGAGAAGTCCACGGTGTGACTGCGTAGTTAGCAATTGTTTATGTTGTGCTGTGTAATTGGTTGTCATGGCCATGCAAAGAGAGCACTGTATACGAGCTAAGCGACCAGATTGGAAACCGTCGTTTGTAGGAAGAGCGATTGTCGGACGATGGTAACCAGGACGCGATGACAGCAGCTGAGGCAGTCACGGAGACCGACAAGGCGGACCTTCAAAGGATCTGTCGTCATCGTGTGTGGGCGTGTGGATTGGTGTTTGTTTCTTCCTTTGGCGCCCTGATGCAAGTGCGCTTGTCAGATGTTAATAAAGGCTACTTTTTACTTAATCGGATTCGTAATCAAATTAAGATTTCTATCAAATAGGCATTGTCTCTCTCTTATCTCTCTTTCACATGTCTATCTAACTCTGGCCTCCGCTCTGTTCTCCATCTCGAAGTCTATCTCTATTTCTATATCTATAGCGAATCACGTCCATCCATCGATCCATCCATCGATCCATCGATCCATCCATCGATCCATCGATCCATCCATCCATCGATCCATCGATCTCGATCCATCCGTCCATCCATCCATCCATCCGTCCATCCATCCATCGATCCATCCATCGATCCATCGATCCATCGATCCATCCGTCCATCCGTCCATCCATCCGTCCATCCATCCATCCATCCATCCATCCATCGATCCATCCATCGATCCATCGATCCATCGATCCATCGATCCATCCGTCCATCCGTCCATCCGTCCATCCATCCGTCCATCCGTCCGTCCGTCCGTCCGTCCGTCCGTCCATCCGTCCGTCCATCCATCCATCGATCCATCGATCCATCGATCCATCGATCCATCGATCCATCCGTCCATCCATCCGTCCATCCATCCGTCCATCCATCCATCCATCCGTCCATCCATCCGTCCATCCGTCCGTCCATCCATCCATCCATCCGTCCGTCTCTATCCATCCATCCATCCATCCATCCATCCATCCATCCATCCATCCATCCATCCATCCATCGATCCATCCATCGATCCATCGATCCATCGATCCATCGATCCATCTGTCCATCTGGATTCCGTCCGTCCGTCCGTCCATCCGTCCATCCGTCCATCCGTCCATCCGTCCATCCGTCCATCCGTCCATCCGTCCATCCGTCCATCCGTCCATCCGTCCATCCATCCGTCCGTCCATCCATCCATCCATCCATCCATCCATCCATCCATCCATCCATCCATCCATCCATCCATCCATCCATCCATCCATCCATCCATCCATCCATCCATCCATCTTGATCTCACTTGAAGCGACCATCGACCATTGTGAAAACAGCTCTATATAAGTCAAAAGAGTAGATTAGTGTTAGGTTCTATCCTGTCCTGTCTTCTCTTAGTCTCAGCTGTTCTCTTGTATTCTATACTATCCCGTTCTTTTTCTGTTTACATGCTTAGAATGAATGTGTATGACTTTGTGCCTCTTTGCCTGCCTGCATGCCCGCATGCCTCCTTTTGCCTGCCGGTTATTTTCTGCAAATAGACACAAGTGTCTGGTTTTAGACCACAGAGAAAGTGGAGTGTTTATCGACGTTTATTAGCAAGCGACAGCTCTGAACGACAGTGTCTGAAGACTACAGGGTCTTCGCCCAACGATTGTACACGGCCAAGCAAATTGCTGTGGTTTAGCAGAGCTTTTGACCACTCGTTAGACTTACGACGTTACCAGTGATTCAGGCGATCGGCAGAACCAAAATGTCTACAAGAGCAGCCAATGCTCTGGCATTTTCTGGGAAATTGTGAGTTGTTGGTAGAATGTGGTTTCGAAGAAGGAGTGATCTTGTGTACAACGCGCAGAGGATTAGAGTTGGACACCGTGGAAAATTAGATATATATTAAAGCGACCAAAGGACAACGTCTGCATAAAGTTGTAGGCCTACTTTTAGCTTAAATTCGTGTTTGCGTGATTGGTAAACACGGGGTTTTGATAATAAATAATCACCAAGTTATCTTGTCTTTCTCGAACTCCGATCCAAGAAAGTATTCGGTCACCAAACTCAACATTCCTTCTTGGTTTCTGGCCCAAGTATGTGGAATTCTCTATTTGTTTATTTGACGTCGTTTCTAGGTCATACATACATACATACATACATAGACATACACACAAACATGCATACATACGTACGTAGGCCTATACAGTTTACGTGCAAACGTACACACAGGCCTATATTTATACATACATCAGTTATCTAGGCCTATTTGACGGTAATTGGTTAATGCAAATTAACGATTAAAGTATGCCTAACTCGTTATTATTTTTTCAGATATGTACTTGTTATATTTTAGAGTCAAAACCTTAGAATATAACAAATAAGCTGAGGCCTACATAATGATGTGACCATGATACCGAAGTGCTATGCAAAATCAATTCAAAGGGGAAGCTGATGTCTATAGAACTGCTACAACTCATCAATTTAAAACAGCGAAAAGGTGCAGTATCTCGGAAAACAACAACATTTAATATTATAGGGCCTATATATTTGTTTATTTATGAAGCATTGTTCTGTCCCAATATATACTGAATAGCATTTGTTTAATTCGTTCGTGCCTTTTGCGTCCCGACACTTTTTACCCGTGAACGAGAGTCAACTTCCCCTATAGAAGAAGTCAACGTATATCAGCCTGAATCGATGATCTCAGATCAGAGACGAACAGATCTAGCTTTATCGACCAATCAACATCTGAAAAATGGGACAATGAAAGGAAAAAGGAAAAAAGGAGGAGTAGTGTTGGGAAAACGGGCTCGGTTAGAAAATGAATCGTCTGGAAGTCAACATTAGTTTTACGCTGATGCGGTGAATCCATCGACCGTATACAGACGAGATAGGACAGTATATATACACGAGATAGCGATCGAGGTTGTAAACGACGACGTTTTTCCGTCGAAGAATGAGAAGAACGCTGTGCAGTCGTGGCGTTTATGGGTCTCAGCGGAGCAACTGATATTTGGATGGAAAATACGACAGAGATCTCGCCCCGTTCAATAGAAAACTCACTTTGAACCCAGCAGAACATCTAGTAAAAGGACAAACAACGTTAGATGAATTATAGGCTATAGCTCACTAAACGTAATCCAATTCGATCTAATCTAATCCAAACCAATCTAATCTAAGCAAATCCAATCCTATCCAATCCAATCTAATTTAACTCGTTATACTGTTTCGCAATCGTAATTTCAAAATTTCTAAATGCTGTACACGTACTTAAAGAAAACTGTTTAGTCACGAGCGCTACGTCATGAATGCATGTCAGAGGAGTTGTGTGAAGTCTCGGGTTAGCCCCGAGCCTCACAACAGAACAGCGGAGTGATGCACCCTTGACCTGCATCTTTGTAACGATCATCTACACCAATAGATAGGAAGCAAACTAGAGCGCCCTTTTGTGATTGGTCCTATGGATGAAACGTCATAGATATGTGTACGCTAAATTAGTGACGTCAGAGTATTTTTAGGTTACTTGATAATGGCTGCTTTGATTGAAAATTGCGCTTTTAATCAAATCAAATCAATTTATTGCAACACAGAAACATAACAGCAATATATATCTAATTGCAACCCCAAACATAACAGCAATATATATTACATAACGACATAAAGAGAATAAGAAACCAGGGTTTCACTGACGCTGCCTAACTTGTTGTATAGCCTATTTGAACTTTGGGGGTTATTTTACCTTGTCCTGAGTGTAGAGCAGTGAACTAGATAAGTTAGGAGTCGTTTGGTCGGTAACTGGTTACCTTTTAGTCGACTTAAATAGCGCTAATGTCCCAGACCATTCTGTCCTCCCGCCATTAGTAACTGAGCAGAACTGAGTGTAGGAATGGTTGGTGAGATAAATGCCACGATAGAGAGTTAACGGCTTTGTTCGCAGGCAATTGAAAAGATAACGGAATTTCTAATTATTTTTAGTTACATGTCGAATCAGAGACAATTGAATATGTAAACACAAGACAAGTGCCGTCAGTTTATTGTGATTAATGTTTAATCTTGTTCAGTCTGGTTTCCGCCGCCTCCACTCCACTGAAACTGCTGTCCTTAAAGTTTATAATGATATAATCATGGCACTTGACTCTGGTTTCATAACTGCCCTTCTGTTACTAGATTTCAGCTCTGCCTTTGATTGTGTTGACCATTCCATTCTCATTCAAGTGCTTGAATCTCAATTTGGCATTATGGCCTCTGCTCTTCTCTGGATTGCTAATTTCTTGACAAACCGATCACACTCTGTGCGACTTGGTTCTAACACTTCTAGGAACTTCAATATCCTCTTTGATGTACCTCAAGGTTCTATACTTGGCCCCCTCTTGTCAGGGCCGTATATCTGTTTCGACAAGTGGGGAGGGAAAATTCCACATCAGAAGTGTGTATAACTGTATACCTACCGTAAGAAGTCAACGACTGAGTTCAGTTACACACTATTATAGCTATTGTTAAAACTAGGGCTGGCATTGAACGCGTTATTAACGCGATTAATGCTTTAATTAATTAACGCGATTAAATTTTTAACGCAGTTAACGCTATTGTCACCGCGCCTAATTATTTTAGAAATGCGCCGAAACAATTCTTGATAAAACCGTTCAGTTTAAACTTTAAAGTAAAAACTAAAAAGTAAAAACAAGTAGGCTACTAAAAGCATGTTTGCTTTTTATTTATTGACTGAAAGCATATATAGCGCGTATTCAACGTAGTCACTCAGAGTTGTTAGAGTAGTTTTACTTGTTATCAATAATTGTGACATGCATTAAAAATTAATCGCGTCATTACAAATTTTAATTGTGCGATTAATTTCGATTAAAATTTTTAATCGTTGCCAACCTTTAGTTAAAACATGTACCGGTAGGGTAGAGTGGGGCAAAACGCCCCCTTTAACGGTTTTTGCTAAATTACAACATGAGTAACAGCATTTTAGGCATGAAATTATTGCAAGATCTTGTACTGAATGTCCCAAGTAAAGTAAAATTATGTCCGATCAAATTCCCCAAAAGATTAAATTAAAAAATAATAAAATACAGGATGCTTCAAGGGGGCGTTTTGCCCCACCTGGGGCAAAACGCCCCCTGTGAGGTGGGGCAAAACGCCCCCGTGATCTGACCCCCCCGCTACCTGAAAAGTCGATGCACATAATCAACTGCAATCACTGCATTGATGCAACAATAACTATAAGAAGTAAAGATCTCTAGAATTTTTTAAAAAGATGTCATAAAAAGTAATTAAATAAAAAAATACTCTTTGCTCCAGGCGACTCTCAGGTGAGGGGGGCGTTTTGCCCCATGTCAGTATTTTCCATAGGGGGCGTTTTGCCCCGCTTGGTGCTACCTTGTGAGATTGCCCATATAATAAAAAATTGATATGTTAAAGCCCCATTTATTGTGCACAGTAATTCGATATAGGGTATACTTTAGACCTATATTGGTATTATTGGCTATGTCTAGCATTTTGGCACCATTAATGATACAGAATTGGCGGCTGACTCTTATAAGGAAACACGAAAAAATCAATTTTTCTAAAATAAAAATAAGCAAACCATCTAAAGATAAATAACTGACGATTATCTCATTATAGGGTACAACTAAGAAACCCCAGAACATTCAAAAATTTCATTACATGGCACAGGGGGGGACAGGGTCGGGAGGGGGCGTTTTGCCCCGCGGGGGCGTTTTGCCCCACTCTACCCTATAGGTAAAACCGTAGTTAACGTTGCCAAATTATTTAATCTCTCAGTGCCGTACTTTACGTTGGTAAGTATTATGTCAATGATAACTTTCATCAATCCAGCTTCCATTTAAGCAAAAAATTATTCCCATCAATCCAACTTCTATTTAAGAAAAATTTAGGGCCTACTTATCATCAATCCAAACTTCTACCTTCGAAAAATCTCGAGGTTGCAACTGCGATTGCGATTACAAGTACAAACTGCGACCAATGCGGATTTCTTTGTGGAAAAAACTAAAATTTACACCTATAAATTATGCTGTTTGTCAATCTTGATGATGCACAGATTTAGGCTTTGGGCGTATGATTAGTAGTTTATAAAAATGTGAAATGTAGTCTCAACAGTTAAAATAGTGTGCACTTCCACCGTTTAGTTGTAGCCTACTCACCAGCACACCTTCCAGCTGATTTGGAAAACGACAGATAACACTGTTTAAATGATTTCAAGATGGTCCCCTAGACATTGCAGCACTTTATTTATCAATTTCATTTATTTAAAATTATTTATAATCCTCTGTAGTAGGTCCTACACTCGAATGCAGTGATGACTGATGAGGTCTCGAGATGACCAGTTGGTTTATTCTATGGTTCTCCTCCCACCCTGAAAGTCCACATTCACAATATATATGTAGGTCTATATATATAATTATTATATTATATATAATTATATATATATCACAGCTGTCTTCATAATTTGTCGTCCTGTCTCCGAACACTCTGCCCTGTTGTAGGATGATGCGCTGCGCTTGACCGCGTGTCACAACATAAGTTCTGCCAGCTTCGAATTAAGAAGAGCCACATTCACACCTGTTTTAGCCTTCAAGCCGACAGGCTAAGGTTTCTTGCAGTAGGCTATCCATGTTCCCGCAATAAATCATTCTACAAGACTTGGCAGTCGTACGTCTAGCTCGGTGACCCTAATACTTATGGCACAGCTCAGACTAAATTATGTGGGGAGGGAATTCCTTCACGTTCCCTCCCCAGGCTTAAAAGTGGGGAGGGAATTCCCTCCTTTCCCTCCCCAGGATTTACGGCCCTGCCTCTTGTTCATCCTCTATACCTCTAACATTGTTCACATTGCCTTCAAACACGGTATCCTTATACACCTTTATGCTGACGACACACAACTCTATATTAAACTTGCTGCCAAAGACTTTGATAATGCAATGTTTCGCTTAATAACTTGTTTCACTGAAATCCAATCATGGTGTTCATCCATGCGCCTTAAACTGAATGCCTCCAAGACAGAACTTATCTGGTTTTACCGCAACCCGTTACCTACCGGTAACTCACAATTATTCCACACTGTACTCAATCTTAGCCCAGATTGCTCCATCAAACCAGCTGATGTTGTCCGAGACCTTGGTGTCCTCCTTGATAACTCGCTGTCTATGAAAACTCATATCTCCAATATAACCAAATCCTGTTTTTTCCATCTCAGACGCATTCGGCAAGTCAAGAAAAGTCTTAACGAGAAATGTGTTCGTACCCTAGTACAGGCCCTTGTCATTTCTAGAATTGACTACTGCAACTCAGTCCTTTGTGGTCTTCCTGCATCTACCCTTCAACCTCTTACAGCTGTTCTTCATTACGCTGCTAAGCTTATCAAGAACCAAAATCCTCGGGATCACGTCACACCGACCCTCCGTGAACTACACTGGCTTCCCATACAAGCTCGCATCAATTTCAAAATTTGTCTTCTAATGTACAGAATCTACACAAACTGTTCTCCTGCATACCTTTCTTCACTTGTTACACCCTGTTCCTCTCTCCAATCCAGACGAGGGCTACGTTCATCGTCTCAAGGTGATTTTGTTGTGACACGATCACTCAAAAACTTGGTAACAGGGCATTTGCGCTAGCCGGCCCGGCTGAATGGAACAAACTCCCTGTCTTTATCCGCAAATCCTCAACTTTATCGATTTTCAAAACTAACCTTAAAACACATCTGTTTAAGATTTACTATGATTGATTTTTCTGTTACGCGCTTTTGTGCAAGATTCCAATTTTGTTTAGGCGCGCTATAAATAACAGTCTAATAATAATAATAATAATAATTGCTAGAAAAACACTTCGAAATTGTAATAGGCTACAATTGTTCAGCCATTTTGTAGTAATAAAACAACAGTTATTGGCTAAGCCGGAAATGTCTTGTCTGGATTCAGATAATGAAGTGGGTGCAGATAGGGCAGAATCGGGTGGTAGGGATGCACCTGCATGCGTTGTCCCTCCGGCCTTGGGTGACCCTGCAGATCTCACCCATGCAGATCTGAGGTCACAGGTAACTGCATTGTTGGCCCTTCTTACTGCCAGACAGAGTGATATTCTGGAGAGGTTTAATGACCGCTTGGAGGAGATAGGAACCCGGATGGAGAAATTATGGACCCGTATGAACCCTGACTCGGTGCAATAACCAGTTGTTCTCCCTCAGAGAACCGCGGAAATGTCCCGCCTTGAAACCACGTCGGACCACAGCCTGGTAACTCCGTCCACTTATGGTTCTCTCCGGTCACATGGTGCTAGTACCGTCCCAGAGGGAACTGACCTTTGTTCTGCCTCGCAAGACCGATTTCTCTCGTTGCCTACTAATCCTTTACCGTTTCGGGGTCCTGAGGTCGTAACCCTGCCCTACGAGTGGAGGCCTGAGGAACTAGGGGCTGCGGCCGCACTGTATTCCCTGGGTGCCAGTCCGAGGGGGGACGACGCGACAGTTGTCCAGGGATCCCAAGTGGAGATCTAAGGCCGTTTGCCAGCAGATTAGGGAGAGGGCAAAGGCGGATTCTGTCAGGGATGAGAACGATTGGTAGGCAGAGGACAGGAGGGATCAGGGCAGGAATTATTGAAGAGGTGAGACTTTATAGTCTGAAGTGGAAAGAGTGATGGATGCAGGAGTCTGAGGCAGATGACGGTGGGTGAGCGGAGATATTGGCGAAGGAAGAGCTGGGAATTTTCAGGAATTCAAGACGGAGGTCGTCGAAGAGTCGAGGTGCATTGTGGTACATGAATATTGATCGGTTTGAGAACTTGAGAAGTGACAAAGAGGTGGGAAACAGTTAGATAGAAGGTAGCCTAGTCGAGTAGAGTGGGGTACTGGAAGGCGAAGAGGTCGCTAATTTATAGAATGCATTGCATGTATGTACAGGTCTACAACTCTACATGCACGCGTGTGCACATGCATAGGTCCATTATAATAGGTTCATTGGCTCGAAATTAGCCGCATTCAAAACTAACCCACCCCACCAGTCAATATGACTAAGTGGTTTCTGAAATCGTTGCATCGATTCATGATTCTTAAACAAAATTTTCAAGACGATTAGAATAAATACACCTATTTCGTATATAGACATTTATATAGCGCCTGGCTAGGCCCTCTGCACATCTGACAAATCTGCAGCATAAGCCGCATTCAGACAATGAGGACATGGCATCAATAATGTTCGTCTGAAAACAAAACTGAAACTGCTGCAACATGAATTGAACTGAACGTGTTTTTTCGAAGCATATATTATGCGTATTCCAATCGTCGAATAGTTTCGCTTAAATGCTTTTTTGTTCTTTGAATAGAAGTTAAAAAAACGAATTTAACAAAAAGCCTCATTCTGTTTCACTGATTAGTCTGGATCCCTGCTCCGCAGAGGAATTTAATCTGTTGGTTTGGCGCCAGTCTTTCCTCCACAAACGTTAATTTAGGACGTATGCTATTGACAGTCGAGGAAACACGGCGCTCTCGTTCCGCACTGTGATTTGTGTCGACTTAGGTCGAACTAAGCGATAAGAGAACAAACGCACCGCCAGGCGTAAGGTGCAAATGATCATACGAAACGGAGCAACAGACACTCGTGTCTAAGAAACGACCGAAATTAAACGGACCTTCTCTTGTGCGTAAAGCCATGCTCTGGGGCCAACAGTGGTACAATGCAGGCCATCGAAAGGCCAAAGTCACGTGGTTTTCCGGGTATTTGGACCTTTTCAAGTAGATTTATTGTAGGCTAATGCGCTGTAACAATAGCATTCGTACGGTAGGCCTATAACTGAGTCAGCCACAAATTTGTGAAATCTGCATGCGTATAATTATTATATCCCTGAATATCAAGTGGCTTAAAGCCTCAAACGATGCATTCGTATTTGCAAGTTGTTTACAAGCAGTTTTGCGCATTGCATTTCTTCCACATAATCATCTTGCATTAGACAACTCGCACAATCGTTCGCATGCACCTCTATCTAATGTCATCTAATTCAATCCATTCTAATCTGAAATAATCTAATCTATATATCCAACATAATATAATTAACTATAATCTAATCTATTAGGATTTCTATAGCGCCGTTACCATAATATCAACGAAATCAATCGCTACCGCAGTATAACCGAAATCGAAAAACCACAGTCCATTGTAAAGCCATGGCAGGTTGAAGTCCGATATATCAGAGTAACGAGAAGCAGGATGCGGTGAGTAGACCTATTCAAGTTGAAAGAGACGAGTCTTCAGTTTGGATCTGAACGACATCGAAGAACTGAAAGAACGAACTGAATTTGAGGCGAATTCCAAAGATTCGGACCCGCGAACGAGAAATCCCGAGTGACCAATAACACTGTCCCGTCTGTCCGGGTGCAAGGCAGAGCAAGAGCCATAGCATTAACTGACCGAGTAGCGTATAGTATAGCTATTTGCATAAGGGGTGAGCATATGCAGGTCTCACTGACCCATTCAGAAAACTTCTATAGCGCCGTTATCGCTATGCAAGAGGCATTAATCGATTTTATAACATTAATCGATTTTATAACATTAATCGATTTTATAACATTGATCGATTTTATAACATTAATCGATTTTATAACATTAATCGATTTTATAACATTAATCGATTTTATAACATTAATCGATTTTATCGCCATGCATTAATCGATGATCTAATCTAAGAAAAATCGCGCTTCGAAAGCACACTCCACTGTATTGTAGATTTCAGATCAGATGCCCTCGCGTACCTGACCCAAGACTTCGAGATCTGTTATTTCCTTGACACATACATACATCAAACAACCTGATCGTTGGACCAATTCCTTGAGAGTCTGGAGGACGGAGCACTCAAACACCCCCTTTGTAACCCAGCGACCAACAAGATAGGCGCAAATTTGATCAAGAATTTTATATTTTTTGAATCGAGGTTACTTGTCATGTAATGTAACGATATTTTAGGCGATGAAATGCCATCTGATGTGATGCAATGCAATGTAGGTCTACTGCAGTTTCAATTCCTGAAAATTTCCAGCTCCTTCACCAATATCTCCGCTCACCCACCGTCATCTGCCTCAGACTCCAGCATCTAAACAAATGCTTTTGAGGTAGGTCTACTTACTCTTACTGGATCAACCTGACTATTTCCCTCTGGACTCATCTTGATTTCTAGACTTCGAAAAATGCCAGTGAACCATTCATTATGGACGTTGTCACTGTTAAATATTTGTAACTCCATCACAGACTTTCCGTCCGTCCGTCCGTCTGTCTGTCTGTCTGTCTGTCTCTTGACGCCGTTGACGGACTGAGCTAATTACAACTTGGTTTTAATGTGCCATCGGATCGAGAGTCTGGAGAGTTGTAGATTATTTGCGCTTAGCACTTATGCTCCGGCGCCACAGAACTGGTCATCAACGACAAGAATTTAAATTCTTACCACATCCGGTGTGATTTTCCTGCTCTAGAAGTCAAAGACGCCCTGATGACACATGCTTTGTGTCGTCAGTTGAAGAGGGGAAACTCGTCTAAACTGCCTCCTGGGAAGGCAACGGGAAATCGTCCTGCCATGATCTATAGAAGAAGAGGAATTAAGGCTGGTCTCATCCCAGTCCTGTCGTGTAACGCCGCATCTGCCTCATTCGAATACCAAAAATACATTGCCGTCACCACATTTAACGCATACATTATACACACGTACATGTAACCTACATATAAATCGACCTACATATACATATACAGATAGATATACAGATAGGGCCTACATATATGTATGTACATATATATATACATGTACAGATATACATATACATAATATACAAATTATACTTATACATAGTCATATACATATGCAAATATATATATATATATATATATATATATATATATACAGATACATATGCCATATACATACATATACGAATTCATAGGCGTATGCAAATAAATATGCATAGACTATACCTATACATGCCCATCTGCAAATGCACGTGCGCATACACGTACATATGTAATTAAATATAGAAATACATATTTATGTAACATATGCATACACATGCCCATATCGTTGGAATGCATATACACATATATGTTACATATGCACCTACATTAGACACATGTACGTATGCATAATAACAGTGGCGTAACCAGGGTTTCCCAAAAATTACGCAGTTTCGAGGCCTGTAAGTGCCTTAAGAAAGGCGACATCATCCAGAGCCTCTTCACAGACGAGATCTTTCAGCGCCTCTTCACAGGCGAGATCTTTCAGCGCTTCTTCATAGGCGAAATCTTTCAGCGCCTCTTCACAGGCGAGATCTTTCAGCGCCTCTTCATAGGCGAGATCTTTCAGCGCCTCTTCACAGACGAGATCTTTTAACGCCTCTTCACAGGCGAGATCTTTTAACGCCTCTTCATAGGCGAGATCTTTCAGCGCCTCTTCACAGGCGAGATCTTTTAGCGCCTCTTCATAGGCGAGATCTTTCAGCGCCTCTTCATAGGCGAGATCTTTCAGCGCCTCTTCACAGACGAGATCTTTCAGCGCCTCTTCACAGGCGAGATCTTTTAACGCCTCTTCACAGGCGAGATCTTTCAGCGCCTCATCACATGCGAAATCTTTCAGCGCCTCTTCACAGGCGAGATCTTTTAACGCCTCTTCACAGGCGAGATCTTTCAGCGAATCTTCACAGGCGAGATCTTTCAGCGCCTCTTCACAGACGAGATCTTTTTAACGCCTCTTCACAGGCGAGATCTTTTAACGCCTCTTCACAGATGAGATCTTTCAGCGCCTCTTCACAGGCGAAATCTTTCAGCGCCTCTTCACAGGCGAGGTCTGTCAGTGCCTTGAGAAAGGCGACATTATCCAGCGCCTCTTCAAAGGCGAGATCTTTCAGCGCCTCTTCACAGGCGGTATCTTTCAGCGCCTCTTCACAGGCGAAATCTTTCAGCGAATCTTCACAGGCGAGATCTTTTAACGCCTCTTCACAGGCGAGATCTTTCAGCGCCTCTTCACAGGCGAGATCTTTCAGCGCCTCTTCATACTCATAGGCGAGATCTTTCAGCGCCTCTTCATAGGCGAGATCTTTCAGCGCCTCTTTACAGACGAGATCTTTCAGCGCCTCTTCATAGGCAAGGTCTGTCAGTGCCTTAAGAAAGGCGACATCATCCAGCACTCTTAACAGGCCAGATCTTTCAGCGCCTCTTCACAGGCGAGATCTTTTAACGCCTCTTCACAGGCGAGATCTTTCAGCGAATCTTCACAGGCGAGATCTTTCAGCGCCTCTTCACAGGCGAGATCCTTTAATGCCTCTTCACAGGCGAGATCTTTTAACGCCTCTTCATAGGCGAGATCTTTCAGCGCCACTTCACAGGCGAGATCTTTCAGCGCCTCTTCACAGACGAGATCTTTCAGCGCCTCTTCATAGGCGAGATCTTTCAGCGCCTCTTCACAGGCGAGATCTTTCAGCGCCTCTTCACAGACGTGATCTTTCAGCGCCTCTTCACAAACGAGATCTTTCAGCGCTTCTTCACAGATGAGATCTTTCAGCGCCTCTTCACAGGCGAGATCTTTCAGCGCCTCTTCATAGGCGAGGTCTGTCAGTGCCTTGAGAAAGGCGACATTATCCAGCGCCTCTTCAAAGGCGAGATCTTTCAGCGCCTCTTCACAGGCGGTATCTTTCAGCGCCTCTTCACAGGCGAAATCTTTCAGCGAATCTTCACAGGCGAGATCTTTTAACGCCTCTTCACAGGCGAGATCTTTCAGCGAATCTTCATAGGCGAGATCTTTCAGCGCCTCTTCACAGACGAGATCTTTCAGCGCCTCTTCATAGGCGAGGTTTGTCAGTGCCTTAAGAAAGGCGACATCATCCAGCACCTCTTAACAGGCCAGATCTTTCAGCGCCTCTTCACAGGCAAGATCTTTTAACGCCTCTTCACAGGCGAGATCTTTTAACGCCTCTTCACAGGCGAGGCGAGCGCCTCTTCACAGGCGAGATCTTTTAACGCCTTCACAGGCGAGATCTTTCAACGCCTCTTCACAGGCGAGATCTTTCAGCGCCTCTTCACAGGCGAGATCTTTCAGCGCCTCTTCACAGGCGAGATCTTTCAGCGCCTCTTCATAGGCGAGGTCTGTCAGTGCCTTAAGAAAGGCGACATCATCCAGCACCTCTTAACAGGCCAGGTCTTTCAGCGCCTCTTCACAGGCAAGATCTTTTAACGCCTCTTCACAGGCGAGATCTTTTAACGCCTCTTCACAGGTGAGATCTTTTAACGCATCTTCACAGGCGAGATCTTTCAGCGCCTCTTCACAGGCGAGATCTTTCAGCGCCTCTTCACAGGCGAGATCCTTTTAGCCTCTTCACAGGCGAGATCTTTTAACGCCTCTTCATAGGCGAGATCTTTCAGCGCCACTTCACAGGCGAGATCTTTCAGCGCCTCTTCATAGGCGAGGACTGTCAGTGCCTTGAGAAAGGCGACATCATCCAGCTCCTCTTCACAGACGAGATCTTACAGCGCCTCTTCACAGGCGAGGTCTTTCAGCGCCTCTTTACAGGCGAGATCTTTCAGTGCCTCTTCACAGACGAGATCTTTCAGCGCCTCTTCACAGACGAGATCTTTCAGCGCCTCTTCACAGGCGAGATCTTTCAGTGCCTCTTCACAGACGAGATCTTTCAGTGCCTCTTCATAGGCGAGCACTGTCAGTGCCTTGAGAAAGGCGACATCATCCAGCTCCTCTTCACTGACGAGATCTTTCAGCGCCTCTTCACAGACGAGATCTTTCAGCGCCTCTTCACAGGCGAGATCTTTCAGCGCCTCTTCACAGACGAGTTCTTTCAGCGCCTCTTCACAGGGGATCTTCAGACCCTACCACAAGACATCTTGGGTGGACAATGACGACGACGTCATCAACAATGAGGCGGATGGAAATACCGTCAATACGATATTATCGCATCGCTCGAAAGAGTTCTGAATCTCTTTTAATAAAACGCTCTGCTTTAGACGTGATAATAATAATAATAATAATAATAATAATAATAATAATAATAATAATAATAATAATAATAATAACAATAATAGTAATAATAATAATAATAATTTTTTATCGTTTTTATTATTATTATTAGTATAATTAGTATTAGTATTAGTATTAGTATTAGCCTAGTATTAGTATTAGTAGGCTATTAGTATTAGTATTAGTATAATTAGTATTAGTATTAGTATTAATAATGGCAATAACCAAGTAAGTAAGTAAGCATATTCTTTATTATATCGGTTGCAGGAGAGCTGGCCACGCAGGTGGACCAGCTCATTTTGAATCAACGGACTTATGTAGGGCCTACTGAGTTTTGCGTGGACCAGATGACATTAGCTTACGATGATTTAGCCTAAACTAGATAAGTGTCGGTCTGTGATCGAAATTTCAAAAGTGTCACTAAAATTTGCAGTGTCTTTCACTAAGTCCGCGAAGGGCAATGCTTTTTCTAACCGTACTATAACAAAGTCTGCACAATAGAAATTCAACGAATAATAATAATGGGGTCGTCCATTAATTATGTCAACAAATTTTAGGCAGTTTTTGACCCCCTCTTGTCAACAACTGTCAAACATTGACGGACCCCTAAAAAATTATGTCAACAATCTCAGAACCCTCCCCCTCTACAAAAAAGAAACAAAATGGCTCGATACATGTATACATTTTTTATATATTTTTAACACTAAAAAATGCAATCTCGAATTAAAAAAATTATGAGTTTAGTTTATTACCAGCTTTCTTGTAGTATTAAACATTAAGCACTTTATACATTTTAGCATTTCTTAATGTTTTCGCTACCATTTGGAAGAGTCTGTGTTGATTTATTTTAGAAAAATTTCTTGACGTCAACTTGTACCGAACCCCTTCCCTTGTCAACAACTGTCAAACTTTTCCAAACCCCCTCCCCTATTTTGTTGACATAATTAATGGACGACCCCAATCTAGAATCTCAAAATGTAATCTAAATGGTCAAAAAATTGTTGAGAACGGTTAAAATCTTAACGCAGTTGCGTAATTGCGTAATTGCGTAATGCTAGTTACGCGCATGCATAATAATATGCACATCTCAGGTTTGGCTGACCGCGATACCTTCGTTCTGCATCCCGAGGTCAAATTGTTGTTCCCATTGCCACGCATTTTAAAAATGAAACGTCTTCCTTCCACCTTAAATAATCAATCATCCTTTGAATCTGCATGCAATTTATTAGCCAGGAAATCTGTATGTACCTTTTACATACCCATTTTTAAAACTGTTCCCTATTGCCGGGGCTGCATGGACTGGGGTGCCTATGGCTGGGAATCTTGGATAGGCGCCATATAAATGATCTGAATGAATGAATGAATTAATTAATGTAAAGGAGAGAAGAAGAACAGCAGTCCCTTAAGCTATTAACAGCCCTGAGGCAGCCATGGGTGTGAAGTGTCAGCAACTTCATTTTTTCTTATCCTCGGGATATACAACAGAACTGACACTGATAGGACCACTATACTCCGGATTCGAGATTCAACTGGTTTCAGGTGCGCTGCCTTTGAATGCCGCATTTATGAGAGTAGGCCACTGAGGGGGAACATTTCTGTCCCAGATTAAGCCTTCTTTGCATCAAGAATAAAATAGTTTAGTGGTTAGCGTGCTGGACTGTCAATCGAGAGGTCTTATTCTATTGGTTCAGATCCCCATCTGGACTTAAATCTAGTTCGAGATTTCTGCGCCATCTGCGCCATTAGCCAACCTAGCTATGAGCAGTGATCGTGGGAAGATGAGACGGCTAGGGAGAGGACTGGCCACCCGCCCTCATATGCCGAGGAGGCTAAGAAAGTGAAGTCTACTAACACTTCGTAACCACGGCTGCCTCTCAGACTGGTTCATGGGACTGCTCTTCTATTCGTCTTGTTCTTCTTCCTGTGCTGCAATCTAGCGAACTTCCTGCGATCTATAATGCAGTTTATTCGACAGATGGCGCTGAAGACTCATCGAATTACATGTGCCACTAAAAGAGCCTATTAGCTCAGCGTTAGAAAATGTTTTATAGTCTATTCTGCTGCTATTAAAAAATTTATTGCTCAATCTTAAACTGTGCCTTTTATTACAAAATAATAAAACTAAGAAGATAATGGCTTATTGCAGAGATTTTAATCTCGGATAGCACGTTCCGTAGACGGACACTCATTCAAATAATTACGGGCAGCAGTGGCGAAGGATCTCACCTGAATAACATCATCAAGAAATGAGCAGGGTCGAGGCAGCACGGTCGATATGGCACAACGTGCTCGACTGCACTTGCTTTCTAAAGACTACGCCTGTAATTGGCATTATTTGACATACGATTTCGACAAACTATGTATGAAATAATTCAGTTGCTGAATGCAGTAAATGTAGACAGGCACAGGGAGTGGATTTAAACTGGTGCTCATTGTTCGTATCTTGCGTCTGGATTGCCCTCTTGCGTTTCGATTGCCGTGGAGTATTTGAGCCTAATTCTTCGATCTAGAGAACATATATCGGAGTAGACTGTAATTAAATGCACAGCTTTTACCTTTTTATCCATCTAGTTTAACTTGCAGGAATCTTGATTGCTTGCTTGGTTGAGCCACAGGCTAAAAAGTCAAATCTTGCGACGACTAGTTCGATCACTTACAATCATTCAATCGTCGTGAAACTTGGCAGATAGACTCGCCCTCGCACACACTTCATTCTATCAAAATTTCAGCTCCCCAAAAAAAGGCTAGCTTATAGAATCGGGGACTAAACTTTTCGAATCGGGGAATCCCCTTTTCCGATACGGAGCGTTGTCATTGGCCAGCGTTGTGATTGGCCGCAGTCGTAAAATGAACGCGGACTATATATTTGTAGAGGTAACTGCTTCATAAGACGCATTATAGGATACTAGATGGATATAGTAAAAAACTTTGTTTTTACGGGCTGTATTTTATTATCCATCTAGTTTAACTTACGGAAATCTTGAATGTTTGAATGTTTATTTGAGCCACAGGCTAAAAAGTCAAATCTTGCGACGACTAATTCGATCACTTACAATCATTCAATCGTCATGAAACTTTGCAGATAGACTCGCCCTCGCAGACACTTCATTCTATAAAAATTTCAGCTCCCCAAAAAGGCTAGCTTATAGAATCGGGGAATAAACTTTTCGAATCGGGGACTCAACTTTTCCGATACGCAGCGTTGCCATTGGCCGCAACAAAAACGGGCGCGCTGCCTGATTAAACGCACGCTATGACGTAAAATGACGCGGACTATATATTTGTAGAGGTAACTGCTTCATAAGACGCATTATAGGATACTAGATGGATATAGTAAAAACTTTGTTTTTACGGGCTGTATTTTATTATATACTAATTAAATTGTTTGAAGTGATAGCAAAATTTTCCTTCCAAAATACAATACAGTACAGTGCAATGCAATAAAATATAAATAGGTATACAATAATGATTCAATACAGTTGTGATATAACAATGTCCACTTTATATTCTTTTGTTAATGTGATTTTGATGGACCCATCTTATGTTTTTATTTGTTTGCTTGAATTTGAGCCCAAGGCTTACTCCACTTTAAGTATCTATTGGCTGTCTTTCTTTTACTATCTGCGCTTTTTTTTACATGTTTAGGTGTCCCTATTTAGCGGGATACATGATCCCTTCTGGGCCTCTGAGTATAGCCAGTACATGTCAAACCTTTACCTTATTGTTTCATAGTTCGTGTTTCTCTTCTGATGGTTACAGAAATAAATGGTTGATTGATTGACGTTCAGAAGAGCACACCGAAGCAGGGCAGAAGAAAACATTAAGAATCGTAAGTAGGCCTATACTGGAAGAGGTGCAGGGACATCCAAGACATGCAAATACCAGAAACAACGTCATACTTTAGAGCAAATGCCGATCGAAGTGAGGATCGATCAACTTTACAGCTATTATAGGCGTAACTACTGTATGTATAATAATTATGATTGCAGATGATTTGCACATGTTTATACACGAGGAGTGCCAGCTTGAAGCGGATGCACTCAGATAGAAGAAGCCAGTGAACATGTTGTTAGAAGGTTCCACTTAGAAAAGATAAAGCTATGGTTTTCGATAAAAAATCTATTCTTTCAAGGAAACAATAATTCATTCCGAGAATTCATTCATTCCGATAATTTATATAGCGCCTCTTCAAGAGACCTACTCAGAGGCGCTCCCAACCCAGCCACGGCTAAAAAAGTGTGATATGGTTTTCGATAAAAAATCTATTCTTTCAAAGAAACAACAATGTCATAAGATACAAGTATACCTGTGTACGGTAGAACCAAACACGTCGCTCAAACCACAAACTTCAAAAGTAGTTTACGAACGTGGCCTACAAACAAACTTCAGTCATCACAAACACTTCTATTGGTTTCACAAAACTCGAAACAGTTTCTCGAAGTCGAAGCAGACTTAATCTTACACAGTCCACTTGGTCTACTCTAGTCGCAAAGTGAATCATCTGCGCTGAAAACTCCATTTGTTAATCATTTTCGAAACTATATATTCATTTATAGTAGGCCTAATTTTCTTCGCTTGCCGTTTGTTCTAGACATTTTAGGTACAAAATTTACGTAATTTTGTAGAGAGGTCGTTTATATTTCATTCATCCATTCATTGAATTTATATAGCGCCTCTTCAAGATATCTACTCAGAGGCGTTCTCTGCGCTAGCCTATTATGATGATAAGTGTCATTACGAACGAAAATTTTACATCAGTTAGCAAAACAAATGCACAGTAAGCTAAAAGTGTCACCTCTGGTGGACCAACGCACACGCGTGGAACCAACCAACGGATTCCCGTCGACAGTGGAAGATTCATTCATTCATTACGAAGATTTTTTCATTCATTCATTCATTACGAAGTTTTATATAGCGCCCCTTCAAGGTTACTACTCAGGAGCGCTCCCGACCCCAGTACGGCTGAAAAGGACAGTTTTGAGGCAAGTATAGAAAGATTCAGAGTGGATTCTGGTATGCAAGCGCAGCGTCAAAGGGAGCCCATTCCAGAGGGAGGGGCCAACCACTGAGAAGGCCCGATTCTGCTTAGTAGCTGTGCGGGCAAAGGGACCATGAGCACGCCCCGCTCAGTACAGCGGAGAGAGCGACGATGCGGAGCACTCAAGGTAGGGCAGCAGAGGTCGCGTAGATAGGCGGGGGCGAGGCCCAGCAAGGACCTCCAGACCAAAGATGGCATCAGGCCTGGATTTAGGCATGTGCACTATGTGCCAGTGCACAGGGGCCTCCACCACATAGGAGCCTCCACCACAAATGCAAGAATTTTTGTACTTGTGTTTCATAATTGATTATGAAATATTTCAACAGTGCACAACAGACACAATTAAAAAAAATATCTAAAGCTAAGAAACAGTTAACAGGTTAGAAGGTAGTTTGTCTCGGGCGTGGAACTTTGCATGTTTTCTTCTTCGCAAATTCGGTCACCATGCAGGTCCTCAAAGTTGATCCCACGCAGAATGTCAGCTGCTGTGCTCATCAGAGCTAGGTGGGACAACCGCTAATTGCCCATTGATGTGCGAAGTCTGTTCTTTATTAGTTTCATTTTGGATAAGGAACGTTCCGCACTGCAGTTACTGACCATCAGCTCCAGATACATGTACGATGTACATGCGGAGTGATATTTCCACATTAGGAAATTAGCCCTGAACTTGTTTCTCGAGTATCAGCTGATACATGAAATGCTCTGGAGAGACGTCTCGAGCCTTTTCGTCCTTGAATGTTTCCACAAAGTCAACAAACTGCCCAAGCTCGATCATTTCCTAAGCATGCATCAAGGTCGTCTTTATAGACCTCAACGAGATTCGATGTTGCTTCCAGTAGAAACTTTGCCTAACAGAGCAGATTAAAATAAAATAGCGTAGCTACTATATAGTTCTAGCTTTGATAAACTATCTTTTCAGCGTTCTAGGTTATTCGCCACTGTGTGGGTTTCAGCGTTGGTGGAATACAAGCTGGATTGACGACAAGATTTCTTTCTAAATAGAAGTCGGATTGATGAATAATTTTGGCTTAAATAGAAGTGAGACTGAGAAAGAGATTCTTGCTTAAATAGAAGTTGGATAATTGTTGTTTAAATAGAAGCTGGATTGATGAAACGAATTCTTGCCTAAATAGAAGCTGGATTGATTAAAAGGATTCTTGTCAAAAGTAGAAGTTGGATTGATGAAAAATAATAATGCTACAATGGGCGCATAATTTAGAACGCTAAAACGATAGATTATCCGAGCTTCAATTAGGCCTACATCCTTGGCTTTGGGATATGCTGGAGTTGACGCGTCATGTTTCGCGAGTCGTGACTAGTGAGCCAGCCTATAACTGCCGACTTTGAGTCATCATCCACACCTGGCCTGCGGCTTGCTAAGGGGCCTCCACCACATCGGTGCACTGGGGCCTCCACCACAGTAAATACGGCCCTGGATGGCATGCATGTACAGAGTCTCTGGGCCAATTTCTCTTAATACGGGGAATCTGACCTATTAATAAAAGATCAAATTTCTTCCTAACGATGTTGATCATTTCTTTTGCTTTTTGGTCATGCGTAAATGGGCATGCAGTCTAAAAACTACGTGAGCAGTGAAACATCATTTGTATCGATCCGATGTCGTATCCCTCCTATCTCTGCCTGTGTCTTTGCCTATGAGTATGTCTAAGTCTGTGTTTCTGTTTGTGTGTGGTTGGAAGTGGGCGGGGCTGGGTGGATGGATGGCGGAATGAGCTATAAATAGATCCAATTAGCATTTATATTAGCTGGGATGGAGGAGAAAAAGGTGAATGAATTATTGAGGAATTAAGAGGAGATGAGGATGAAATTGCCGCACAACATTCGGAATAAGAACATCACGTCCACTGGCTAACACATCGACCCACCTAACCACCCCCTCACACACGCACACAAACACGTACCCACACATACACAGCTGCACACACCCACACACATTTTACACACCATATGTATACAATGACACAAACTGGCTGCATATGAATAAATTTATAGGACTACACACTGGGGTTCTTTACAGGAAGAAAAGGAAGAGTTCATAATTAAGCTCACCTTGATTGAGGGGTAACAATGGGTATGCACTGTAGTGCAACCGACTTTACTTTCTCAGCCTCGGCAGATAAAGGCGGGCATCCATCCTCTGTCTTGCCATCTCATCTATCCGCTGACGGTGTACGGTCAATGTACTCATTTCCACGGCTGGTTTGCTTGGAGGCACAAGTGCAGCAGAAGCCTCGAAACATCTTTGTACTTTGAGGAGGATTTGAAACCCCGAATTTCAGGTTGAGAGTCTAGCACGTTAACCACTACACAATAGCTCACGCCTCTGAGTAGGCCATAGGTCTCATGAAGAGGCGCTATATAAATTCTCGGAATGATTGAATGAACGCAGTAATAAATGAGTCGCTGAGAGACGGAGCAAGTGAAATATTGGATGCGACGCAGCAATTCTGTTAAGACAACCGTAGAATCAGATTCTTTATGTTGTTCCCTTCAGATTGCTTCTCATCAACTGATCCACACAATGAAAACGCTTTTGTCTTCGGGAATTTTCTATACGTTGAGTTTCCGGAAGAGCATAGAATCTTATGCAGAAACAGTCAAAACACGTTTGTGCATAGGCTTAACATTTTAAGTTCGCGTACGTACATGTAGTCACCTGCGAACCCAGGACCACGTCTGCCAAGGCTCTCCGCATCAGAGTTTATGGTGGTTTGTATAACAGGAGTTGTGTCCTATGGATCTACCCTTGCTCACCTCCTCTATGTCTTTGCGTTGGTTCCTGAACTCAGATGGAGGTCGTGTGGGTCTAAGTCCGCATTTGAGGTCTGTAGTAGACTAGTAGTAGTAGCAGCAGCAGCAGCAGTTGTAGCAGTAGTAGTAGCGGTGATGGTAGTGGTAGTAATAGTAGTAGCAGTGGTATTGGTGATAGTAATGGTAGTAGTAGTAGTAGTAGTAGCAGCAGCAGCAGCAGCAGCAGCAACAGCAGTAGTAGCAGTAGTACTGGTAGTAATAATAGTCGTAGTAATAATAATAATGAAACATTTGGAAGATCGTTCATATATGCCATATTAACAAAGAGTAGGAGTCCAAGAATAGATCTCTGAGGGGCGCCATTTTAATCAAACTTATCGGTGAGAGAGCAACGTTGCAGATGACTTGATGCGATCCTCAAAGTAGCTCTTAAACCATTTTAGCGCAGTACCCTGCATGTATTCCTAGAATAATATTTTCAAGTTTAAAAAAATAATAATTATGTCATAATCTAGTGTATCGAAGGCTTTAGCCACGTCGATGTATAAAGAATTTTTAAATATATAGATATACCGGTAATCGAATATACAGTATTTTTCAAACACTTTGGAGAAGTACGGAAGAATAGATATTGGTGGAAAGTTAACAATACTCTCGTTCTGTCCCTGTTAAAAGACGGGTGTAACCTTTGCTAGTTTTAGGGAGAGAGGGTATAATATACCAGAGGTCAAGGAACAGTTGATAACATCGCCAAAGGTTCAACGATAAGATCAATAATACGACTAATTATATCTGGGCGGATGTCGTCATGTTCTGGACTATGCATTGGCATCAAAGTGCGGCTCAATCAGTGATCCCGTCCTAGGCGCCATGTTAATCAAAGAAGGAACTGATACGGAGTTGCGGTCGTCAAAAAAAGAACCGGAACGCCGTTTCGGTGCGTTCCGGTTCCAACAGAACCCTGTGCTCGATGCAATAATTTCCACAGGAGAGGTTGGAAATACTACAAAAGAAACCACAACGGCAGATTTTAAGATATAATGGAAAATGGCGGACATGCTTGGTTGACACGCCTTCGCTGGATTCGAACAAACGTAGTAGACCGTGATTGTAAATCAACTGACGGCAATTTAACTTAAAGACCTTTCTTCGACTAACCTCTGTTGGTTTAAAGCGGACTAATTTCGAGTGAATAATTATGGCGAAAAAATCGTTAAGAATGGATGACCTACTTGAAGCCAGACGAGACACACGTGTCCTCGACGCTTTGGTTTCGCGCCTATTATACAGACACACACATCCATACACACACACATCCATGCACACACACACAAATAGACATATTCGTATATATATATATATATATATATATATATATATATATATATATCTTAATGCACTGATGCAACACTATCAGATGACTATGGTCTTCATGCATTCGACAAGACGAGGGCGCAAAGAACTCTGGTCAGACGGGCGCATGCGCAGTGTTTGCCATTCCCAGAGGGAGCTTTAAAGGCTGTCGTCGCCTTTGCTCCGAGAGCGATACTCGGACAAGAGGAAAGGCATGTTATACTTCGACAGGGCAAGAGTCATTTGAGTCTATTGGCTTTAAGCAAAGAAATTAGAACGTTCACAAATAAATTAGAGTTATTTTTGATTAATATTGGCTTAGTTAGCAACGCAATATATATATATTGCTAATAAGAAAATTGATATCTACATTTCTGTCTGCTTAGCGGTAGACCACAGTGATTGCCTTATAGCGTTCTTTAGCAAAACTTAGTGTCTGATGATAGCAGAAACTGTTTAATCTTGAAACAAAGTTTACTTTAGATACTAAACGACGATCATAGGATTCCAGAATTGACTACGTATTGCCAACATCATATTGAACGCCCTTCGAATAAGATTCTGCCTTGAAAGGACATCGAAATCAAAAACCAACTGATCCTTTGAACCAAGGAGAAGAAGCCGCAGAAAGACAAAGGTATCATTAGCTAATTCAGTTCAACAGAATTACGGAAAAGGTAGGCTATCTACCATGTGCGTAACCTTGTATTATGACGGTGATGTCCGGTCATCACCACTTTTAAATATACTGATATACTTAACTCCGCCACTGCTCGTACTGTGGCAGCGCCAGTCCCAAGCCTGGAGAAAGGAGGTGGGCGACGCTAATCATCTTTGTTATGAAACAGTGTCGTTAAACAGCAACTAACCAACCTAAACTGTATCTTCAAGAATATACTTTTTGACAAAGGATTAGCGAAACGCTAAAGCTATTTTATTATATACATAATTATATAGGGTAGCAGGGACAAAACGGACCCCTTAACGCTAAAATTAATATAACAATAGAGCCGATTCACATAAAATGATCATTTTTCCTTTATTATATAGAGATACCAATGTATTTTCGGTTTGAAAATTGCTAAAAGATTAGTTTAATAGCATTTTATTAGTGAAATATGTGATGACATGAAGGTGTCCTTTTTGCCCTGTGTCTGGGGCATAAACTAATGACTAGTTTTTCCTCTTTGGTCTCTCGTTCTTTAAAGACGTTTCTTTTCCCCGGGGTTTTCGTGCTGAGAGCGCTTCTGAATAGTTATTCTGAGAGAGGCGCTATATAAATCTTTAGATACAATACAATACAATACAATAAAGGACACAGGGTGAACGTTTTGCCCAAGAAGTTCCAAATATTACAAATGGGTCGTACTACAATTGTTTTTCTTGCTACCTGTTAATTATCACACAAGTGGAAAACAACTTTAGACACTAATTTCAAGAAATTGAAATTATTATCATTGTTTTTAGACCTACATGTATATGTCACTGCCAAGACAATAAATAAAAAAGGCTACATTATGACTGTAGGTTACAACACCTTGTGAAATGCTTAAAAGGCGCTATCTAAATCTCTTTTACATTACTAAACACAGTTGCAGCATTCATTAATGTCCTCTGGCCCACAAGATTCGTGACACTATTTTGTGCACTTATTTCATTTAAGCCATTCTTCACCATGACCGTTTGCCCCGTCCGTTTTGCCCCACAACAGTGTCACATATAACATCCGAAATACTGCTAAACCTTTCAATTATCGCTCATTAGTAGTTCATAAAATTCAACTGATTTCACAACTCCTATCAAACAACGCTTTCATTTTTCAATGAAACTTTCACATCAAATGATAAAAAAATCTTTTATATGGTAAAAAATTAACGAAGACTTGACTGTGTAAAACATTTTTACTTCGTCAAAAATAGCGATTCGATATTAGAACCCCTCATTCGTGACCAAAACCTTGCCTGGCATATGTAAATTAAGTCTGCAGAGGTGTGCACCGAATTAAAATTATTTCTAACGAATTTATTGGGAGTGACCTTTATGCCCCGTATGGCCCTTTTGCACCGTGTAACCCTATATAGGACTGTAATGGCAAAATTTCTCTGAACAAGCAACAATTTATAATACATAGCTCACTTTCTGATATAATGGGCTTGTGCAATATAAACTTGTCATTATTATCTCATTATCTCCAACCCTATAACTCATTCGTTACCTCATTCGTTGTCCCAACTTACATTGCCATTGGTCTAATTCTTTTTTTGTAACTATCTGTCATAGCTGAGACAAATTTTGCTACCTGTTACTTGTTACAAGTTGCGACCTGTCAGCTTGATACAGAGAACAAACGAAATTGATTGATTGATTGCTACAATTATTGTTGCGTGCAAATATCATCGTATGCAAGGTGTTTTCTTTTTTAAGCCTGTCATCATCATCATTCTACCTGTGATGGCTGTCCTCTGCTTTTGCCTTTTCTTCCTTCTCTCCGGACTTCCCTGCTTCCGTCTCTGCTCCTCTCAGCAGCCGGCGTCCGCCTACCCATCTCCGTTCTCCGCATCCTCCTCAGGAAACCAATCACAGTCTTCCAGCGAAGACCAGATGCGGAAACAGGAGCATCCTCACCGGTCGTTGTCCATGGCAACCGACGACGGCACGCTGGAGCTGCTGGAGAAGGTCTTGGACGCCATGGAAAATGGATTGGCGTTCATGGAAAGAGTGGAAAGCGAACTCAACCTCGACGCCATTATCGGATCTCGAATCGTTGAAGGTATATATAGATCGTGATTTGAATAATGATGTCGACTATTATCGTTATGGGTGTTTGCCGATTATTATCAAATCAAATTATCAGATCTCTCCCGATTGTCTGATTGCTGTTGTTGTGGAAAAACTCTCAATTTCTAAGTAACACGAGACGCACGTCATAGGAAGCAGACAATTCGTCGGCGATCAAGTTACGAAAATTACAGCTGACATCGAAATCTACTTCTTTTATCAACACCGACCGACTCTACCGTCGGCATAAGAATCCTGTCACACCCCTCCAACAGGTAAACCCATATTGAGCATACATGATACGATTGCCATGATACGTTCCTCTTCTCGGGGTGACTTTCTGGTTCCATTTGCCCGCACTGCTACTATGCAGCGCCGAGCATTCTCTGTCGTTGGTCCAACAGCCCGGAATGACTTGCCATCTTTCCTTCGCCTTTCTCCTCGTGTTCACTCGACTTCCTTTTACGCCCTATTAAAGACTTTCCTCTATGATCAGGCCTGGCTCGGGAGCGCTTCTGAGTAGAGCCCCTTGAAGAGGCGCTATATAAATTATATGATTGATTGATTGATTGATACAAGTATCGGAATGTTCCGTTTCGCCAGCATCTATATAAGACTGCTGGTAGGAACTAGCTGTCTAAGAAGAGGGATTCTTCTGTATGCATTTCTTTATCGCATTCTCTGCGAATGACTCTTGAC
The DNA here is from genome assembly GCA_020284085.1 of Aporrectodea caliginosa. Lineage (NCBI taxonomy): Eukaryota > Metazoa > Annelida > Clitellata > Crassiclitellata > Lumbricidae > Aporrectodea > Aporrectodea caliginosa. The sequence goes on along the minus strand of JACEVL010000165.1, from coordinate 232,515 downwards.
GAGTTACAATTAAATTGCTCACAATTGGTCGAGCCACACTAACCATGATGAGATAGCTACGATGATTGCCGCAACTAAAAGAACTTACATTATACACTTCTAAAGAAAGTGCCTAGTGTCTACTGAAGACTAGACATGACAGTCTAATGCAGAATGTCCAGTCTAAGCTGCTGGCGTTTCTTCTGAGCCAATGTTCACTGAACTCTTCCCGACAGTTCTCTAAACGATAGGCTAGTGAGAATGTTTCGTTCACACTCAAGAGCTTTGCATCTGAACATTTATTCAGACAACTGGTTTTTGTAAACTGAACGTGGTCAGAAACTCATTTACACGGTAACTGTTACAAGCAGACACGAATAACTTGACCTGTGCTTCAGTCTAGAGAAACCCAATCGATATAAATATACATGTAGGGCCAGTTAGAATGTGTCAATACAGAATATGCAGCTGTACATATTAAGTCAGCGTAGTTAATCCGCTATCCATCAAGCAATGTGTCAGCAAAGATACCTGAGCAATAAATCATGTATGATTATTATTCTTATTATTATTAAGGAGTTTTTATATGGCGCTCATGATGTTCATATTACATGTAGGCCTATAACTGAAAGAAAGAAACACCTGGCTGCATGATAGTCCTCTAATGAACGACTGTTTCGTCCGATACGATGACTTTTCCAAACATTGCACTCGTATTTCAGGTTTCTGCTGTGTTTTATGAGCGGGCGAAGCAAAGCTGAGCGTTTTTCACACTGAAGTCTTGTACGGTGCTCACGGTATAACACTGCGCTGCATCGCAAGTGTTAGCGTTTAACAAATGGTTTAACATAACTCTATGCAAACTGTTTATAACTCTTGTAGACTGTTTAACATATATGCAGACTTAACATAAATATCACAACACACACACATACAACACACAAACACACACACACACACACACCTGCGGCTAGTTCAACACATAGCCTAACTACTGTAACAGACCACCGACAATAATTATTCCAGCCACGGACATAGCTTAGTGTAATCAGATATTTATATAGCGCCTTCGTGGCAGGAGGATGAGCTTCGCTCGACTCGGAGCGTGTCATTTTCTTATTTGTATAAACGTGTTTAGCATGCATGGAGCGGGATTGAAGGGATTTGCCATGGAACGATTCATGGGATTATCGTCGGAGCCGACTCCGCTTCGGCGTCTGCAGCTGTCAGCCACGTCGTCGCGTGTAGGAGCTGCCTAGGCCCATAGGACCATAGGCCGCCGGATAAGGTCTATTATTCATTGCTGGGAAATAGGGGTTTCGTCCCCCCCGCCCCCTTCCCCCCCCCGGTTCACAGTCCACTATTGTACTATACCACTAGTAGTCCACTACCACGATTAAGTACAATCCACGCCGAAGCTGGGAAATGATATGAGATCAACGATAGCCTATATTCATTTAAATACATATACATAGACATGTAAATATATATAATATACATGAATGATTTATAAGAATAAAAATTATGTAATAATATATAGCCTATAGAGTGTTACATATTGTACATGCGGATAGCTAGTTCAACACAGATGCATATTGCATAATATGATAAAATCACAGTTGAATTGGTACTACATCATGTTTTCGTGTTGGCATTAAACGTAACCCTTTTAAATCATAGGTTATAAGTGTTATTTGGTAGTAGGCCTAGTTTTCGATTTCTATTCTACGTTTGGTTTCTTTTTCTTGTTTATTGTTGTTATTGTTATTGACAATGATTATTATTCACAGTTTTCATTGCTATTGAAAACATTTTCGAGGCACATGTTACCCTAATGTTTATTGTTTATGCTTTATTGCAGGGGTTTCCAATCTTTTCTATGCCCCGCACCCCTGGGAAATGTTTGACCAATGTTCGCACCCCCCTACAAAAGTATTATCACATTTGAAGACGCATACACAAAATTGCTACTACTGAAACTTGTACTTACAGGCCTTAGGCTAGCCTTACAGGCTTACAATGTTACCTGGAAATAAACTTCTGATCCTACTGTCTTACGCATACTTATTCTATGACAGCTCAAATTTCTAATGTATTATCAATGCATTCTTATAATTCATACTTTCCCTCTTTGTCGCATCCCCTGAAATGACATGTCACACCCCCTGGGGGTGCGTGCACCCCAGTTTGGGAACCCTTGCTCTATTATTTCTGATAGAGGTTTTCGATGTTTGTTTTTTACTTTATTTAATTTCGTATTTTTTCTGTTTTATTCACTGTTATTGTTATTTATTGTTGTTATTACTTTCTGTTAGAATTTTCGAGTTCTGTTTTAAGGGTCATAACGTTTCGTGCCCTTTGTGCCTCCTTGTAGGGCAGCTGTCCGTCCTAATACCGCGACTGGAGGGCAATGCACAGGACTTATTGTTACCAAATGGCATCGTACGACGTATTGAACTGATCCAACGCAAAGCCGATAGCATCAGCGAAAGGGCCATACCGTTTATCAGGGAGAGACAACCTACGTACTACAACAGTGAGTGTTGTTAAGTATATATGTGCAACGCAGACAACATAATTGTACAACCACAGTTGTGCTGACAGTACAACAAGACAGCAACGTAATTCAACATGAGGGGATAGTAATACAAATGGCGTTTCATACAGTTTGTCAGTCGTCACTCTCTTTGTCTTTCTTGTACTGCTTCTTCTGCTGTCAAAAAGTGCTTCTCTGTGCCTTCCTTTTTGTGGCCGAATCCAATTGCGAATAATGTATGTACATGAGTATGTAGGCTTATGCATGCATGTATGTATATACAGAAATTCACCGTTACGCAGTAAGATCTTCTGCAAACCTCAGAGGCATCTCCACTCGCACCAATTCACGAAAATTCTCCCTAAAAAACTGGCCCCGCGATATGGAATGATCTCCCTCTCCAACTCAGAAACGTCCATAGTTTCCTTTTGTTTAAAAGCCAACTGCGCATGTATCTCTTCTCTCCGGTTGTTTCTTAAGTTTATCTTGTGTGCACGTTAGTTAACTAGTTAAGAGTTGTTCTTTGATAAATCATTCTTTGTTCTCTTTAAAACAGAGACTTCTAGATATTTTCCGACCACCTTATCATCAGTATTACTTTACTTTAGGGTGACCCTTGTTAGCGGGGCTTAGGCCCTTTTAGGACTCCCCCTTTGAACCAATATCATCATTGTTTATCATCGTTACTGTCAATTACTTTGTTCAACTGGTTTCAATAAAAGCGTGGTTATGGTTATGGTTATGGTTATGTATGTATGTATGTATGTATGTATGTATGTATGTATGTATGTATGTATGTATGTATGTATGTATGTATGTATGTATGTATGTATGTATGTATGTATGTATGTATGTATGTATGATTGTATGTATGTATGTATGTATGTATGTATGTATGTATGTATGTATGTATGAATGTATGTAACTATGTATGTATGTATATATGTATTTAAGTAAGTATGTATGTATTGATGCATATATGTATCAATGTATGATGCATGTATGATACATGTATGTATCAGAACTTTTGTGTAGCACCTTTCAGAATCGCTCAAGAGTGCTTTGAACACGGCTATGTAAGTTATGTCTATAGGTCTCTCCATATGTTTTACTGTAGATATAATTTGCAAAATTCGAAGCAGTTTGTCTTAAACCAGAACATGAACTTGGTCTGAGTTGCACAGTAGTAAACTGTAAGTCCTGAGGCATACAACGCTGCGGCACCTAGGTTAGAAATACTGCTTAAGTTGGCATCTTTAATTGGCTTCTTTGTGCTGCTAATTTGAACTTGCTGTCTTCGTGTAGACTATAATAATTAATAACTGCTAGCGTTTCATGCGTATCCAAAAGGATAACATTTAGTCCCATCTTTAACAAGTGTTATTCTGCTGTAAGGACTGAGTGCTATACTGGCTCGTGGTTTCTGGTCTCTGTCCTACCCAACGCGGACGGCCAACCCCTCGGATGTCCTACGTCCGATCGTCAGCGGGGAAGCGATGAGGGAATCGCAGTCCGATGACTGCCTCACAGAACTCTTCGGAACCAGGTAACCTCGGAACCAGGTAACCTTTGGTATTGATTAAAAGTTCCATTGCGACGGTATCTAATGCACATGGCTGAAAGGCTTGCACAGCAGTTGCGAGAGGTGCACAGTTTACCATATATTTTGAAAGTTTTGTAATTGTTATTGTAATTACTGCAATTTATATAATATCGTCGATAGCAATCTACTTCTAGGATGTTTTACAAAACTGTCTATAGTGTCAGCGCAAATGCTAATTTCTGCAAATATGGAATAACAATTTGGCACCGTAGTCATAGAATGCAAACATACATAATTTTGTTGTCACTGATCCTTGAGTCCATTTCCATTCTCAATGATTGTTCTTCTGCAACCATTGGAGTCTGTGCAAGGCTATTCAGCGAAACCCTTTCCCCTTTCCATTGCTCACAGGTAACCATGACCATAACTATAACCATCAATTTTATTGCTCCAAACATTGACAAAGTAACATTTCGTTGTACAAAGAACAAAGATCTGTTGGTCGCAAAAGGGAACCCAGAAGGGACCAGTGTCCCGCTGGTTAGGGCCATCTATATACATAGTCTGTTGCTAGATGGTTAACATAGGTTATCTAATACAGTGCAATCATATAATAAGTATCTAGTAATTATTATTAGTAATTATCTACAATTATTAACGTTCTATAGTACAACGGAAGTACAGGTAATCTGGGCCATCTATATACATAGTCTGTTGCTATAGATGGTTAACATAGGTTATCTAATACAGTGCAATCACATAATAAGTATCTAGTAATTATTATTAGTAATTATCTACAATTATTAACGTTCTAGTACAAAGGAAGTATAGGTAATCTGACGGACGAGGCTATCCCTCGTTACACCGAGATGTCTCTGTCCGACCCATCTCAATTCCCAGAGAGGACGCGCTGTGTGATAAATCACCTCTCACTCTACACTGCATGGCCACTGTCCGCGAACTCCCTCGGGATTTGCTTACACTTACGATATATATAATAGATGGATCGTGACAGGGTCTATTTGCTCCAGCTATGCCCTAAACAGTACACATGGAATGGACTTCCTCCTTCTCTATATACGCTCTACAATCCTCTCTGGTAGCATCTCTACCTCTTTCTCTCACCTTAAAACCTTCCTTTACTCTCGGAGTACCTAGCACTGGAAGCGCTTATGAAAGGCTTATGCCATGAGAAGCGCTTTATAAATGATCAAATACAATACAATACAATACATGTTTAGCACAGTGTGCTGTGATTAGCGGTTTGGCGATAAACTTGCGCCTCAGATCAGTTTGCTTTTCGAGGGGTGCTATATACATATTCGATCACAATTGCAATAATGTGCCCGTAAGTTGTTAGAAGTAACATTGATGTACATCGTTCAAATCATTTGTTGCATCGGGACAGTGTTCGGTTCTGGGGGGGGGAGGGGAGGGGTGTCCTCAGTGGATGTTCCTGAGTTTTTGAATTCCTTGCCCAGTTCCATGCATGCATTCTATCAGTTCTTTAGTGTCATTTGAGTCTTGTCATTCAAGTCTAACCTTAAGACTCGTCTGTTTCGACTTCGGTCACCCTCTGATCTCTTGTTTTTGTGACCGATTGAACGCTGACCAGGCTTCACCAGCGTGCTGCTGTTTGACTATGAACGAATTCCCGTAATTACATGCGTAGTTTGCACTTACTATAGCAAATACAAAATTAATACGCCTCGGAGTAGGAGAAGATAGAAGACGAGGTGGAGGAGGAGATGGAGATTGAGGAGGAGAAAAGAAGGAGGAAGAGAAGGAGGAGGAAGAGCAGGAGGAGAGAAAGAAGAGGAGGAGGGGAAGAGAAAGGGAAGGAAGAGCAGATGAAGGAGGAGGAAGAGGAGGAGTAGGAGTACACCATTATGGTGGCATGGACGTACGCTTTTGTCGAATTATATAGCACTGGCGGTCTGTTCACGGTGTCCTGACTGTCCCATTTGTCCGCACTGCCACAATGCAACGCCGATCCTTTTCGCTAGCTGGTTCGACAACATGGAACGAGTTCCTTCTGGCAATACGCCAAATCCCTAACGTTATCTTGTCTCAGTTCCATCTGCTGCTTAAGACTACTTTCTTCCGCTTGGCCTGGGTCGGGAGCGCCTCTGAGTAGGAATCTTGAAAGGGCGCCATATAAACTCTGATTGATTGATTGATTGATTGATTGATTGATTGATTGATTGATATGTGCTGGAAGGCAAGGTCCCAAATCTGGAATTTCTGTTGTAGCTAAATTGCAACCGAAGTTTCATTCATTTTCTGCTTAATAAATGCATGACATGGAACTGTTTGACAGCGGAAAGACGGATCAGAAATGTCGAATATCACGAGGATGCTGGAAGCTGATGACGACATCCGGATATCAACATTATGCTCTGACGCATCAAGTCTTCTACACGGAAATTGGAACAGCGGTAAAGAAATGCACAGCTATAATATGGGACTTTCGTGGGTCTTTCATAAGACCTATGCAACATACCTCTATCAGGATATTCACACATGTAGAATTATATATGTTATAAGTCGACGACCACAACTTTACAACGACTTAGTTTAACTTTAAGGTCCTCGTCCATATCTTCCTCCTCCTCTTTCTCCCATCCCCTCCTCCCTCCTCTTCCTCCACTCCTCGTCCTTCTTCTCTATCTCCTCATACTCCTTCATCTTCCACTTCCTCCCGCAGATCATTTAGTTTAATTTTTAGCACCATAGACTACTCATTATATATTATAGCAAGTCAGCGAAGCTTGCTCTGGTCTCGTAAAATTGATTACATTCAAAAAGGGAGCAAATACGATAATAATAATATTGAAGAGTTTAAGCTTAGTCTCACAAATGGTACATTTCCTTAGTTATCATTTTTGTCAAATAACTGAACTGAACTTAATGATGATAAAATTTAGACGTCCCAGCATTATTTAAACTCAGAGCATGTGCTCAAGCCAGCAGAAGCGCAATTTGTGAAAAATGACTTCGTACGTTCCAAGTCAATAACATTCTCAGTAAACAGATACATGTACCAGTTTAATTCATTTTCTCAGAGCGAGTCACGTGTAGGTCGCACGTATATAGTTGTGCTTTTGCATACGCAATATATTCATATACACTAGGTCTATACACTTATACAGTTTTAACAAAAGTTGCACGTATAAATATTACGATCATGTCTCACCTGGAACTACCTTATACATTATTCTGTCTTGTGCTTTAACCTAACTTAGTTCGGTTTCTGCACTGTACCTTATATAACTCCACCTTAGACTACCTTAACTAATCTTATCTTAATATATTATTTTGTATCGTACCTTACGCAACTTTACCTATAATACTCCTACTATAACACTTATATATGCATACATACATACATACATATATATATACATACATACGTACATACATGCATACGTACGTACATACATACATACATACATACATACATACATACATACATACATACATACATACATACATACATACATACATACATATATAAATGTATAAGTAATTGCATATATCTACAGGATGCATACATACATACATACATACATACATGTATACATACATACATACATACATACATACATACATACATACATACATACATATATGCATGCACACACACACACACACATAAATGCATATGCATAGGTTCTCTATCGTTAAGGTCTGCACTGTTACAGTGGACCTTGACGAATTACATTGGACAGAAACCCAATTAACCCCGTGTGTAACCATCGACGACTTCCGTAACCAAGACAACTGCAACATCCCGCAGCAGAATTTACCCCCATTTCCAGTCCAAACAGCTGAGCCAGTCAGCTGTTCCGACCATTTTCTTTGTCAGTTGGTCTAATCGTCTGAATATCGACGACTGAAAGCATAGACAGGATCTATCGGTCCGACAAGAAGAACAACAGACGTGTACTTCTTTTATTGCTAAAATGACTGTTAAGAGCTTTGTTTTATGACTATCAATTGCAACGTAGTGCGCGATATATAGTCGAGTGATTATCGTACCTCACTGTCGACATAGATGTGTTGTGTTCGATGCCCACCAGAGGAGGAAGAAAGATTTTGAGATTTCTGCTCCTTTTACACCCATTAGCCCATTATAATTATCGAACTCTGCTTTTGATGAGTAGGCCTACACTGACTAAGCGCTGTCCTTGGGAAGATGAGACGGCGAGGGAGAGGACTGGCCACCCGACGACTCATGCCGAAGCTAATAAAATCTAAGTTTCGGACACTATTCAAACCGATGGTTGGGTTTCGGATTCCCTTTTTTACAGCTGAAGCAATGGGTAGGATAGCCTTTGAGCAGGATCCTATAATGCTCTACAATCCTCTCTGGTAGCATCTCTACCTTGTCACCTTAAAACTTTCCTTTTCTCTTGGAGTACCTCGCACTAGGAGCGCTTCTGAAAGGCTTATGCTATGAGAAGCGCTTTATAAATGATCAAATACAATACAATACAATGCCCTGATTCATCAAATCAAATGGCGTCCGATTTCTCTCAGCCTACACAACGCCAACCATAAAGACTTCTTTGTGTTCTTTCTTCTCTGGTATCCATGCAACCGGATCTCACACTTCCTGCACTATCCTTAGACCATGAACTCATAATGCGGTGCCTTTAGACTCTGTCGAGGTGTCCGATCCTGCGGGATCATGTCTACCACGGGTAAAAGATTGATTTAAATGTGCAAAATATATTTAAAATATATCATGCCAATGAGCGACATTTCTTTTTCGCAGTTTGGTTGTTTCTCTGGGAAACTTCGGAAGCGAACGGACCGCCTTAGTTACGGATTCTGTGCGAATATTCTGGTGGAGGCGGAGTCAATAGCTGAAGCTGGATTGGACAAGGCAGATCTCTTCATGGAACAAGGTACTCCATCGAGATTAATAAACACTAATCTAATCTAATCTAATCTAATCTAATCTAATCTGTGTGATCCAATCCAATCTAATCTAATCTAATTTAATCTAATCTAATTTAATCTAATCTAATCTAATCTAATTTTAATCTAATCTAATCTAATCTAATCTAATCTAATCTAATTTAATCTAATCTAATCTAATCTAATTTTAATCTAATCTAATCTAATTAATCTAATCTAATCTAATCTAATCTAATCTAATCTAATCTAATCTAATCTAATCTAATCTAATCTAATCTAATCTAATCTAATCAGATCCAATTCTAGCTGATTGATCTGATCCACGAATGTATATAGACACTTGATATATCGTCTTTATATAACGTACACCAAATGATCTGATCCACTTGTCTATTTATCTCAGTTTGATTGCGTGTACAATCATGCCTCTGTATAGATCTGAGAGAAACTGACAGGCATACATACATACACACTTACATAATGCATACATACTGTTCATACATATATACATACTATGCATACATACATACATACATGCATACATACACACATCCATACAAACATCCATCCATCCATCCATCCATCCATCCATCCATACATACATACATACATACATACATACATACATACATACATACATACATACATACATACATACATACATACATACACACATCCATACACATCCATCCATACATACATACATACATACATACATACATACATACATACATACATACATACATACATACATACATACATACATGCTGACAGATAGACAGACAGAGATACATGTAAGCGTGCACCCTCGCGCGCGTGCGTGTGTGTTTGTGTGCGTTTGTGCGTGCGTGTGTGATGACGTATATGTGATGACGTATATATGTGTGTCGTCTAGCTGTGAATGGTAAACTAATTTTCTTTGCAACTGATGCTCGACGACGATTGACTCGGGCATAAAACTTGGACGATGATCAGATTTTCAGTGGCATTGCATGCTTTATGTCTGCATGGTTGCAACTGCGTCAAATCCAAACAACAATTGGTTTATAATGGCATTTCCATTTTTATTGTCGTTCTTTATGTTTCCCTACAATCAGACAACGTTTCTATTGTCACCGATGTTATCTGGTGCTACACTCTTAAATCTAGGCTCACCATGGCTAACTGCAGCAAACACTAGGAGGCGCAAAAGGCACAACTGTCTACCAATTGACAAATTATGCATTTTGAGAACATTTGGTAGAATGTGCACAAAATGATATTATTTAATTCTACCTAACTGAAAATAGAATACAGTTATATCATCAGCAAGGTTCAAACGAAAGTTACATAGAACCAGGCCTACTCAAATGAGCGCCATAAACAGTACTCAATATGTTGCCAATAAACGAGAGTGGGCACAACATGCACAATTGTCTGGCATTATCGTAATCGTAAGCTCCAAACTTCTAATGCGCCCCTCGATATTTATGTTTAACGAAAGTTACATAGGCTAAGTCTAGACTTAAATGTGTCCTATTTCAAGAGAAGTACCGAAATGAACGACGCAAGAACCGTGCACTTTGTGGCCTATTAGACCAGACATTGTGTGTGTGTGTGTGTGTGTGTGTGTGTGTGTGTGTGTGTGTGTGTGTGTGTGTGTGTGTGTGTGTGTGTGTGTGTGTGTGTGTGTGTGTGTGTGTGTGCTCGGGGTTGCTCTGGCCACAATAACTTTGAGGAATTTTCACACAGTGCTGCAGACAACTGATGTTGAAAATGTAAATCGGGGACGCTGTGATCTGTTGGAGCTTATGTTGTCTTCCCGCCCAACTGGCCAATGATGGATTAATGTGGCATTATCTAGGATGCAACGACCTACTATGGCGTGGGAGTCAGTGACGCATACGATGCTCTTGGCTTTGTCATCTTCAGTGCAAACTACACGAGTCGGACATTTTCAGCAGATATATGTCAGAATTGCGTGTAGCATATTGTGCACGATTTAGGCAATAGATGGCGCTAGGAAGGAACTGAACCCCGTCAGTGAACTTCTGGCGTGTTACGATATCCTGTGAACTGAGATTAATTATACCTTAATATACGATCCATCCTCAATTAATAAGTCAATCGGTAACTAAATATGCACTCGCTAAAAGGTATAGGCTTACAATTGTGGCACGGTAGCACTTGGTTTGAGTGGTCTCTTTATAACGCGCACTGAGCAACTTCGAGCGCCTTCTGTAACGGTTACTCTTTAAGGACCCGAAGTAATCGTAATCGTAATTGTAATTATAAACTCCAAATTCTAAAGCGCTACTCTAAAGCTAGTGAAAGGGCACCAGCTTATTCACGAGCGCTGAATTAATGTGGTGTCCATTGCACACAATAGCTCAGCGCCATCGATTGATGCTCACTGATGCAAATTGACCAAGCTCATCAGCTTTAAAGCGCTTGTGTAAATTTCAAATTACAAAAATATAATTATTGCTGTTGTTGTCCAATAACTTAAGCTTCATTAATTGTCGAATTGCCTTCAGATTTTTTCTTACTTCTAAATCGGGCAATATTCTGTGCTCAGTGTCTTCATAAGGACCATGCACACCGCTTTAATTTTGTATATGCATCTGTTTATGTAACGGACAACTGCTGAGAAATGTTGGACTTAATTATGTTTCACATCTGCTGGATATAGGCGACTTAAATAACATATTAGGCCTATAATAATTACGAGTTCACCTTTGTGAAATCCTGAAAAGCGTTATATAAGAATAAGATTCAACATTTATGCGTGCATGCATGTGTTAAATATGCATGTATGCATACGCGCCCAAGTACCTCTGTGACTTGATGTGTAAACCCGTTCTTCTCGCCCTCTTCGTTCTGCCGACCGGCTTGATCTCTCTGTACCTCGGTCGCGAACCTCATTAACCCTGCACAGTGGCGTAACAACCTAGCGGGGGCCCTTGGACATTCTAAGCTTGGGGGCTTACCCATTATGTATCTACATGTATGTACGTAAACAATTGAACATTTATAATAATAGCGCCATTTCATGATATATACTCAGAGCAGAGGTGTAAAAACCAAGTTTTTTCAAAATGAAAAGTTGTTTTGGGGTTTTTTGTTTTTTTAATTTTGTTTTTGTTTGTTTTTAAGATTTTCTATTTCAGATTAAAAAAACTCATAAAAAATGGCTTAATACCGTTCAAATTAATCAGATGCATATAAATGAAATTAACTAGAACAGTTGCCAAGAGAGTTGAAGAGATGCAAATTTTCTCATTTCTAATTTAAAATTTGTTAAAAACCAAAAAACTAAAATTTGCGGTATTTTGTTTTTTTGTTAAAAAAAAAAACAAAACAAAAAACAAAGCCTTTAACAGCCCTGACTCAGCCCTGCGGCGCTCTCTGATGTTAAATGTCATTACGAACGAATATATTACATAAGTTAGCAAAACAGTGCACAGTAAGCTGAAAGAGTCACCAGTGACGCTACTGTGGCACTGCCTACACAGTTGGCTAAAGTGAACATGTAGACTGTATAGTCTGTTACAGTAGTTCCTCACGAATTTGGCTATTCTAGCTTTCTGTTCTCAAATGTGTCTATCAAGTCCCTTTCGTCGTTTAAGAAGCTGAACGGAGCATTAGAACAGAAATTCGTCAAAAGCTGTAGACTTGTGGAATGGTTTGGCTGATTGTAGGCTACTGTCTCAGTGGGCACAATCACAGCTTTACAAAAGAAGCTAGGAACATTGGGCTAAAATGGAAAATTAAGTATGTTCAAAGTTAAATTTCAGTAGTTTTAAAACAGACTAAACGTCTTCTAAAACACTTAAAACTCTTGTTGTGTTAAGTCGTCAACGTTCAAATTATGAAATTCGCTAGATGTCGTTTTTTACATCATGTAACTGAAAAGCATTATTGACATAATGTGACATTTTCCCTAATAATTATTGTCACAGAAAAACGGACAAAAACGCATGAAATTTTTCAGTTTTAAAAGCTTGGGACCCTTTGGACCTCGGGGGCCCTTTGGACCTCGGGGGCCCCTGGACTTTGTCCACCCTCGTTATATGGCTGTTACGCCACTGACCCTGCAGCATCGGGCTTTCGCTGTTATGGGTCCCTTAATATGGAATGATTTTCCCTCTGCAATTTGTAGCAGGATTCTGGAGGAGATTTCACCTGCATCTCTTCGCTGCGTGCTTAAAGACATTTCTCTTTTCACGGGCCTGTCACGCTGAGAGCGCTTTTGAATAGCTCTGCTGTGAGAAGCGCTTTACAAATGTTCAGATTAGATTAGATTCGATTAGATAAAGAAAGGCTACGAATTTAGGTCCAACATATTAGGCTTATAATAATCAAATTATAAGATCGCCTTAGTGAGATCCTGAAGGCGCTATACAGATAATACAAGATGCATACATTTATGCATAAGTCTTACACACACACACACACACACACACACACACACACACACACACACACACACACACACACACACACACACACACACACACACACACACACACACACACACACACACACACACACACACACACACACACACACACACACACACACACACACACACACACACACATGCACGCACACACGCACGCACGCACGCACGCAGACATATGTGTATATTTAAGAAAGATTCTGAGTTTAGATCATAATGTTTTCTGTATTTAATCATCCGCTTAGCTGCTTTGTGTGGAGTTCTCGGATTTAAAGAATTCTTTCGTAAACCCTGGCTGGAGGCAATCCTACACTGGCAGAGACAGCCCGAGGGATGCTGGGGTGAATATTCAGATGAAGGTATCTAATCTAATCTAATCTAATCTAATCTAATCTAATCTAATCTAATCTAATTTATTTTAATCTAATCGAAACACCAGTCTACGACAGCTGGATTTGCGTAACTATGCTGCATCTTCCAACAACCGTCATATATCGAATTGGCTACGAACAGTTTAGCGACATCCTGTGGCCTCAAAGTCCGTTGCCATTGATAGTAACAAATTAGTTTGAACAGTTTGCATTGTATAATACGGTTCTGCATAACTGGATAATTAGTTTTCAAGTGAAACAATCGGTCACTCTAATTTGCCCCGGTGATCAAGAAACAGATTTAGGGGATCTGCTGAATGAAGATGCATTCTGATACAGTCTTCTATAGGAAGTGGCCTCAGGTTTTGTTTTAGCTCAGTTGGTTAGAACATCGTGCTAATGATGCGAACGTCGTGGGTTTGAGTTCCACATGGAACAACGGTTGGTCTCGTTGGTGGCGCGCTGGGTAAGTGATCTAACGATTGAGGACTTCGAGCTGGCTGAAAGGATTCCGAGGAGCGACTCTGGAAAAGTTGACTGACGCTCCAGGTTTGCATGGCGACTGGAATTAAGTCAGATTTACTGGTTTTGAGCGAGTAATAATTTAAATATATAAATAAATTAAATAAACAAAGCATGATCTTACACCGTTGCGTATGAACTGGTTTCAGTGGAAAGGCGGTTTCAAGGCCGTTTCAAGCGGGAAGAGCGAGTCCTCACCGATGGATGTCACTGCCATCGAACTGCTGTTGCTCTGAGCGCTCTCGTCGGATATATCCGGTTCCTCTCAGAGTCGCTCGGAAGTCGCAACAACTCGACTACGTTCCACTAGCCGTCCCGTCATACATGGTCTCTTTCCGTGGTGCGATATTGGTTTCACGATGATCATACTAAGCTTATGGGTTTCAGCACTGTTCTTTTAATCATTCACATGCATCGTCCATGTAAGGTGCATTGTTAACTTTAGTCGAATCAACTAAAAGCATTCGTCCAGATTTTACGGTAGTAAAATTACAAAGCAGCAATTGATATGGCACATTTTAAGTAATGTTTAAATAATCTACTGCGTCTATAAATTTATTATATTGTGAATTAAATCTGAAGATTTAATTCACAGTATAATTTAAAAAACAGTTCAAAAGTAGGCTATAAGCGGATGTAAACGACCTCGAAAATAATCAAATGTTAGATTACTCCAGCATCACTCTTCATGTGCTATATAAATTACCAGTTACATCACATTTCACTGCGGTAACGGACATTTAGTAGGTTAGCTCTGAAACACCCACAACAGTCTTGCTTCTCTACCGTAAAGGGCCTACCCTATAATTGCAGGTCATTGCTCTCAAATTATAGGTAAGCCGTCACGGTCTAAGCCTATTGCACACACCGAGTGAAACTACCTGCCTCTTGCTGGTAGAACGGCTTCGGTGACTACAGAAACTCTACCAGAATCAGGACAATAGGCTAATTCAAGTATGATATTGATCATGTTCTAAGTGTAACCTTGTTACAAATAAATTATTTTCGTTTCCCAATGCTTCACGCAGAAGTGATAGAAAATAAAAACTATCACTCAAGTAAACCTAATCGCGTCAATTCTTTGCTTGATGAAACTTGGCATATCGCTTTCTCAAGCATGAGGTGACCAGCACTATTGCATAGTCGTCGGAACAGAGGGGCTAGGCAGGGTTCAAGCCTCACTTGATAAAGTAGGGAGGTGCATTTTTGCCCTTCCCAAAAAATTTCCGGGGTGAAAGAAGCCTGAGGAGTTTACTGGAACGGACAGAGGAAAGAAAGTTTGTATGAATGACCCAAGAAACCACAAAACCCTCGATGAATAAGTACAAGATGATACGAGGTTTTTGTTACTTGCACCATCGTCCTTACTTGCCCCTCTGTGTGTGTCCCCCTTCAATGATCCTCCGTCAGCGCTCGTGAATAAGCTGGTGCCCTGCGCTTGGCTTTCGAGTGGCGCTTTAGAAGTTTGGAGTAAACGATTACGATTACGTCTTAAAACCGTGTTTATGCCCTTCGCCTGAACTAAATGGAAGGCGATGAACCAAGGCTGTGGTGTGCGACTGTCTTATCGTTTAAAGGAATTTGCCTCTCAGGGAACTCACTTAAAGTAGATTGGAACTTCAGAGCCAACTCATTAGCCGCGTCTGTGTGTAGGTATGTGCGTGGGTGGGTGTGTGTAGGTGCGTGTGCAGAAGATATTCATTAAGAGGTTTTATATAGCGCTCCTTCAAGACCATCCACTAAGGAGCGCTCCCGACCCAACCCTGTCTAAATGGAACAGTCTTAAGGTTGCAATAGAACAATATGGAATGGCCTCTGGGCACTAGGCGAATTGTCACATGTAGACCATTCCAGGTCGCAGGGCCAACGACCGAGAAAGCTCGACGCTGCCTGGTGGAGGCCTCCACCAGGCAGCCCGAGCGAGCCAGGGACAAGAAGCTCGGCCTTGGACGCTGGACGCCCAAATTGGAGCACATCACCATAACGGAGATGACAAGATATCATTCTTCGGTTTATTTCAATCAATTAAATCAATTTTATGCCAGCGGCGAAATATAACAATTTTTAATTTCGTGGCTGTTTCAATGGGAAGTCAAAAATGTAAAGAAAATGGCAACATGATATGGAAAGTATGAGTCAATACAGAATGAAACAAAAGTGAATAAGAATGATTCGTCAAGAGATGTGGCCCTTGTTATGTGTAGGAAAGGTAATAAGCTGCTGTATGTCAGAGACATCCAACATAACAAGAAATACAGAGGAGTAATGATTAGTTACATAAACACAACATTTCTTAAAGTTACCCATAATAACTATTTCTCAAAGAGAGGAAATCAAATTAATGTACTCAACTGATAAGAAATATTTTATTGACAAGAACAGAGTTTGAATTCTAACTGTATGTATCTAGAGACTTATTTAGCTGTTACAATGTCTTAAACAATGGAATGTATTTATTCAAGTGCAACAAGAGTAATACACAATTGTTAAATATTCAGTTTGGTTGGCGTGACCTTCATCTAATTAGTTTACCCTAAAAGAGTTCCACCCGTTTTAAAACAGATATATATATATAATTTAATGATAGATAAATTATCATGATATAATTATTATTGACATATTGTAGTTGTCGTGGAGTCATTTCAAGTCAGCGTCTTTTTATTTTTTAAAGAAGTATCTAATTCGCAGATACAAATACAACTATAGATTAAATGCACGTTTTCTGTGAGAGAAATATTTATACAAGTTCGATTCCATGCATTATGCTATATGATCAGTAGTCTAAGTTAACTTTTAAGAAATGCATGATTTCTTTCAAACCGTCCAACTGCGCATAAAGAAGTCGTATGTAGGCTACATACAAGGATTTCTTATCTTCTCCCTTCATATAATACCTCCATGCTCTACACGTTGTAAGCTATGTAAAACGTATGCGCTTTCATCTGGGTAAAACGGGTAAAACATGATTGACAGCATTAAGTCCCTCCTCCCACTGTTCGGTTCTGGTGAATTGATCAGAGCTTTTGTGAGTAGTGGCAGAAGTGGGCTTGGCTGTCGTTACGACGTGGTTCTTCTCCGATTTCATCGTATTCCATTCCGACGTTGACCTGCCCTGTAATTGTGTCGTCATCGCTATATGCCATCTGCTGACGAACGAGGTTACTGATGACGTCAGACTGGTAGGTGATCTCAGGCAACTTCTTCGGGTTCTCGTCCGTTATTCCGGCTGCATAATGAAAAGGCGAATTATATTAAAGGAATTTGAAGAACTGACTAAATGTAATTTAAAACAAGACTAAACTCAATTGTTATCCAGGCACGTAGCGAGACTTAAATTCAAGAGGAGGCAACTTCAGTCTTCACAGACTATTGGCAAAATCCTGGTCATTGGGGCCTCAATGCAGCTACGCCTATGTTGTTGTCCACAGACTTTTCAGCACCAACGTGTGGAAACAAGCTTATGCACAGGCGAATGGTAAAAGCAATATCGGTGAGACAGATATAGTCAGGTTCGGTCCCAAGCCCATAATCCACAGGTTGGGCAGGTTGACAGGCATACGACCATGGTGAATTGTGTTTTGACTTGAAATGAAGAAAAGGATGAACCAGGATAGGAATGTTTTAAAAGCTACCGTTCGGTCGCATTACATTAACAAGGAGCACAATATTCACCGAGTACATAACAGATTCATTGACGTACCTATGATTTGAACGGCATGTCCAATTGTCGTTGCTTGAACGAAATACTTCGGCTTCGCACGACGGAAAATGGTCGCAACGTCTTTCTGCACAAACAGAAAAAAAATGCATATTATATATAATATATAAAGTAGGAGCAGCTATGGAGTTGTTAGTAACATTAAACTTTCTATGTACGTGCCTGAATTGAAGAAAACATTCGTATCTCAAGTGATGGCCAACTGGCTTTTGCAACAATGCCATCTATTATTATAATTACGCATTTATTAAGCGTCACTGTCTAATGACCAAGTATCAATTGATGGCGCTGAGCAATTGTGAGAGAACGACTTGCACAAGGACCGTATACAGAGTAGAGAGTCGAACCCATACTTTCTGCCTTACAGCGCGAGCCGCTCAACCAATCGGAAACCGCGTCTCACAATGCAATCTATATCGACGTGACGCAGAACAGATTAACAGAAAAGAACGAAAAGAGGAAGGAAAGGAAGAAAGGAGCGAAAAAACGAGAAAGTACCTGGATGTTGCACACGACAACCTTGATTTTCAACTTGTGGAAGTCTTCCAGGAGTTCTCGCATTCCCTAGAAAACACAAGGAAAATCTAGAAGGTCTTAAGATATAGCTCGCCCCAATCGTATTCTATATGGCGTCTCCTCATTAGAAACTGACCAAAGGAACTAATTTACAATACAATACATGACAATGCTCTCAAAACACTGTTCAGACGTGCACATTGATGCCTAGTGTAAGCTTAGATTGCTCTCGTCGAGATTAACTAATCAATCTATTTAATTACCCTGTCATTAACGATCTTTGTATTTTATCGTAATAGTCAGGACGATATCAGTCATGAATAAATGACGTTTATGACGTCTAAGTATGCTAATTATAACATGTGACGTTTATGACGTCTAAGTATGCTAATTATAACATGTGACGTTTATGACGTCTAAGTATGCTAATTATAACATGTGACGTTTATGACGTGTACGTATGCTTGTTGTCATTGTAACCATCTCATCATCATCTTTAGTCATTTTGCGGTTTTATGGTTGTTGACAGCAATAGATGTCGTAGTTGTTTTTACCTGTACAGTCGTTGTATCGATGGTTGCGACATGACCAAAATCCAGAATGATGCCATTCACCGATTTATCTATAAACGAATTAATTTACCAAATTGAAAAAGTGTTCAGTCACCGATTTTCAATTAATCATTAACGATCTTTATATTGATCGTAATAGTCAGGAAGTTATCAGTCATCAATATAATAATATTTATGACATTTATGACGTTACGTATGCTAATTACGAACATATGACGTTTATGACGTTTGCGTATGCTAATTTTGAACATATGACGTTTATGACGTTTGCGTATGCTAATTTATGAACATATGACGTTTATGAGGTTTGCGTATGCTAATTATGAACATATGACGTTTATTATTATTACGTATGCTAATTGTGATCATATGCATTAATGACGTTTACGCCTGCTAATTATTATGAACATATGACGTCTATGAAGTATACGTATTATTATTATTTCTCTTAATACTTCTAATGATTATTTGTGCTTTTAGGCCTACTAAATGTAGCCTGACTTTGACCTGGTTTCCCAGCGGATTGCGACAGGTTTCATTGGAGGTGACCCCCATCGACTGATTACTTGCGTATTATAATTTTTTTAAAGCAGTGTAAGTATGGGTTTGCTTGCCCGCTTTTCCCTTCGAAACGATTTGGTCTTTGATGTAGGGGACAGCGGGATACATCAGTCCGTTCAATAGTTCGACGATCAAGATCTTCGGCTTCTCAAATCCGTTGCCCTGGACACAGCATATTACTATTTATATGTTTATATGTTAATAATGTGCAAGGATTAGTGCTCTATTATATCATGCCAACGGTGAGAACTGTTCAAACTAATTTCTGTCGACGTCAATGGTCTTTGTTGCCGTAAGATGTCGTTAAACTCTCTGGATCCGTTTCTATGTAATCGTAAACTCAAAATGCATTTTCTGCAGAAATAGGATTCGTGGTGAAGAATTAAAGAAACATTTGACTGATTTGCTGTCAACTTTTAGTCCTTTGTTGTAGCAAAGGGAATTAGGGCACTATGTAAATCTGTAGTTCTTTGTTTTTGCAAAGGGAAGCAGGGCGCTATAAATCTGCTAGCTTTTGAGTATTTCTGAACTTACAAGTGCATCCCAGAGGTCGGAGTTCATCTCGTACGTCTGAAAAATTAAAAGAGATGCCAGTCAGCTTCTAATTTTCACTCAACAACTCTCAATCACAAGCAACATTCAACATTTTCTAGATTAATTCTCACCTATTAAGCTGTTATAAAACCATGTTTCAAAGCCTGTTAAGTTCATCACCTGTTAAGTTTATCACTCCAATGATGATTACGAAGATCGAACACGCTAGTAACGACACATACAGATTACATAATATGATGACTGTTTTTGTGATGATGGCTATACTGACGATGACGACGAAGGTGAAGAGGTTATGGTGATAAAAGATGAGGCTGCTGCTGCAGACTTTCTCTGACCTTCATCTTTGGCCGTGTCGCAGGATAGAGCAGAATTACAAAAGAAACCAAAACTCCAAGAGCGATGCCGTACTAAAAGAACAGAAGAGAACATGTTCGAATTCATGATCAACTTTATGATCATATGATCATATCTTCGTAAACTACTAACTCTGTATCACCTCCTTGAGAGTTGCGTTTTTCTAATGCTGACATGTTGCGAGAGCCTAGATTCAGAATAATAAATGGGATAACGTTCTTCCAGATGCTGTGTCCCTCTTCTCTGGAATCGTGTACCGCAAATGAATGGTCTGATTTGTCAAACTACCTATTGTTATTTAAATCCATTGTTAAGAACTATTTTGTTCTGGCCTTTTGCATGGCTCCGTCTTGGTCCTCAGAAAAAGTTCATCTGCACCAGAAATTCAGAGTTGCCAACTACGCGCTTTTGAATCCTTTAATACATGAATGAATCTCACTCGATATATATGAAAGTCGATTAGTGTAATCATGGTAATTAAGCCATATTGATAATCCTAAAAATCTTGGGTTGTGCCAGTTACCATGCAGAGTAGGCCTAACACCGACAACTACAGACTTACAGACTGTGATTAATTATAAATTTATAAAGCAGCTAAGATTAATTTGAACTACTACTGTAACCTCTCTCTGGTCTCCAGGGAACCGGAATTTATATCGAGAGAATCCCTCTGATTTATGTCGTGAATTGTTGGTATCGTGAATTTCGATTTATATAGCGCTTTGTTAGGATTTACGATTTTCTATGTTACTAAAGACATGAATTGCTCACCTCGACACTAAGGATGAAGGAGAGAATGAAGGTCACGAGCCAAGGAAGCATATCAATGCCTGTAAGTCAAATAGTCAATGTAGTAGTCTGCTATTTGGCAGAATACACTCAAACCAGGAAGAAGGATGCGAGGAAGAATGCGAAGAGTTAAGACCAAGAAGAAGAAGAAGAATGTTAAGAAGAATCTGAAGAATTAAAACCAAGAAGATGAATGGGAGGAAGAATATGAATAATATTAATATTTTCGTTTATTGAAACAATCCGGTTGACAAACCTCAACCGGTTACAGTGTACAATTATGCAATTGAAACAATTCACAAGAACACAAATGACAGAAGACATAAATCTTAACTACTAACAGAACAGACAGCCTGCAACACACGGCGCTAATAGCAGCCTACAAAGCATGTCCGCCCTACAGGTTCGAACTCGGTACCTCTCGCTCTCTATGCCAGTGTGTTATCCAATGCGCTATCGGGCCCCCCGAATGAGGAAGAATGCAAAGAAGAAAACGAAGAAGAATGCGAAGAAGAAGATGAATGTGAATAAGAGGAAGGAGAAGATGAAGTACAGCATTAGAAGAAGAAGAAACGAAGAGGAAGAAGCAGAAGAAGAAGACGACCAGTCAGTCCTTTAAGCTATCGCCTATATTGAGTTAGCGAGTATTAGTTGCTTCAACTGCTTATCCTCCTCAGCACCTGACAGCGTCCTCTCCCTCGCCGTCTGTTCTGCCCACTTGTTCTACATGTATATTCGAGTTCGCTAGAATCGCAAGTGGTCACAGGCATTAGATTCTCATGCAATATAAGTCATTGTAACAGGTCAGATCAACTGAAAGCCGATCTGATCTGATCCGCTCTGCTCCGAAAGGCGCTGGCCTATATATATATACAGGGGTGCAAAAACCAAACTTTTTTCAAAATGAAAAGTTGGTTTTTTGTTTTTTTTGTTTTATTTGTTTTTTTGTTTTTTTGGTTTTTGTTTTTGAGATTTTCCTATTTCGAATCATAACACTCATACAAATGGCATAATACCGTTCAAATTAATCAGATGCATATAGGCCTAAATGAAATTAACTAGAACAGTAGAATCATAGAATGTCATAAAACGAAGTTAACAGAGACCATACAACAATCGCCAAGAGAGTTGAAGAGACGACATTTTGGCATTTATAATTTTGAAATTTGTAAAAAACAAAAAACCAAAATTTGCGTTTAAAAAAAACCAAAAACCAAAAGACAAAGCCTTCAACAGCATTGTATATATATATATATATATATATATATATATATATATATATATAGGCCCATATATATATATGTATAGGCCTATAGGTATGTATGTATGTATGTATGTATATGCCCGCTTACGTCGTGTCTTGGTGAAGATCCAGACTTTGTGAAAGGTCATCATGTCGAGTACAGCCATGATGATGACGACAGCCAAAGCGGCTTCCGGAATGTAGTAGAAGAGAGGCGTCAGGAACTGGAGGGCCAACAATACCAGCACGCCTGAAACATCATAAGTGTAAAGTAATGTAATGCATTTACGACTGTCGTAAATGCTGGCGCATTGAAAGCATAGACTATGGAGTAAATGTATCCTTCGCAGGGGTGCAACGTTTTGGTCTAGAAAGTGGAGGTACCAATCATACAGCCTAATAAAAGAACTACTCAGGCATATTTTTTAATTTGTGCCCATTTATTACGATATAGAACCACTCATTGTTAAATTTGTGCCCACCTGTTACGATCCCACCTGCTGGAGTCTTAACACCACTGGCAGCATTGACTGCAGTCCTACAAGCAGACAGGTACGATTTTTATGAACAAACGATTTACTTCATAACAATAATGTTTTTGCTAGGACTCGAGTCTAACAGAGTAAAAGAATGTCTGTAGCGTTTACACTATTAATGTCAGCGAGAATTTCTATTAAGCCCAGATGAAATGGAAACCATTTAGATATCAGGAACCAATCTGTCAATGTACGAAATGTTTAAATGATTCCCTGCATTCTGTTTTATTTAAAAAGTAACAACGAGCTTTTTCAGAGATTTGCTAGATTGTCATGAAAGAGCAGCTGCTAAGAGGCTCTTGAGAGAGGTTGACTGATACGCAAGCGCAGCCAAGAACACAACGAGAAACAAGAGCAGCAATGTGACTATAGCTAAGCACAGACTTAATAAATATATCTAGAGACATACTTAATAAATATATCAAGGCACATGCTTAGTAAATATATCTAAGCACATACTTAATAAATATATCTAAGCACATACTTAATAAATATATCTAAGCACATACTTAATATATATACCTAGGCACATACTAAAACATGCGTCTTTTCACATGTGTCATAGATAAGTAAAAACGCGTAATTTTCTACATACCTGGAGAAAGTTCCCGTGACTGGGTAACCCTTAACGAAAGCGCCGAGAAAGTTCGCAATACCTATAATTAAGAAACTCTTCGCTACAATTTTGTCCTATGTATATAATTATGAATGTATATATTTAGGCCTATGCATGTATGCATATACAAATATATACATATGTATTATGGATGTAAAACTATGTATGTATGTAATACGCGCGTCCGTATGTATGTATATAATATTATATGCAGGCCTAATGTATTTGGACAATAAAGATAGTAGGTTGTATACCTCACTTATGCGTTGCCGATGCTAGCCAAAGTGGTTTAAAGTTCTTGAAAAGGAAAAAGTTTACCTTCATCAACTATTCCTCATGTTATTGTAAGAGCACTGGTCTGTACCCCATTTAGCATAATTTCTAAAGTGCCTTTATAAATACAATACAGCGCATAAGGTATACCCTACAGCGTTCCGAGATCTTGTTTGTGTATGTGAAAGAAACGAGAAGATGGTAGATTGGCAGTAAAGAACAGAAAAGACGAATTGGCAGGGAAGCAGAGGAACAGATGTTCAGACAGAAACATCCACTTACCGTAGCTAAGGAATTCTTGATTTGCATCCATCTTGTAATCAAATTTCCTGGCTAAAATTTAGACAGAAAATCATGCAATATTTATCGATATATTTATTAGGCTAATAGGAGCCTGTGCAATTTTTTCTGTGCAATAAACAAATTGAATTCAATTCAATTAAATAGGGCAAACTTCTTTTGTAGGC
Source organism: Aporrectodea caliginosa (assembly GCA_020284085.1). Lineage (NCBI taxonomy): Eukaryota > Metazoa > Annelida > Clitellata > Crassiclitellata > Lumbricidae > Aporrectodea > Aporrectodea caliginosa. Next base: position 207,997 of record JACEVL010000165.1, on the reverse strand, counting down.
CTAGATATGAAATTATGAGTTCATGAAATGGGTCCGGTGGCGCGTTGGATAACATCTGGCGAAGAGTAGAGGTACCGAGTTCGAGCCCCCGTTAGGGCGGATTTGCTTTGTAGCAATTAATTAAAAGCAGTAAAAATTCGAAATACGAAGAGATATGAAATTATGAATTCATGAAATGCTATAAAAGCGATTATAGGCGGAGTCCGTTTGACCCTTTATGTGGTCTGTGTGGCTTGGAGATAAATAAACAAATAAAATGTAAGGCGAGGTAAGAATTCAATGAGTATGAGTTCACATGAATGCTGCGAGACCAATCGTTAAATATTTAAAAGGCGTTAAAATAATTCCCATGCACAAACGAAAATATTCATCGACTGACTGTTGCTAGTGTTAATAGTAGCCTACCAATAAAATGTGGTACTAACAGAAGACTTTTCCGATGGCCATGGCTTCAATGAGGCCGATTATGGGAACGACGATGAATCCGATGCCAATCGTCTGGAAAAACAAGAAATCCATTTCAACATTTCTTTCCATAATATGTCTAGCATTCAAAGTTGCCCTTCTAGTTTTCCACTATGCTGTTAAAAACGGGCAATGAAAAGGTTTTCTAGCATATTATGTGGCTTGTTTGAGGTGCATATGTTAAACTAAAAGTCTATTTCGCTACGCCAACTTACATCAACATAAACTACTGGACGGTTAGTCCAGAGACTCTGTCAAAGTTGGATGGGAACCCGTTCGTCTGGCTGTACGTGTGTTTGTATGTGTGCGTGTGTATGTATGTGTGTGTGTGTGTCTGTGTGTGTATATATGTGTGCGCCTTATGTGGCGCCATATAAATATCTAATTACGATTACAGTAGATGCACTACATTACACTACACCGCCAGAAACATGGCCTTAAAGGCTTTACATCGATAGTCAGAAGCATTTATAATGTAGCAAAACAGCAGGCGTAGTGTACCGCATGTAGTGTACACTGCAGCGTAGTACAAGTGTAGCGCAGTGTAGTGGAGTGTCATTTAGGTGTAGCGCATGCAGTGTAGTGGAGTGTCATGTAGTTGTAGCGCAGTGTAGTGGAGTGTCATGTAGGTGTAGTAGCGCAGTGTAGTGGAGTGTCATGTAGTTGTAGTGTACTATAGAGTCGTGTTGTACGGTGTAGTGTATAGCGTGTCGGTACTTACTCCGGCGATTTCAGAGGCAGAGTGCGTTATATTGGTCGCTGGATCATAGACGCTGAGGTTAGGAGCGCGGAAGTCTGGGATTCCGGGAGGGATGTGGCCGATCAGACTGAACGGACGAATTCCGTTCTCGAGCCAGATGAAGGCAGCCACCGAAGCCAGGACGATCACGATGATGTTCCTCGCTGAAGTTAAACCAGTTTTCAGTCAGGTTAAGCCTTCAACTCACCGTTAAGGGAATAAAATAATTAGTTTTATTCAGCTAAATATTTTCATATACGACGCTAACTATTTTTCTTGTTCAAATAAGCTACATCTTTCTCGTATGACATGACATATTGAATATTTATATTGTACTAAATGCTAAGACTATTCAGTACAGATCATCTGCACGCTGGTTCGACAAATTGTTCTTTCTGGTGAAAATTGCATGGTGCGCCACGTTCTCCCTATCCCCTCGCTCTAAATCTCCACACCCCTATCCTTCTCGCTCCCCATCCCCCCATCCCGCTCCCCATCTCGACCCCCGTATCACCTCCTCCACCTAACTGGACTAAATAGACCATCCAGAGATATATAGTATAAGAGTACTAAAATAATAATCGTAATAGTAATCTCGAGATTTATAAAGCGCCCAAAACGCGAAGTCGCGGGAACCATCTTAACAGGCGCTCAAATAAGACAGGTACCGTGGATGCACTTGTCTCAGACTTATATATTGAAAGCATATTTTAGAGTCGTAATTAGGGAGAGGGTAGGATGAGGGGCAGTCGATACTGACCAGTTCCAAGGAACCAGATAGTTTTGTTGAGGATCTTCTGCCCAATGGTCATGTCTTCCCATTTCGTCTTCCATGGAAACTCCTTGATTTTCTGGGGAAAACAATAAAGCAAGAACATAAGAAGTAACCATTAATAAGTAGACAGCTTGACGAGGCGCAACATAAATAATCTGAATAAATGAATGAATAAGCGATTAAATGAATGAATTAATTAATTCATTCATTAATTAATAACCGCTTACAGCAGCTCATCATCCCGTCACAGCGTTTACATCTCAGCGTCATATCTTGACTTGCTTGTCATTAGTTCCAATCAATCAATCAATCAATTTCGTTTATTCACAACACCAACACAATCCACTGCATGCGCATATAGTAGAACTTTTCTTATGTTTATAGAGAAGCGCTTTATAAATACAATACAATACAATACAATACAATACAATACAATACAATACAATACACCAAAAACTCGTTATCACAGTCTTTGAAAGTCAACTCAAGAACCGCTTTATAACGTGCTACAGCGAGTTCATTTTCGATGGGTGAATTAAATTTAGGATTCATAACCTCAACGTGTTATTTAATAATTCGATTAAAACTAGATGTGTTACATTGAGTCTGCGGTACGCTATAATCGCTAGACCGAACCCTAAGCGCGATACTCATAGCGATGATTACGATGATTATGATGATTACGATGATTATGATGATTACGATGATTATGATGATTATGATGATTATGATGATTATGATGATTATGATGATTATGATGATTATGATGATTATGATGATTATGATGATTATGATGATTATGATGATTATGATTAAGGCTTACCCTCAGCGCGACAATGATTACGATGCAGACGACGCCGAGTACAAAATCCCAGATCCTGAAAAGAACATTGAACCGAATATATTATCACTTGTATTATCACTTGATAATATGAGATTGATCAAACGACCAGAACTCCTCTTAAATAACTTAGCGATTGATTTCCAATTGACTGGCCGGATAAAGACTGTATCAGTTTACTTTAAGACCCTTTGTCAATACGAAATAAAGAAAGAAACAAATTTTAGCCAGATCGTAATATTATAGTTTCAATATGTAGGCCTAATCTCCAGATATCCTAAAGAAACTACGTTATAGAAACCAGCTCATTCACACGAAATCGATGTGACAGGTTTTGGTAATCGAAATTCGACCTAAGTTTCATAGTCGTTCAAAGATCGTACCTCGTATCCGGAATCCTTTTGATCGTTTGAATGAGCTGTGGTATAAAGTCTCCAGGGATACCCTTCAGCCCCCACCATTTCTAACGAAAACAACGAAGCAAATTATAGTGGTTCATGTAGGCTATTACACATGGTATGGTAATCGTTTATATACGTCAATCAACACTTTAAGTCTGGTTTGCATGTTCTGAAGTAACCCTGCTAAGCATAAAAATGACCACGCTAATCAAGTTTTTCTTACGAGTTGCATAACTTCACAGAGACTTCACAGAGATACATACAGTTCATAGTACAAACTGGAATTTCAACGGTGGGCAGAGCATTAGGTTTAAGTGCAATCGGTCATCCTGTTACAATCTAAAATATGGTCCAATTCACTTATTCTAGCCTGAATTTCTAGGGGTACGCGGTGGACGTTAACGAAATCAATTATTTCTGCTTCTAATTTTAGTTTTCGTTAACAAAAATATCACTGGCCCTAATCAATAGCATAATTGATTAATGCATAACTAAAACAACGAATCAATAAACAGATAACATTAATGAAGTAATTGATCAATCGACCGATCGCTCTATCGATCAGGTGTGGCTGACCTTGACTTGACTCATCCCGATTGTGATTGCTGCGGCAGATGTGAAGGCCTTCATGACGGGAAACGAAATGAAATCGATCAGAGCTCCTGTGATCAATAGAAACAGATCAATCGATGATCGAACCCAGAATCTAGGGCTACATAATTATGGATCAGGTCCAACTACATGACGAATTTAACGAATGGACATTTGAACGGAAGTAGTAGTTGGTGTCGTTGTCGTCGTAGTAGTAGCAGCAACAGGAGGCAGTAACACTAATAGTAGTAGTAGTAGTAGTAGTAGTAGTAGTAGTAGTAGTAGTAGTAGTAGTAGTAGTAGTAGTAGTAGTAGTAGTAGTAGTAGTAGTAGTAGTAGTAGTAGTAGTAGTAGTAGTAGTAGTAGTAGTAGTAGCAGTAGTAGCAGTAGCAGTAGCAGTAGTAGCAGTAGTAGTAGTAGTAGCAGTAGCAGTAGTAGTAGTAGTAGTAGCAGTAGTAGTAGCAGTAGCATCAGCAGCAGCAGCAGCAGCAGTAGCAGTAGCAGTAGCAGCAGCAGTAGCAGCAGCAGCAGCCGTAGCAATAGCAATAGCAGCAGCAGCCGTAGCAGTAGCAGTAGCAGTAGCAGTAGCAGTAGCAGTAGTAGTAGTGGTAGTAGATAATGGTAATGAAAAAATTAGTAAGTTAGGCAGTGAACTGAGTTAGCAAGAAGTAAGTAAGTAATGTGGCAGGACGGACTTACCGATTCCTATGAACCACATGATCATCTGAACGATACCACAGTAGAAACCGAGGGCGATGGCATACGTTGGGTCATTGGGAATCGGAGATCTCCCGTAGGCGTACGTCATCAGGGACATAATGGCTGAGGGTCCAAGGGTGATGTCCTTCGAAGTCCCGAACACAACGTAGACGAAGCAACCGATGAACGCAGAGTACAACCCGTACTAAAAACGAACGATGATCATATAACCGTTAAAATTATTATTATTATTATTATTATTATTATTATTATTATTATTATTATTATTATTATTATTATTATTATTATTAACCTATTACAGCAGTTTTATATAGCGCCCCTTCTAAGACAGTCTACTCAGGAGCGCTCCCAGCCCAACCTCTAATGTCAAACAGGAGAGTCTTAAGGCCAATGGCGAACTCCTGAAGTTCTAATTTAATCCAGTCCAAATCTAAACTAGTCCAATCCTATCTTATCTGATGTAATCCAACATAAGAAACTTAGTCTAATCTAAAGTATAATCTAATCTATTCTAGTCCATTCCATTCCTATCTAATCCAATCCAATCTAATCTCAAATCTAATCTAATCTAGTCAATTCAAATCCTAACTAATCTAAGCTGATCTAATCTAATCTTACCTTACCTAATCTAGTCACCTCGGTAACACGGACGTCAGAATGCACAAGACATTAGAGAGTGGTTCTACCATTAAAGCTAATGCAACTTCTTCTAGAAAAGAGTCTGTGAGAAAGACTCTGCTTGAAGAAAAAATTCACTAGTCGAACCCCTCGCCCAGTAGGCCAAGTATACGCCTTCCCTACAATGAGTTAATTCCTCTCTCGCTGACGGAAAATGCACCACTTGTATAAGAGTAAGTAAGTAAGAATGTTCTTTATTGAACGCAAGCAAACGCTCAGCGCTTTACATACAAAGTCAGAAATAATTTATGTACAAAGAAAACAATAATTAGAAGAAAATTAGGTCAACTAGAAAACATATGTCTAACTGTACAACAAGTACAAGATTACAACAATAGTCACAAGTCTGAGCATTGTTACGACAATCGCCGGGAGAGATAAGAAAGAGAGACGGGGAAAAGAGAGAGAGTTAAAGCGACAACCCAAACGTAGTCGTTTGATTCTATACCTGATTGATACTTAAATGTAAATGTAAATGTTCGCGTTTTTCTATAGCGACTGTACATGACCTCGACTCTGATCATTTTTCAATTACATTGAATTGATCGGGTGAGATCCTTCACCACCGCTCGCCTGTTCGAATGGACGCCACGCCATTTAAGGTCCTCGTGCAAGGACCGTGCTAGTCCGTGATTTTAACTCTCTGAAATAATCCAGCCTGGGGAGGCGAGCCGTGATCCGCACGCTCTCTAACACAAAGGCGCATTAGATGCAGCCTACACTCTTACCAATGGATCTAGTTCTGGAACGGAACTTAGCTTTCTATCGGCGCTATAGAAATCCCGCGATTACGATGATGATGATGGACGACTGGGTCTTACCGCAGGAGCGACGCCGGCGATGTTCGTGTAGGCGATGGCCTGGGGCAGGACTGTCAGACCGACCGTCACACCGGCGATTATATCCCCCTGCAACTCGGCTGACCTGTCATCGTAAACGAAGATAATGACACAGAGGATAATCACAACATGATGATGATGATGATGATGATGATGATGATGATGATGATGATGATGATGATGATGAGAAATTTAGTAAGTAAGGCAGTGAGGTAAGTTAACAAAAGCATATAAGTGAAGTAGCCGTTAACAAAAGGCAAATAAGTGAAGTAGCCGTTAACAAAAAGCATATAAGTGAAGCAGCCGTTAACAAAAAGTATATAAGCGAAGTAGCCGTTAACAAAAAGTATATAAGTGAAGTATCCGTTAACAAAAAGTATATAAGTGAAGTAGCCGTTAACAAAAAGCATATAAGTGAAGTAGCCGTTAACAAAAAGTATATAAGTGAAGTAACCGTTAACAAAAAGTAAATAAGTGAAGTAGCCGTTAACAAAAAGTATATAAGTGAAGTAGCCGTTAACGAAAAGTAAATAAGTGAAGTAGCCGTTAACAAAAAGTAAATAAGTGAAGTAGCCGTTAACAAAAAGTATATAAGTGAAGTAGCCGTTAACAAAAAGTATATAAGTGAAGTAGCCATCAGTTGCTCAAATGATGATCTAGCAACCCCTTGACAATCGGATTATCTGCCCAGGGCGCTTGTTAAGTGCGAGATTATTGTAATAAATTGTAATTGTAATAGATAATTTATAGTGCGCCTCTCGAAGAGAAACTCGTCAAAAGCAGTCGCAATTTACACAAATTCCGATGGAAATAGAAAAGTCCATTCGGCTTTTCTGCATAGATGTAAATTGTGTTTATCAGTACTTTAATGCGCCCGAAGGCAGAAAGAAATCAGACGTCACAACATACATGGACAAATCTGAACAAACATAAAGTCAAACGCACAGACTGCGAAAATGTTCGTAAAGGTCATTAATTTATGCAACTAAATTTACCGTTCAAGATGCAAGCAAGTTCAGAGTCGCAAAGAAAGTGCTCAACAACGTAACACCAGAAAATATCCTGGAGAAAATTAGATGTGGAATGTACTAGTCGCCTATACATATAATATATAGTTAATATGTTTTTGCATATAACCTTTGACCCTATATTATCTTCGTTATCGTCTAAAGGTCATACCTCAAGTCCGGAATAATTTTAACCTTTTGAATGAGCTGTGGTATGAAGTCTGTTGTTACACAAATACGTACGCATGTATGCTTGCATATATGTCTGTATACGTGTGCATGCATGTGCTCTCTATGCCTCAGCACCTAGATGCCCTTGAACATATATGCTGTGTCGCCAACTGTTCTAATGTGAATGTTAATGTATGCACATTTATTTGTCTGCGAATATTAAGCATTATAACCATCCATCAATTCAGTCATTCATCCACGTATTCATCCATCAATTCATCATCCATTCACCCATCTATTTAGTCTCCATTCACTCATCGATTACGTCGTGCTCATCCATCCACCCATCCATTCTCCAATGCTCATCGTTTCCCGTGGGCGAACTGCTTTCTCTGTTATCGTCCCTATGGTATGGAATGGGTTCCCATTAGCATTGCACCTGATGCCTAGGGTTCACTCAGACGCATTTTTTGCAGCCCTAAGACCTTTTAAGCCGGGGTTGGGTTCGGAGCGCTTCTGAGTAGTAACCTTGAAGGGGCGCTATATAAACCTCCGTAATGAATAAATAAATAAATGAATGAATGAATGAATGAATGACTGAGTGAATTAATTAATTAATTAATTAATTAATTAATTAATTAATGAACAAATGAACATGAATGAATAAACGAACGAATGAATGAATGGATGAGTGAATGAATTACTGAATGAACGAATGAAACGAATGAACAAATGAACAAATGAACGAACGAATGAATGAATGGATGAGTGAATGAATGAATGAATGAATTGATTGAATTAATTCACCCGTTATCCTATTCTCACCTGTACTTGGGCGCCCATTCGATGATCGGAACGATCTGTTTGAGTTTATCGAGCGAGAAGCACGACCTCAGCTTCTTCTTGACGTCCATCTTTCCGACGGCGTGCTTCAGTTCAGTCGATTCTCCCCTCAGCTCCGAACAGAAGTACGACATGTTCGTCTGTAGCTCTCTCATACAGGCATTCGTTGCCACCTCTTCCAGGTCGCTGTCTTCCAGGTCCATCTCCATACCGTCGGGCTCAGCGCCCTGGTAGCTTTCGCCTGCGCGGCTGAAGCCCCCGTTGTCGTACGTTGACCTCAGGGGGTTGCCATCGACATCCAGGGCGTAGACCGGTCGACTGCCGGAGGACGGTGGGTTGGCCATCGCCGCGTCAGAGCCCCAGCGATACTTTCCGTTGCCCGAATCCATGGGAACTGGCGGGAAAGCACCTGCTTCGGTTAGGAAGAGCTAGAGAACGTATGAAGAGACGGAGCAGGTACTACAAAGAAATAAGCATTGTTAATAATTGGCGACTTCTGTAGCGCCGGTGTGTAGTGCACGAGGTTAACCTAACCAAGACATTGTCAGGTCAATCAAAGCAGAAAGGTCAGTCCAATGAAAAGGCGTGTTCTGTAGATAGTAGGAATGGGCATTTAACGCGATTAATGCGTTAATTAATTAACGCGATTAAATCTTTAACGCAGTTAACGCTATTGTCACTGCGCCCAATTATTTTAATAAATGCGCTAAAACAATTCTTGATAAAACTGCTATTGCAAAGTAAAAACTTCAAGTTTAAACTTTAAATTTTAAAGTTAAACTAAAAAGTAAAAACAAGTGTAAAAGCATGTTTACTTTTTGTTTATTGACTGCAAGCATTTATATAGCGCATATTCAACGTAACTACTCAGAGTCGGTAGAGTAGTTGTACTTGTTATCTATTGTGACATGCGATTAAAAATTAACCGCGTTATTAAAAATATTAATCGTGCGATTAATTTCGATTAAAATTTCGAATCGTTGCCCACCCCTAGTAGATAGCCTACAGTCAAGTGACGCTATAAAAGGATGTGAACGGATGGATGAACTAACCAAAGAATGAAGGAACGAAACAGCGAACGAACTAACGAACACACTTGTATTTCGGCTTAACGACACTTTTTCATATCGAAGATGATTAGTGTCGGAGGCAGAAAGCAACCTCGTACTCCACGTTTATATTGCGACCGAGCCACCCGCAGTAACGAACACACGAAGGAGCGAAGGAATATATACCTAATGGGGAATGGTCGCCCGACGTTCAAAGGAGCCGCGGTGTCTTTGAAGAGGTCATTGACCGGCTGTTAACGCGTGTAGCTTCAGCGAATTTCATTGTATTTTGTCAATCAGTCGATTTATAATCGCTTTTCAAAGAACAAAAGACTCTTAAGTGATCATAACTCTTGCCGCGTCGTAAATTCGCGAGAATCATCTTTTTCCGGTGGTTTATGCGATGTCTTTCTACTAGCTTTCTCTGCCGTCGTAAAACAGACGATTATGATGTTGTTTGTCTCAAGAGTTAACCCGAATTAAGGGCACGACGAGACGAACTGGTTACGGCTCGCCCTGTCACGTGATAGGCCTATGAGGGTTTGATCCTTAACCCTAAGATGTTTACTGTGTAGAGAGCTAAGTAGGGACCTACTTCAAAAGAACCCTCCCTTGCCCCGTCCACTTTAGTACCGTCATTATCAAGAACCGCTAGGTCAATATAGGCCATGGACATCAATAAATGTAAATAAAAAGTCAATTTAATAAAAATAAATAAAAATAAATATGAAAAATGAATATGATCAAATAAATGCAAAATTAATAGACCTACTAATAAATGAATAAAAAATATAAAAATATCTATAAATATAAATTGACCAATATGAGGCCGAGGTGAATGAAAATAAAGAAATATAAATAAATGACAAAATAAAAATAAATTATAAAAAACATAAATAAGCAATTAAATTGAAATGAATATGAATAAAAGAACATAAATAAATAGAAAATTTAAATAACTAGATTATTATAAATAAATTAATACAAATAAGTACGTAAACGTAACAATATAAATATAGATGAATAGGTAAATATATGTTACTAATAGACAAATTAAATAGACAGAAAGGACGAATGTTCTCTGAGCATTAGAGAGGGGGCAATCAGTCGAAGAGACAATGGAGCTATATGGTCTCTTTGTTTTACGCACTTAACGCAGCCTGGCGACACCTAGTGTTAGTGTTTGTCTCCAAGGACTAAAAACGACCGATAAGCCAGTCAGCGTTCATCTCAGACTCAACATGTAGGCCTACAGTACATTACGACGGTGGCTAACCTTGTACGTTTGCTACTGCTCGGTTGCCACTGAATAAGTATATAAACTGACACTAGAAGTGGCCAGGAAAGACATCAAACCTTTATTGCAGCATCCATGGAGAATCTCATTTCCGAAACTTACCGGTACTTTATCATTTGCAAAACTTACACATCTTGGCAGGAACGCCATGCAGGAATTAAATATATGCCATACTTTTATTATTGGCGAAACTAACTGTATCCGGAAAACTTAGACAGATCTTATCTTGGCAGGAACGCGATACAGGAAATAAACTACGCTATAATAGCCTACTTTATTATTGGTTAAACTTACTGCACCTGGAAAGCTGTCAGATCTTGGCAGAAACCGTGAGGAACGCTCTTTGTAGGCAAGAAAGCCTTCGAACTGTTACTGGATATGGACGCAGTTGGGATGAAGTCCCGTCCAGACTGCAAAGAACTCGTCAGATTCAGCCGTAGAGAAGTTGAAATCCAGGCGAGACTAAATGTAGCAGGTGGCAGCCAGAGCAGACTGCACCGACGTCCAAGCTCTTACTGGTGTTGTCTATGCAAAGCAGTCTGATGATCTGTGGCAACTGATCGCGTCCATTTAAGTAGGCTTTCGGTGCGCAATCGTTCAGGCCTCAATGACGACTATAAATTAAACAGGATGCGAACTATAAGCGGGATTCTGCGTAAGAGCTTTGGGCTGCCTTGTACATAGGAAAATGTTGTCGTTTATGCTTAGCTGTAAGGCCGGAAGACCACAGTTCATGAATATTGATCAGAATAGCGCATCCATACTTTGACACTATATAGGACTATAGTTGAGCGAATGACGATTGAAGATGTATATGTATGTATATTCGTATATTTCCAAAAAAACAGGCTAACGGCTGTAGGTGAACAGTAACAATATTATTGACAGTATGGCTACTTATGGTTGAGTTTGTTAGCACATGTTTTGATATAATATTCTTGGGATAAATTTATCGAGTATTTATCGGGGAGGGTGAAGTTGTGTGCCCTTTGCCGAAAGGATGAGAAGAAGGAGGAGGAGAAGAAAGATGAGTAGGATGCATACAAGATAGACAATAAGGACAGCTGATGGGAAAACGAGATTTCTAAGATAAAGGAATTTGAGAAAATAAGCAAGCGACAGATAGGCTACTGAAGCAACCGAAGCGTTGCAAAGAGCTGATATAGAATATTGCAGGTTAAATTTGAGAAGTCGGGGGAGAGTGAGGAGGAGAATGTGGTGGGGAATTTGGAGGAGGAATAGGGGGAGGAGTGCAATAGGATTAAGAGGAGGAGGAGCATGAGGAGGAGGAGCACGAGAGAACGTGTTGTAACATGCGACCGTTAAGGCTGAGCAGAGCGGCTTGTGAAGTCGGGTGTGTCGGCGGCGGTGGTCGAGGTCCAGCGCTGATCCCAGCTGGGCAGGTAAGAACTGGTTGACGGACGGCTCAACCGTAGCTATAGCAGGAGGAGCAGCCGCGTCAACTCGTAACGAATTAGATTCAGCGTGAAAGTACGCCAGAGCTGCAGACGGAGAGAGGAAGAGATACAGAGAGACATAGACGAGAACAGAGGAGGGGAGAAATAGACAAAGAGACAGAGACACGGACAGAGAGATAATGTAACAGCAGGGACTCACAATGATAGGCAGAGGTGAAAGCGGCGAACGAAAAAAGACAGAGACACATAGACAGAGACAGAACAGAGACAGAGACAGACAGACAGAGACAGACAGAGACAGAGAGAAACAGAGACAGAGAGACAGAGAAAAACAGAGACAGATAGACAGAGACAGAGAGACAGAGAGACAGAGAGAAACAGAGACAGAGAGAAACAGAGACAGAGAGAGACAGACAGAGACAGACAGAGACGGAACATAAGCAGAGCCAGAGCTAGCGACTGGGACAGACAGAGATTTGAAAGCGCAACGGACCGTAGAGAAGTTGAAAGCACTGTAGCAGAACCGTCCAAACTTCATTACTGACTCGTCGTGCATAATGTAATCCGCTCTGTCGTGTGTATCGATCAAAATAACGAAATTTTATCTTCGATCCGATGCAGGAATTTCAATCGCAAGTCATCACAGCCTTGTCAACACAGCCTTGCAACCTCCAACACCTCTACGCCTCTCAACGATAACCAGAGAGCTTAAAACGCAAAGGTCGTTTCCGATTTGTAGTCCACGGATTAAATAAATCAATTCGGACGTCATAATGTTGCATACAGCAGCTGCTGCCTTAAACGCGAACATGCAGAACACTTGACTGACATAAAGTATCTGGTAAATAGATAGCAGGTACAGTATTCGATCCACTGAACACGGTATACTCATAACTACTTTTGGCTACATTTGAAAATCACAACATTTATCATATTAATGGAAAGTAATATAGCTTTTGTGCATGGGGAGTGGGCGCGGTGGAAGTGACAAAATTTTAATGATCCAGATATATTATACTTGTACTTTTACTTGGTAGTACTTGTACTTGGCACCTGTACTTTGTAGTAATTGTACTTGGTACTTGTACTTGGACCTCTTCGTGCGCTCGATACCGCCAATGTATGTTTTTGTAACAGCAACGCGTCCCGCACGTAGCTAGACACATGTAGGCCTATATATATGACAATTACGGATAGTAGAAATTCACGAAGTAAGGGAAGCCGTAAATTCCGTGATTTTCGGCATTTGTCGTGAATGCTGTGAATTTCCCTAAATGTAGTAGTCTAAATCGCCATGATTTGGGGGCAAAATTTGTGAAATTTGCGTCAAAGTTTTACAGACGAGAACTTGGCGCAAACTGCAATGATGGACATTGATGGTCTATATTATTGCATAAACTATATGCCTACATGTATATGCCGCATGTTGACTTTGACACTTAGCGTGACATTATACAGCAACAGTGCGTATCTGGTGCAGATAATAAAGGCGTGTTTGGCATTATCGTTACTGCATGCCCAGCGATCAGTTCCTGGTCCATGCAGTATCACACACCGAAATAGAGAAGGAGAAAGCATTTGGTAAGCGAAGTTTATAAGTTATTGTAGTCTATCCGCTGGAGATGCCGACGGTTACCAAGCCAGATCAGTTGAGTCTTTACGGGATTATGCTAGCAGCGACTTGTGACCACATCGACAGAAAAAGCACATCAGATGTCTCAAACAATTTCTCAGCTAAGGAGATTGTCTCTACAGCTTTGCCATGCATAGGGCCTACATGCTTAAGCATCGTCAAAATTCTGGTGAGCAGCAGCATCTCCAAGGGAGTAAAGAACATGGCTTAATTAGGTCTGGAGAAAGCGTAGGACCTAGCATGGAACCAAGTAGCAACTCAAATGAGGCCGGGACCATGTTATAGTTAGAGTTAGTATTATTTTTCAGAAATCACTGACTGGGATTTTTATTTTAGTTAATTTTAGTTACTAGATAGTTACAATACAAGCATACAGTAAAAATTGACAGACAGAAAGCCTTTGAAGCATGGGTACATTCGACAGATGAATTCAGAGTTTCCAAAGTAACAGAGACAGCATAATAGAAATAGCGAACTAGTTCACTGCATAATCTGTGCAAAGGTATTAACGACCCAAAGATGAATTTTCGTTATTGTTATTTTCGTTATAGGATAGTTATAATGATAATTTTTAGTGGTTATAGTTATCGTTAACAAATCATTTTATTTTCGTTAACGAAGATTTTCGTTATCGTTAACAAAGTCACCTGATAGCATGAAACCATGCAGCCACTCAAATGAGGCCGGGACCAGGCTGAGTAGATAAACCAGAAAAATCACTGAGGCTGTTGTGAGTTTGGAGCGAACTAGATCACTGCATAATCTGTGCAAAGGACAACCCACGAGGCCAAATGACTTTCAAAGGCGCTCTAATCGAATTCCGTGGTCAAAGGCCTCAATCAGATCAAAGAGAGCGAACAAAGTCACCTGATCCAAATCAAAAGCCCCAATACATCCGCTATTATAAAGCAGGTCAGTACATATAGTTTGGAGAATAAACCTCTAAAAAGCCTATTGCTGTTTGATTAAAAAGAAATTCGCCTCCAGATAACCTGAAAGCTGTGTATACCCACCAGCTTCTCCACCATCTTCGCGATAAAGTTAGCAAGAGATTGGCAGGGTCTCGAGACCATACAACTCTAAGTCAGTCTTGGTCTCGAGGTGGAAAAGGTGAATTGATGGCCAATGATACTTTGTTGTAATGTCGCCCAATTGCTGCGTTGATTTTATGGCTAGGAACTTAAAGGTGTCTGAAGAGCAGTGAAGGCTATCGACCGCATGCCGCATTTCTCAAAGAATGTTGATACAGATTGGTCAAGCCACACGTGGAGATGAGATCAGTTTGCTAATGAAATATGTCAGAGATACAATGCGAATGTATGGAATCAGTCGCTGTGTGTCGCTAAAGACTGTCTTGCCTCCAATAGGAATCGGTGCTGTCCGTATCAAAGGAATGTAGATAAGAAAGGGACGAAGATAAAAAAAGAATGAAGATAGGCCTAACAAAGGAATGAAGACAAGAAAGGAACGAAGACAAGAAGGGAATGAAGATAAGAAAGAAATTAAGATTAAAAAAGGAATGAATAGGCCTATAAGAAGGGAATAAGAAAGGAATGAAGATAAGAAAGGAATGAAGATAAGAAAGGAATGAAGATAACAAAGGAATGAAGATAACAAAGAATGAAGATAACAAAGGACTGCAGATAACAAAGGAATGAAGATAACAAAGAAGATAACAAAGGAATGAAGATAAGGAAGGAATAAATATAACAAAGAAATGAAGATAAGAAAAGAACGAAGATAACAAAGGAATGAAGATAAGAAAGGAATGAAGATAAGAAAGGAATGAAGATAAGAAAGTAATGAAGATAAGAAAGGAATGAAGATAAGAAAGGAATGAAGATAAGAAAGGAATGAAGATAAGAAAGGAATGAAGATAAGAAAGTTTCCTCTGCTTGCTTCACGTGTTCAAATTCATAATGTTCTGAGCAGTCTATTAAGAAATTTGTTCGCGACAACAACAATCGTGCCAAACATTGTTTAAAATATACATTTATATAGCGGCATTAACCATGAACTGTACCTACTGTTTAGCTGAGCTAACTGGTAGTTAGTTAAATGTTGAAGTTTTTTGATGTCATAGGATTCTAGGAATAACGTAAATGAAAACAATAATTAAAGAACGCTGAATTAAAGGACGCTGGTTTTAACGGTTCTGCATTAACTCTATCAGCATTTACGTTTTAGGTGGCCATCTTGTATTTCAAAATGAATTACTAGGGAAAGGCATAAAATGCCGCATAATTGTTGCAATATTTTATAGATAGGCATAGTTTAGTTTACAAATCATGTTGGTGCAATTCCATTGTCACCGAGACCTAATATAACGAACCAGTTGATCATTTTGACGTGGGTTCATTTATGACACTGCAGTTGATAAGCAACGCATAGTAAATATGTTGAAGGACGAGGGTTGAATTGACGTAGAGTCGGTACATT
This sequence comes from Aporrectodea caliginosa, assembly GCA_020284085.1. Taxonomy (NCBI): domain Eukaryota; kingdom Metazoa; phylum Annelida; class Clitellata; order Crassiclitellata; family Lumbricidae; genus Aporrectodea; species Aporrectodea caliginosa. The sequence goes on along the minus strand of JACEVL010000165.1, from coordinate 192,091 downwards.
CGTTAGAAAGCAGGAAGGCAGATCCATAATAGTTTACGATTCTTGGTTGGTGACGAAAGCTGTGACCCCACTTGACTCATATATCTACACACAGGGGCCTAATAATATTATATCAACAGGGATTATGAATACGCTTACTTGCGTATACACTACGTGCTTAAACCTATGCCTATATTTGTATAATTATATATAAACTAATATACACACATAGCCTATAAATGATGTTAGTCCAACATTCGATCTGCAGTGTGCAAAGTAAATGTTTGTCTTTTAACAATTATAGCCCATAACTTTGAAGACGTCTGTGTAGATCACGCCTATGTAAACGGGTGAGAATTTAATACCCGAATAACTGCAAGGTGATGTTATTTAAGATAGGCCTAATGTAGAAATAAGGCAAATAAGTACACTTAAGTAACGTAAGGTACGTAAACATGGGCGCCCGCACACAGGGGCAAGAGGGGCACTTGCCCCTCCCTGGAAAATTGACACCTATTTTTTTAACTACTACTTTTGGTGTTTAACAAATTTCTTCGCACCGTAGCATGCACTAATGATGACACTAAGTGAAACTGAGAAATTAACTTTAGGTAAGAATAAAAAGATTATGTCTTCCATCCATAAAACATAAAAATAGACAATTTCGAAGACGAAGTTACGGCTTGGTTTGACTTTTGGCAAAAAGTTAAACCAAGCTAAAAATTTAACCCATTGTGTTTTGCCCCCTCCTGTAAAAATATCTGCGGGCACCCATGTACATAAACTAAGTAAAGTAAGGCAAGACATATGTATAGCGACGACCTAACGTTTTGTAAGACAAGATAATTACGGTAAAGCAATATGACGTAATACAAAGTAATTACAGTAATGTCGTGTAAAGTAAGGTAAGATAGGAGTTGTGATGTAGCGTATAGGATACTATAAAGATAGGCGACGTAGGCTGCGTAAGGTCAACGTAGGTTAACAACTCGTACAGCCATAAGACACGGAAACTCTGTATGCCCACAAGGGTATAAGCAAACAGCTACATCCGTCTGTAAATATATGCCAACTGATAAGTTGTTGTTCATAAACGACAAAAACACGAAGCATATGACGCGCTTCATTTGTTATTCACATTGCATAGCTTCTGAGGAAATACATAAAATCATAGAAGCATCACTTCTCATCTACGAATTCAGTCGTTACGCGGCCAAAGGCGTCACAGAATTCGTGCCAATCAGTGCACTTCTAACACCGACCGTTTTCCGACATTTTATGAGCTCCTTCGCCGTCTGTTTAGTACACGCCCCGATACTTTCTACTTTGCTTTTGAACCTCTCCATTCTTAGTCTTGTTTGGTAAATAAACGAGTGTTTGATTTTCTTCAAGCACTTATTAATTTGGGGTGTGATTATCTCTAATGTAAGCATGGGAACCCGCAGAAATGTTTGCAGAGGGCAGAACCATGTAGCACAAAAATCCTTTTGGAAGGAAGCAGAAATCCTGTTGACTTGCCCATATTCCAATATGGGCCCTCATTGGTTACATATGGGAATATGGGTGAATGTTTATCGACATACTTGTAAGAAGGGTACGAATTTGAAGATATATTTGTAGGCCTATAATACTTGAAAATCAATTTTACAATATAATAAGAAATAAAGGTAGACAATAATTATCAGAAATGTAGATTTATCTATTACCAATTAGGCTAAGCTTTGACTCGGTCATTGCAATAATTTCTCAACATTCTACCGATATTTAGGAGTTCAGCGATTTTCTGGAATTTTAAAGTTTTTCTCTGAATTTTGACACAAATTCGTCAAACAACAGAGAACACAGAGTTATGAAATGTAAGACTAAATTAAAAATTTACTCGAGTTTTTAAAAACTAAATTTAATTACGAATACAGGATTTGCGTCGAATTTATTGTAACTCACCTCTACAAACGTTGCTGCTGCCGGTAGCCGAAATATTACTGGTGATAATTATACGCTCATGTTGTCTACAAATTATGTCTATAAATCTTCCTATGTTTGAGACTTACGGCCAAAATTATTGACGCCTATTATATAGCAATGTCTCTGTTAAATAATACTTTTCGAATAAATATATACCTAGTCTAGGCCTACGGTATGCTGAATAGCCTATAGTCTATTATGTCGTTTCATTAGCACGTCGCTACAGGCCCATTGAGACTTGAGTGCTACGTACGGTTCTGCGAGCTGTAATCGGCCCATTCATGGAGAGGTAAATTGTTAGAACTCTGCGCCCCGTTCCATGGTCTCAGGAGTCGCAATGGCCATTAGACACTAACAACCGCTACATACATGTACATTAGATATTAACAAGTCAGCCACCACGCTAACTCCGTCCTCATTCAATTCCTTTGAAGTGTCAAATTATCAAACTGGATTTCAATCAGAATTGTCTGTTCCCTTTGATGTCTCATATATACAGGTAGGCCTGTACGTTTGTATATGTCTCTATAATAGTCTTATGTGCAAATGATCTCCTCTCAAGCAGCTTCAACACTCATAGCTTTGTCCTCTCAGCCACTTCCCGTAACCCCACTCGGACCAGACCTCGAATACACCAATAAGTAACTTTTCCCGCCCTGTGGTCAGTGGTGTGAAACCGACCGTCACTATATACACGCCATAATTAATCAATGTCGTGCTGTTTAACTGATGATCTGATGTCTTTACCTCAAAGTACAAGAGTTCCTTTGTACAGTGACGGCTCTACAGGGGGCCAGGGTTTCGACATCGACGATGTATATTTTATTATTCCTATGTAAATTCAACTCCATTTTAGCATTTTTTATTCCACTGTAGACAGAGCTTCTCGTTTAAAAATAAAAGGCGATTTGAAAATCGATCGCGCTGGGTTGAGTAGGCGATCGATGCGCGGTCGACCTCGGGACCTTTTGCGTACAGCGTATTTTGCGTGTCGTATTCGTATAGCTGCATACTATGTGGTTGTCCAATGTCTATTAATTGCTGGAATTTAGGCTACGCAACACATTTAACCGTCGATAAGCATTCTAGCTGCTTGATGCAATGCTGTATCGATCCTAGCCTGAACTTTCACAAGTAGGCCTAATGTAAATTAAATTAAAAAAAATAATGGCCTGGCTCCAGGTTTCTCTTGGAGTCTAACTCATGGAACGCGATCGATTTACCGATCGACCAGACCTTTACTAGGCGATCGACCAAAGAGACGATCGATCGATCGCCTCAAATGAGAAGCTCTGCCTATAGACAGTTCCATTGTAACGTACTTTATTCAAATGATATAAAACCTAAGAAACAATCATTTGGATTGGTGAAAATAATTCTTTGCGTTAGGCCTAATAAAAGTTAGACCGATTAAAAATTATTCTTTGCATAGGGGATTAGGCTATGTGCCGGTGTCACGAAATAGAGTATCCCCATACATGAGTATCCCCCTTAGCGAAATGGAGTAGTTGCTTTAATTTACATTATTGGCGGTTTCTAAGTGTATTCGGTCGTACTGTTTGGATTTATTGTACACATGAAATTTTTTGAATTGCGTATCTTTAGTTTGTACGTCGACCTGAAAGCGTAGAATGGTTTATTCCCCCGGATACTCTAAACCGGTTTATTTTATCCGGAGGGATAAATTCCTACATTCCCCCGGATAGTCTTAGGACGGATAGGCCTACTCTATTTCGTGATACCGGCAATAAACCCAGGTGATGTTAAGAACTTGAGAAGTGATAAGAAGATTTTTTTATTTCCTGAAGACTACTAGTCAGAAATAGGCCTAGTCAGGACTTGGTTAATGCAGACTACTGTCTATAACATAACAACAGACTAATGCAGTCATTGCAGTCAGCAATACAAATAGCTTTGTAAGCTAAAAAATTTATTTTTTAAAATTTGAATTGGTGTAATCTTTTTGCGGGGAATGTGATGTCGTCCTGCGGGGATGGGGTGGGGATGGAAAGAAAATCTGCGGTTTGGGGCGGATATGGGGACAAACCATGCGGGATGGGGCGGGGATGGAGAAGACTTAGGCCTACTTGTTGCGGGGAGGGATGGGGACGAGATTGTCTCCCCGCGTCACTTTCTAGTTTAGGATGACAGCAATTGGAAGGCGGCTGCCGGAATAGATGGATCTGAGTAAGATTTTTTGAAAAGCTTAGCTGGGACTACAGTCTATAGGGTCTATAGTTTTGAATTAAAAGCCTGAACAGTGATGGGTATTGCAGCTTCACAATTTCACATAAAGGTAGGCTACAGTGAATCATAATGTGCGTTTCATGTAGGCTTTTTCGATAACTGAATGTCGGCATTTGAATTAGACCTAGGCCTAATTGTAATCGTAATCGTAATCTCCAAACTTCTAAAGCGCCACTCGAAAGCCAAGCGCAGGGCACCAGCTTATTCACGAGCGCTGCGTCTAGTCAGAGGGTTGTCCAAAAGAGTAGTCCGAGGGAGGTCCGAGTCCGGTTTCCAGAGGATCAGAGAGGGCACAGCAGATGTTAAGGCGGGTGTCTTTTAGGTCGAGGATTGGAAGGTACAGGATCAGAAGAGTCAGGATAAGAGTTCTTGAAAAGGAGAGACTTTAGTTTCGAGTGGAAAGCCTTGGGGGTGATGGATAGAGGAGCCTGAGGCAGATGATGGTGGATGATTGGCGATGATGGTGGAGGGAACCGAAAAAGTGCGGAATTCAGGAGGTAGATCGTTCCAGAGACGCGGTGCAGTGTTGGATATTGCTCGGTTGGAGAACTTGAGATGAGTTGTGGCCGGGGGTCTAGAAAGAGTGAGAACGGAGGATGATCGGGTAGAACGGGTTGGCTGGATGGTGAAGAGTTCGCGGAGATATCTGGGCTGGGAGTGTTGTAGGGAGTTGTAGGTTAGCGAGAGGACCTTGAAGTGAATTCGCTCTGGGATTTTTAACCAATGGAGTGATTTGAGGATGGGAGTGATGTGATGATGCTTGGGCGTTCTGGTGACGGCTCTGGCTAGTGAGTTTTGGATGAGCTGCAGACGCTTTAGTTGTGTGGCTTCAAGGTTGAGAAAGAGGGAATTGCAATAGTCGAGCTTTGAGTGGGACAATGGAGGTAGCAATGGTGGAGGCAGTTTTGAAGTCGAGCATGGGTCGAATGCGGCGGAGGTCACGAATGTGCATGAAGCAGGAGCGCGAGAGGTTGGAGATGTGATTAGAGAAGGAGAGATGTGAATCAAAAGTAACACCAAGATTGCGGACAGGGGCGTCAGAGGTGAAGGTAAGAGATGAAGAGTTAGTGGATAGGTGTATTGAAAGGTCAGGTATTTTCTTGATTTGGTCAGGAAGGCCCAGGATGATGAATTCTGTTTTGGAAGGGTTGAGGCAGAGCAGGTTGGACGACATCCATTGAGAGACTAGGTTAACCACATTGAGTAGTTTTGCAATGGAAGTGGAAAAAGAGCTTGGGGAGAAGGATATGTAGAGTTGGGTGTCGTCTGCATAGAGATGGTGGTCAACAGAAGAGGATTTTATGAGATGGCTTAATGGTGTAGTATACAGAATGAAGAGCAATGGGCCCAGGACGGAACCTTGAGGGACACCACAGCAGAGCGGGAGGGGTTGCGAACAGTGACTGGATGCTTTAACGGAGAAGGATCTGGAAGACAAGTAGGACTGGAACCAACATAGAGCAGTGCCAGAGACGCCAAACCAAGATGATAGTCGATGAAGAAGGAGGCTGTGATCGATGGTGTCAAATGCGGAGGAGATGTCCAGGAGACAGAAGACTTGCTGATGGCTGACGGCAGAGACCAGTTTATTGTATACAGAGAGGCGAGTAGAGTTTCTGTGGAGTGGTGTTTAGTGAAGCCAGATTGGTGGGGGTTGAGGAGTGAGTTAGAAGAGAGGTAGTAGTTTAGCCTGGAAAGGACAATTCGTTCAGTTAATTTAGATAGAAAGGAAAGGTTGGAGATGGGTCGGTAATTAGATAGGTTTTCCTTGTCAAGATTTGATTTTTTCAGAAGAGGAGTAACAAGAGATTGCTTGAAGATCATTGGGAAGTTGCCAGAAGAGAGTGAGAGATTTATAATTTTAGTGATTACTGGAATGAGTACGGAGGCACAGTCTTTTAGAAGAGAGGTGGGGATAGGATCTAGTTCGCATTGTTTGTTGGGAAGAGAATTTAATAAGAGTGACACTTCTGTTTCAGAGGCGGGAGAGAGGATTGAGAGCGATGCCTGAGAGGCAGGAGGAGTAGGGTTTGGAGAGAGGAGTGGATCAGTGCTAGGGGAGTGTGAATCTAGAAGAGACTGTAGCGTGAAGCGAAGGGATGAGATTTTGTCCGAGAAGAATGAGCAGAAGGTATCAGCGATAGACGGGGAAAGAATGGAGCTTGGCAGCGGGGAGGAGGATTTGCGATGAAGAAGAGAGTTAACAGCTCTCCAAAGGTGCCGAGGGTTGGAGGAGCTGGAATGGATGAGTGAAGAGTAGTATTTCTTTTTGGCAGCAGCGATGAGTTTATGGTATCTGTTTGTGGCTGATTTGAGGTTGATGAGGACTTTTGCTCTGGATGTGGGATCGATGGAGCGCTGGTAGATATGCTCAAGTTTCCTGCGAAAAGATTTAAAAGCTTGGAGGTAGGAAGTGAACCAAGGGTTGCTTTTCTGTGAGCTGCGGTTGGTGATGAGTGGGGCATGAATATCAAGGAGGTCGGAAAGTGTTGAATTGTAGCAGGACAAAAGGTCATCAAGGGAAGACGGAGGGTTGAGAATCAGCTGGGAGTCGAGAATATCTTTGATGAAGGCTTGACGGTCAATGGAGCCGGTGAGACGGAAGGAATGAATAGAAGGAGGAGGTCGAGCAAAAGGCTTAATTTCAAGGTCGGCCATGATGAGGTAATGATCAGTGATGTTGAGAACAGAATGTGAGAGCTTAAGAGATAGAAGGGAGGAAGCGGAAGTGATGAGAAGGTCGAGGGTGTGATTCTTGACGTGAGTTGGGAAGTCGACATGTTGGACGAGGTTGACTGATGACAGGAGGTTCAGGAAGTCAGATGCAAGCTTGTCAGAGGGAGTGTCACGGACCAGGAAGGAAGTGCCGCCACCAGAGATTTTTGAAGTGGAGATCCAGGTTTCTTGGAGGGCAATTAGATCAGGTGGACGAGAACAGGAGGCAAGATCGCTTAAGACAATGGAGTTTTTAGGATTTAGGAGAGACCGAATATTTAGGGAATGGAGAAGAAATTTCTTGTTGGAAGACCTGGTTGCATGATGTGAGGAGTGTGTGCTGGGTTGAATTGGGATATGGCCTACTAGTTTAGGCGTATACCAGACAATTCATGTAGATCCTACAGCAACAAATCTCTTTGACATTGGAAGAAATGAGATACCGTGTGCCATGAACTTACTTTGCGAACCAACGAAACTACTGATGACGTAAATTTTATAAAAGCCATCATCTTGCGATTGTTGCCCTAATGACGTCATCTTTGGACCGATTGTTTCGCGCCTTGGCAACGAGTCGATCGAGCTTCATTTGGTAGACGAAATGGCAAACATTTCGAGGAGAAAAAATATCGTAATTCGTCGTCAATCAGGAGAAATAGAAAGATAGGGCCTAACATTCGGCGAAAAAACTGTACCGTATCGAAAATCGAAAAAGCGAAATGACATGTAACTTTGAACAGAAGATCATCTAAAATATAATTCGAAATTCGACGAAAACCTGCTCATTTTGAAGACACAAATCGACCAATAGGCCTAATCCACACGACATTATTATTTCGAACAGAAACTCGACGATTCTCATCGATCGTGTTGGAGAACCGAGTGAAGTTATTTCTATAAAACAAGCTCCGTGTTAGAGCTTTTGTAAAGGAGAACCGAGTGAGGTTATTCCTATGAAACAAGCTCCGTGTTAGAGCTTTTGTAAAGAAGAACCGAGTGAAGTTATTCCTATGAAACATGCTCCGTGTTAGAGCAGTTGTAAAGGAAAACCGAGTGAGGTTATTCCTACGAAACAAGCTCCGTGTTAGAGCTTTTGTAAAGGAGAACCGATCGAGTGAGGTTATTCCTATCAAACAAGCTCAGTGTAAGAGCTTTGTAAAGGAGAACCGAGTGAGGTTATTCCTATAATACCAGCTCCGTGTTAGAGCTTTTGTAAAGGAGAACAGAGTGAGGTTATTCCTATAAAACAATCTCCGTGTTAGAGCTTTTGCAAAGGAAAACCGAGTGAGGTTATTCCTATAAAACAAGCTCAGTGTAAGAGCTTTTGTAAAGGAGAACCGAGTGAGGTTATTCCTATCAAACAAGCTCAGTGTAAGAGCTTTGTAAAGGAGAACCGAGTGAGGTTATTCCTATAAATCAAGCTCAGTGTAAGAGCTTTTGTAAAGGAGAACCGAGTGAGGTTATTCCTATAATACCAGCTCCGTGTTAGAGCTTTTGTAAAGGAGAACAGAGTGAGGTTATTCCTATAAAACAATCTCCGTGTTAGAGCTTTTGCAAAGGAAACCGAGTGAGGTTATTCCTATAAAACAAGCTCCGTGTTAGATCTTTTGTAAAGGAGAACCGAGTGAGGTTATTCCTATAATACCAGCTCCGTGTTAGAGCTTTTGTAAAAGAGAACCGAGTGAGGTTATTCCTATAAAATAAGCTCAGTGTTAGAGCATTTGTAAAGGAGAACCGAGTGAGGTTATTCCTATAAAACAATCTCCGTGTTAGAGCATTTGTAAAGGAGAACCGAGTGAGGTTATTCCTATAAAACAAGCTCCGTGTTAGAGCTTTTGCAAAGGAAACCGAGTGAGGTTATTCCTATAAAACAAGCTCCGTGTTATAGCTTTTGTAAAGGAGAACCGAGTGAGGTTATTCCTATAAAACAAGCTCCGTGTTAGAGCTTTTGCAAAGGAAACCGAGTGAGGTTATTCCTATAAAACAAGCTCCGTGTTATAGCTTTTGTAAAGGAGAACCGAGTGAGGTTATTCCTATGAAACAAGCTCCGTGTTAGAGCTTTTGTAAAGGAGAACCGAGTGAGGTTATTCCTATAAAATAAGCTCAGTGTTAGAGCATTTGTAAAGGAGAACCAAGTGAGGTTATTCCTATAAAACAATCTCCGTGTTAGAGCATTTGTAAAGGAGAACCGAGTGAGGATATTTCTATAAAACAAGCTCCGTGTTAGAGCTTTTGCAAAGGAAACCGAGTGAGGTTATTCCTATAAAACAAGCTCCGTGTTAGAGCTTTTGCAAAGGAAAACCGAGTGAGGTTATTCCTATAAAACAAGCTCCGTGTTATAGCTTTTGTAAAGGAGAACCGAGTGAGGTTATTCCTATGAAACAAGCTCCGTGTTAGAGCTTTTGTAAAAGAGAACCGAGTGAGGTTATTCCTATGAAACAAGCTCCGTGTTAGAGCTTTTGTAAAGAACCGACTGATCCATAATACTTTATATTACATTTAGGCTTACTTTTGCAGTTGGCTCTTATTTGCAACAATCGTGGTATAAAATTGTTTAAATTTATATCGCGTTTGACATAGGACTAATTACTAACTTGCTCCTGGGAGCCCACAGAAATTGCTCCCCATACAGAAAAAGTCTAGATCCGCCCCTGTCACCAACAGTCGGTTCTTTACAAAAGCTCTAACACGGAGCTTGTTTCATAGGAATAACCTCACTCGGTTCTCCTTTACAAAGCGGTCCCAAATTATTGGCAGCAGGCGAACCTACTACTGTATAGTCTCACTGATCATGTCATGTTTGAGTTGCTATTAAAACTTCTTCGACTGCATTTTTTTATGTTAATTGTTATCATGAGTACTTGTTATCATGAGTACTTGTTATCATGAGTAATTGTTATTACAAGTAATTGTTATGATGAGTACTTGTTGTAATGAGTAATTGTTGTAATGAGTAATTGATATCATCAGTACTTAATTGTTATCATGAGTACTTGTTATCATGAGTACTTGTTATCATGAGTACTTGCTGTAATGAGTAACTGTTATCATGAGTAATTGTCATCATGAGTAATTAACTGTTATCATGAGTAACTGTTATCATGAGTACTCATTATCATGAGCAGCAGCATTTCTAACAATGAAAACAACGTAAGACGTAAAATCAATACGCAATTTTTAATGAAACAGAGTGTAATTTAACATTTCTAAGCAATTCAGGTTGCCAAAACTTTAACATGATCAACATTCTAAGATTGAATCTACTTCCAGGAGTTAATCTACTTCCAGAACATAAAATCTGCTACAGCAAGTAGTCTTTCTATGCTAAACCACTTTCACTAAGTACACTGTTTAATCGGAAGTTTAAAATATTGATATTCTAACTTTTCTAAATTTCTGTCCATCTACCATCAGTGTAATACAAAATAAAACTGACAAAATATGGTAAAACAGTTGTGATCTGCAGGTTGAGAAGAGGCTATGCCTTAAAACAAGAAAAGCATAAATTATATACTGTAGCGGTATTTTGCACGATTTCATGATAAGCATGCATTCCGTATAAGTAGTCATCATAGCAAAAGCAACATTGTAACCCGCACGAACTTGTAGGCCTACTAGCCAAAAATAAATAGGGCCCAAGCAGAGACATGATAGTTTAAGAGGCATGCATTCCGTTTAAGTAACTTATCGTAGCAAAACCATCGTTGTAACTAGAGCTGTACCGATTAAAAGGCCATACGCGTAATCAGGTCGATTATTAGGACAAAAAATGTTTTTTTTCACAATCTATTTGAATTTACGGTTGTACGTCAATTTAGTTTTTAAAACTTGTTATTAGGCGTCTGAGATTATATTGAAGTGAAGGAATGATTGCACGGATTAAATATCTTCAAAAACGATTGAAACAAATTAAAATATAGGTATAAGCGCATTGCAATAGTAGGTTCATGTTTCAGGAATGAACATTTTGACTAAGCAATGAAATAATCGGTTTCATAATGGTATCGGTTATTTAATAATCGGCTATACACGGTATCGGCATAATCGGTAAAAGCTCTAATTGTAGCCCGCACGAACTTGTACCAGTCAAAAATAAATAGGGCCGACTGCAGAGGGTTAGTACAGATAACAGAAAATCAATGCACAGTGGTCATCATCATCATCGTCATCATCATCACTATCAGCACAGTCACACTTACCATTATAATCACTACAATCTGCACAACAGACATCACCATGACCATCGTAATCATCAATCTTAATCACAGCCATCATTTCAACTTATTACCATGTAAATGATGTATCAAGCATCATCATCATTGCCGCTGTCGTCATTATCACCATCATCATCAGTAACAGGCATTATCATAACCATATGTAGAAATCACATTCATCATCACAAACAACTTCATCATTCCCCACAATCACCGTCATCATATGCATGCATTACCACAGACATATCATCATAGAAATCACATTCATCATCATCATCATCATCTTTCCTTGTCACCATCATTATCATCAGCATCCTTGTCACCATTATTATCATCACTATCATTACCATCATCATCATAATCATCATCATCATCTTCCTTGTCACCATCATTATCATCACTATCATTACCATCATCATCATCATCATAATCACCATCATCATCAACATCAACAACATCCTCATTACCATCAGCATCACTGTCCAACATTAAATCAGCGCTATACTTGTTTCAAGCTCTCCGCTGCAGCAGCCCTAATCTGCGTCCAACAATCTATCAGTTCCACCGGAAACAAATGCTACGTTAAAAGGTCGAAGTACTGACGGGTCTGATGACCGCGACTTGTATGTGACCATGACTCGAAGGTTATCATGACTTGAAAGTCACCATGACTCCAAGGTCACCATCACTCGAAGGTCACCTAGCAGCCGCCCACCGCACCTTCTCCATCTCTATTGGAAGTCGATGACGCGATACTTTCGTGGTCAATGAAGTGGGTTATCTGGCTGCAGAAACGCCCCCAGGAATGTTCCGGAATGGTTATTGCAGTTCGGAAACTTGACGTGACCTAATTAAAAATGTCATTTTGGCACAGATAAGAACAGACGAGATATCATTTCTAAGTAAAGCTCAAGACGTGTAGTTTTATCTATTTATCATAGATTATTTTATTTCCATCACTACTGTTCAGTCTAGAAGTTTTGCCTATATTTCCGCCTTTAGTTGGAACCGTCTTCCACAGGAAGTGCAGCTTGAGCTCCTCAGCCTTTCTCTTCTTCTGTCCCGAAAACGCCTAATGTCCATTTATTTATTTGTTTGTTACCGATAGCACCGACTTGGGTTGGGAATGCCTCTGGAAAATTGTTGAATGGCCGCCTTTACAAATGTTCGATTATTATTATAATTGCAATACACACAAACATATAAGAAAGGCTAGTTTAGAAGAAGAGCTTTTGTAGAACACAAACTACAACCTATACTCGTAATTCGTTAACCAGGTCTAGCTAAACAAATCCAGTGTACAAAAGTGTAAAATATAAAAGTAATTTAGGCCTATATGTATAGAAAAATCATTAGATTTGCTCTGAATTTTAATTTTAATTGTTTTCACTTTAATTGTAAGGGATTCACACAAATGTCCCTAAGTGGTACTTATTTATTTTCATCCAAGATGACATGCAGCCTCAGCAGGCACCCCATACTCAGTTGTTTAACTCAATTCCATGATGAGATGGGAGCAGATGTTTGAAGGGGTATTAGCAATAAAAAAATTCACAACACATGCCTTGATCAAATAATCACACCTTGGAACTGGTTGTCAGCAGAGGCAAAACACTAAGGGACATTATTTCACTTTCCTTTCACACCTATCAGCTAACTTCAAAGGTTTGAACTGTAATTTTACTAATGTATGGTATTCACTAAAGGCACGAATCAATCAATCAATCGAACCAATCAATAAGGTTGTGCTTACCTCTGAAATGCGCATGTACCTTCCTCGTCTGTTCTCTCCAATGTCAAAATAGAACATTTTATTCTCCACTCTAAGAGATTGTGCCTCGGGAACATCTCTCGCAGTTTCTAAAACACACGAGGCAAGGTGAATGTTATTAAAGTTAACTGCTGAGGTATCACTTCCCTTCCTGTGTCTATCTATCAACAACATGCCTCAAAGGCTTGTTCTCTTACGACTCAAACACAAATAACATATGGCTATTTAACAAAACTAAAAAGGTACAATTTCACATCAGTTGAAAATAGTAAAACTTAACTGAAAATTCTTAAAAAGCACAAGTTTTAAGAATGGTAAAATTTCCAATAGTTAAGGAGAGACATGTTTATTCCATGGTTACACTTCCAGTTGAACTGAACTGCTGGCAATAAGTAAGAAGAAATATTCAAGATATGAACCTGAATCTTCTGTTCCGAATTCATTCAAGAGGTCGGTCAATGCATCTCTGATTTCGACCATGCCTTGAGCCGGTATAGCAATCTGTGACCTCTGTCTCGATAAGGGCATCGTCATGGAAACCTGAAATGGAAGACGGCATACTATCATTGGTCAGATTGGTTTCATGTGCATAAGCCCACTGAACTGTTTTGTTTATAACTACAATCGCTGTAATGCTTGGAATTTTTCAAAACGTAGGTTAAAAATGATCCTGTTCTGAGGAACCACTTTCTTCATCTTTCCACTCTCTTCCTGTTAGAATTCTTGTTTTCGATACTGATTATTGTGGCTTCAAGCCTGCTGATCACATTCTAGGGAATGGCTGATTAGCATTTTTGCCATTTTCCGATTCCGGTTAGTTACCAGATATTTGGCCTGCTTTCCGGCCGAGTCAATCCAATTAATCAGCAATATTTATTTTCATTTAAAAAGATAATAATAATTAAAGATAAATTAACATCTGAAACCACATGACTTAAGAAAAAGCCCGACTGACTGCTATCTTGTTGACGCATCAAGTCACAATTTCATTATTTTACACAGACTCTCAATGATAAAGATTAAAGATTACAGCAGGAGGTCACCAAAACAGGTTACTATTTTTGTATTAATGAAAGAAGAAATTGTTTTTGGTCAAAAATATTACTTTTTGGTATTTGGATTGGTAGTCCTGGGATGCACCGATTCCGATTAATATTGATTAGTGCAAAATCTGGCCCAAACCGATTACCAAATGATTAATCGGCCCATTCATATCACATTCCATGTAATTCCAGAATATAAGATGGTCAGTGACAGTTATCCCAAAATTAGTTCAGCTTTAGAAAATAAACTCATCATAACATCAATTTATTTTATGGCAGTTCTAAAAATGGCTTCCAAGGCAGTACTACAAGGAATTTCTGATGAACTAAGCAACTATTTTCTGAACACTCGAGTTCAGTATTGCCCTGGAACAAAGAAGAAACTGTAAAGAACTGGGAAAATATGTAAATAGAAAGTAAAAACCATGAAAATAGAACATTGAAAGTGAACATTAAAAGTGAATATTATTTATAAGTTGTACCCTGAGGAATCGTCCTCTTGCATTTTCCTTTAGGTCCAGATAGTATCTTTTATTATCCTTCACTATAACCTCGCTCTTCAGTTTGCCGTCCTCAACTACGTTGTTTTGGTTTGGGGGACCTGGAAATAAAAAACAACTCCAGTAATAGAAAGAAACAAAACAACTCCAGTAATGCACTTTGGAAAATAAAAAAGTTAGTAATGCACTCTGAAAATAAGAAAACAACTTCAGTAATGCACTCTGAAAATAAAAAAAACTAGTAATGCACTCTGTTGCAGCAATTAAGTTTTTGCTAGTATACTAATTTATTTATATTGTTTATATTGTTCTTGACTATCAACTATACAATCATCAATCATTTATTTTTTGTAACTATCAGAAGAGAAAAAGAACAAATGAAATAATAAGGCAACGGTTTGACATGTATTGGCTACACACAGGCCCAGAAGGGATAATGGATCCCGCTAAATAGGGACACCTTTACATGTAAAAAATACAGATAGGAAAAGAAAGACAGCCAATCGATACTTAGATTGGAGTAAGCCTTGGGCTCAAAATCAAACAAACTAAAAAAAACGTTACGACGGGTACATAAAAATCACATTAACAAAGAGTATACAATCTTAACTAAAATAGCAATACAGACAAAATCATCTTTTTAAGTTAATTAATTCCATCAACTAAGAGGGAGCATAGCTTTTTTGAAAATCAAAAGATTAGGTGAAGAACGAATAGCTAGAGGGATATTATTCCATACTAAGGTACCAGTAGATTTAATAGAGAATAAACGAGTATTATTAGTGTGAGCATAGTCACGATAGGAATTCGAACCTCTCGTGTTGTAAGAATGGATGCTGGAAGTATGACAAAAGAAGCCTTTGTACACCAGCGGTAACAAGTCATGATCATAGCGATAAATAAATTCCCTGATTTGAGCGATCCTTATCTGTTCAACCCTTAATAATCCAAACTCAGAAAATAGTTACCTAGTGTAAGATCCAGAGAACACCTGCTCAGAAATGGACAGTACGCTTTTGCAGGATAGTTAAGCTATGGAGCCTAGATTTGTAAGTTGAGGCCCATACTATATTACAGTGGCTAGGTCAAGAAAAACTCTCAGAGAGTATTCATTATTCTCAATTTCATTCAAAATTTTATCCTGCATACTCAGTAGGGGCATGAAAGAGGAGTGCCCAGATTGGAAACCATGCTGAGATTGGAATAGGATATTAGCTTTTATAATAAAATTACTAAGACGATCACACATTATTTTTCAAAAAATGTTGAAAATAAGGGGAGAACAGAGATAGGTCTATAATAGACACTTCATCTTTCCATCCTCTCTTACAGACAGGAACAACTTTTGCAATTTCCAAAGCTTCAATTACAATGCCTGAAATAAATGACCAATTAATTATTTCAGTCGACTGTTACAACCGGTTGTCTAGTCTCTCTCACTTCTCAGATCCTGGTAGTTAAATGGTACTAATTGGACCTGAGATCCTGTTAGTAACCGGAACTCAATGATGAATCATCATACAACAAAAAACCAATTTTAGGTTTAGTGTAGCTGTTGGCTGACTGCTGATGTAATAGAGCAAAAGTAAAAAATCAAGTCAAATAAAAAATCATTTTCAAGTCTACATTTAGGATTCTCGGTCAAATAACTGTCAGGATTTGGCTAGCTATCAGCCATCATCTGCCAAAGTTCGAGGGAGCATAATCAGCATATGCCCTTTCACAGCCACTAAATCTGCTGCTGCATCATAAATTTACTTTATTATTATTTAATTGCACTTACTACAAGTGCAGGGTCACTAAACCAAAATGACAAGCACAAAACTGCCTGCCTGACCCCTTAGGATCTTGACCTGGAACCCATTTACCCCCCATTGATTTTGCTTTGACTAAGCACCTGCGAATAAGCTGGTTGCCATGACTTCACTTTTTCGGGCGCTGTAGAAATTTCAAGATTACAATTACGAGACAAGGGTGTGCAAGAACAACTTGTCCAATATCATTAAGCAGACAGAGTCTGCTCAACAAGCGCAAACCTGCAATCGTCGAAATACAGACTCGGCGCTCTACCAACAGACTACCATGATGCAACAGAAAAAGAGGAGCTGCAGAAGTAAAACAAACCGAGGCTTAGGTAGTGTTCGTAGAATTCCTTCAGTCGATCTCGGAATTCGGCGGCTGTTGACATTCCAAGCAGCAGACGGCTCTTCTTACCACCAGCACCCACCTATCAAAGCCACAAGAAAAACACTAAAAAATGCACACACACATACACACTAGATAAACACATACTTACTTTCAGATAAAATCCACACACACCATTGTACAACAGTTAGACAGCCAGATTCCAGTGGCATTGGCTAAATGCTCAGCTACTAAGATACAAACACGTATCTACGAGAGGTCCATTCGCATCTAAAAACATGCTATATCTAGACATACACATAAATTCATACACAATCATCTTACTTGCTTACCCTCTGTACCCTGTGTTCTGGTTTCCATTACATGTCAGAAATAAATCAAGCTTCTTCAGTGGATCAGGAATTTTTACTAGGATTTTGCACGAAGCAACCATCAGTTGAAGCCATGGCGCTATATAAATTATCATCGATTGATTGATTATGATAACAGTTCTACAGAAGCCATTAGATAACATTGGTTGAGATACAGATATAGCAATTTATAGAAGTTTTGCGCATTCCTATTCATGTCATGAATAATTAAATTGCTATGTAGTTTGTAAGTTTACTTGCAAGAGCAATGCATTAGGTAATCTCCCTTATCTAAACATGCAGGTTTATTTATCATCTCCTGCACCCCTTAATCAGAGGCACTCTCCTTAGATCTGTACGACTCAGCCATGGTCAAGTTTCTACACGATACTGACTGGAACAGTTGAGCAATAATATAATCAAGACCTTTCAAATATCTTGAGATTCGCGTGATTATCTGTAACTTCGAACTGATTCAGCATTAGTACGTAAAATGCAATGGAAATTAAGCTAAGATCTGATGTTACACACCCGTTTCCTTTAGAGCCGGAGGTGTAGGATGTTTATGCTGAATGAAAAGCCTTATAGAACTGTTACATAGTGCTTTTGAAAGGTTCTGAAAGGAACTATTTACATCTTTACAAACACATACAACACACATACGCACACATACATATACTATCGTCGTTTAGCAATGGCTTAATGGAAACACACACAGCAGGATCGAATCCAGAACCTGACCATTTATGTAAAAGATTCAACGAATACTTCAGCTATCTTCATGAATCGTCCTCTTTGGTTCTGTTTCACATCCAGGTAGAAACGCTTTGACTGAATCTGAAGCGTTCGCGTCGCAAGTTCTTCTTCTCCACCACCTTAATTTTAATTGACAGAAAACCAAAAAAGAAACTTAGGAAAGATTTCAGTTATAAAACATGAGCACAAAAATTTGGTATGGCAGATCTGCACTTTCTGCTATTTGTCCCACTCGTTACCTTACCAAACAGAACAATTTCCAAATCTCTAAGCTCTAAAATTGCCATTAAATAAATAGCATCATTCCAACTTTTCAATACTCTATTTCGTCCAATTTAAAATCCAGCTCTTCTAGGTCCTTGATTCTACCCACCTCCCGCAACGCCAACTGCCCCAACCCATTTTCAAGGAACCATACCCCACTTTTCCAGAACGATGCAGGCTACCACTTTTTCCAAACCCCACAACCAAATTTTCTTTCACCCCACTGCAGCAAACCATTTGATCCGGCCTCAGCTCCGTTCTTCCTACTTCCCGGTTCCCGGAACTCAACCGTGTGGCACATCCGCGTCCAACCGCCCAAGTAGCCCTGATCAGCTCAAGGATCCGAATTCAAGGACAGAGTAGATCGAAGTCCGGTTAGAAGGATGGTCTACGATCCAGCGCTCACCTTCTCGACCCTGTCGGACAGCTGGCAGTCGCTCGTCTCCACTCTCCAGGTCCGACATCTTCCACCGTAATTCCACCCACACCTACGATACTATAAACCGTCTTCCACTGCTGAACCCAGTCTCTCTCTCTCTCTCTCTCTCTCTCTCTCTCTCTCTCTCTCTCTCTCTCTCTCTCTCTCTCTCTCCAGCAGCAATAGTAAATCACATTGAATCCTGTACTAAACCGATCTCGTATAATAAACTGTGGCCTCTTCGTATTTCGTACTGATTTGATTTCAGAAGAAAACCTTTTAACTTTTTCGAAGAGTTTTAATAATAGTCACAGCTATATTTATGCTATTTCCGACGCATTTTCCGATATGTGTTACGCTCCGACTTTTTTACTTGGGCATGCCTACATGTGCAGAATATATAATCTTCAGATTTTGGGAGAGGCCCAAGACCTCACACTTAGGCCTAATTATACCGAATTCCCTCGATCGTGACCAGGGCTGTTAAAGGCTTGGTTTTGGTTTTGTTTTTTTTTTGTTAACTTAAACCGACTATAAAACTAGCAAATTTTGTTTTTTCAAAGATTTACAAATTTCAAAATTATAAATGCCAAAAAACAATGTCGTCTCTTCAACTCTCTTGGCAATTGTTGTATGGTCTTTCTTAACTTCGTTTTATGACATTCTACGGTTCTACTGTTCTAGTTAATTTCATTTATATGCATCTAAGTTAATTTGAATGGTATTATGCATATTTTTTAGAGTTTTATGATCCGAAATAGGAAAATCTTTCTTTACAAAAAACCAAAAAACCAAAAAACCAAATAAAACCAAAAAACCAAAAAACCAAATTTTCATTTTGAAAAAAGTTTGGTTATTTGCACCTCTGATCGTGACCGATTTCGCTTTGTAAGTTGTCAGCAAAATGCAGGCTATGCAGTTTAAAGCATGTTAACTGATACCGACTATAAATTCTAGCAGTAGCAGTACTGTTATCAAAGATCCTAGAGTCTGGGTCTTTATATCGATATTAAAAACAATGTATGTATAGAAACTGAATTGAAACTCATGCTTGCTAGACTTTGGATAATCATGAATGTTATCTGATAGCAAAAGTTCCTAAGCAAAGTAAGCAACACGAGGTTGGCCAAAAGATAACATGCAGTATTCGTGCCCTTTATCTATCTATGTTTAAAAGTTTACTGAAGCTAAGTGAAACTGCCCATCGTATTTGATCAGGTGCGAGTTTATGTTTTCTGCCCTTGCAGGTGTATGTTTCTCTGTATCTCTCTTGCATCTGTGGGTTGAAGCGGTTCCTTCGGGCTATTAATATTAATGAGATCATTTAAATGAAAGGCTACGTTTTATAGCGCTTTAATTAAATTAATCCAATTTGCATGTTTTGGCTTACTACAGCAATGCCGTAATCATTAGCGTCGCCACGGGGGGTAAGGGGGCAGCTGCCCCCAACCCTGGTCAGGCTGGGTCCTGGGATTCGTGCAAATCCGGTGAGTTTTTCAGGGGGGGTACCCTATGTGGTGTGTGGTTTGACATTTTACATTGAAGGTCCTCTTCTCCTCTTCCAAAGTTTGTTTTCTTTTCAAAGACTAATCACTAATCAACAGATGACGGATTGTGCTTTACACAAAATATACAGAAGAATAGGGAAAAGTCCAATGTTGTTTATCTCTCCTATTCGCAGTGATGAGTCATGATGGGGTGACCTATTTACACCAGTCACACAGCCGCATTCCAACAGGATGTCCAAGACAACATGTGGAAATTATTAGTATGCCTGCCTCTTTGAGTGACATCTTCGCCCGCCAATTCTCGCTCAACGGGTGCACGCAAAAGCAAGCATCAGTGTGTGCGTGTGTTTGTGACTTTGTGTGTGCGTATGTTTATGTAGGCTATGTGGCGTGTGTGTTGGTATAATACTTGTTGTGAAATAGATACATATATACAGAGACAAAACATAGCAAACTGATTCACACTATCTTGGTTTTAAGACAAGGGAATAAAAATATCTATGAATTAATACTCCTTCGCCCGCCAATTCTCGAGAGCAGTGGGAGGCCGTTCCCGCGCATTCCCACCCACTTTAACTGCGAGTGTATACAGTCGTTTAAAGCAGTCGGCGTTCTGTTTCTATTGTCGATTGTTCACCAGTAAAACTGCATCAGCACTGCTTGGCTTCCCGATTCGGTAGTTGAATCCTTCTTGTTTGGTTTGTATACCATTTGTAAACTATGTCTGCTAATTGTGTCTGGTCAGCCATCTGTTTACCTAAGGCTTGTGGCGTTCTTGGATATTGAACGTTTTTTCTAGTTTTTGTATTAATTTCAATAAATGTCGGGATTGCTAATATTATCTGTAGTCAAACTCAAATACGGTTCAAACTACATCTTAAACCTCGGTCCTTGAACGGGGACCTTAAATGGTGTGGCGTCCATTCGAACGGGCGAGCAGTGATGAAGGATGTAGCCTAAGCCAATCAATTCATTGAAAAATGAGCAGGGTCGAGGCCGTATACGGTCAATATATATGAAAACGCGAAATTTAACATTTAGCTACGAGTCACAGTTGGCTCCTATCAGCGCTGAAATAATAGAACAATTTTGTTCCTATGACGGCTTAAAATGCCACCATTACAGTATGGAAATTCAAAAAAATTTAAAAAACTTCGGACGCTCATTTCTCTGTCCTTCTATGCCTTGCCCCCCCAACCTTGAAGCTCTGGCGACGCCACTGGCCGTAATACAACTTATTTGATTTGTAGATGTTTTATTAAACATCTTTAAGCGAAGCATGTCAACTTACCAACTTCAAATCTGGAAGATTATTAAAACCAAGAGCCCAGAGCATCTTAATTCTAATATCTTAATCAGTCGGTGCGTGCTTTTGCAGGCGGTTCAATATAGTACATACATACTTACTTTTTTTTATAATTGTACATTTTTGTAAAACAATGAAAATCGCCGAAAATGTGCACGAAAGCTGCATGTGAGGGAGACCAACTTGGCAACTTGTTCACTGGTCTATTATCTGCCTGACCCTTATTAATTGGATCCGAGTGGGAGCACGCTGGGCCTAGAGCGCTCGGCCTGTAACGCGGAGAGTACGGGTTCGAGCCTCGCCCGAGGCAGTTACTGTGTAGGGACCTTGAGCAAGTCCTTCGCTCACAATTGCTCTACAATATAACTGTAGCCTATGCTGCCTATCTGCGACATCGTCGTATGTGCACTTATAAATTTTGGAAGGAGGGCAATATCAAAGCACACTGTTGTATTGTATTGTATTGGATCCCGACTTGGACCTGCACCTGATTCGTAGGCCTATGTCTGCACTCTGCATGCTTGACTGATGTAGCCGAGTGATGTAGGCCTATGTGATTCGACTGATATACCCGCGACTTAGTTAGTTTCTTTAGGCGTTACTTAATCTATAGATTTAGGTTGATTGTTTGCTGGTGTCTAAAGGATTTGCCAGATGAAGCAACATCCCTGCCACCATCTTCTGCAACCGGTTTAATACTACTTTACACTTAGGCTACATGTGGGAATGCTAAGCAGTAGGCCACAATCTTCACAAGTCACAACCATTCTGTAAGTTAATTGCTTACTGTAAACGTTTTCTTACGGTGGTGTGGGGCGCGGTGGTGTAGGGTATGTTCGGTGCCTTGCAGCCGGAGGGTTGCGGGTTCGAATCCACCTCAAGGGGGTATGTTTGGTGCCTTGCAGCTGGAGGGTTGCGGGTTCGAATCTACCTCAAGCCGCCGCGTAGGGACCCTGGGCAAGTCCTTCACTCGCAATTGCTCATGCGCTTAGGCGTGAAACTCCGATTCAGTGTCCGCGCTGTAGTGGGAGCGCCTCTGAGTAGAAATCTTGAAGGGGCGCTATATAAATATCTGAAATGAAAACTGCACTAATTTCAGATAAGGTCATCCATTAAGGACGTCCTCAGAGGGCCAGAGACGGTCACACAAGCGTGGACAACATAGGGGTTTTGTTGAATGTGAACATCCCCATCGAAATTGGCATACAGTATACACGTATTTAAAGTAGAGCCTATAGACTTGAACACCAACTTCACAGTCAGACAACAGTCTGCTCTGCATTGGATCTTATTCCAGTGCTGCACACAGGAATATCATACTACATGATTGTGTACCTTATTCCGTAGAACAGTCAGCTCTGCAAGACCAACACGATGCCCTAACTTAAGCTTCACTACTCTGCTGCAGTGCGGACGTTCACAAAAATTAATGTGGCAGGCATCAAATGCGGGCAAAATTTAATGGGAGAGAGGTGTCCAAAGTATGTCATTTTAATTGGACATCCTTAAGGATGACCCCAAGGCGTACAGTGTATATCTTGGGATCAAGGCAAGGGCTCAAGGTTTGTAGCCAAGGAAGCTATATTTAGATCCTTGGTTTGTATACCCGATTTAAGTTATATGCTACCTTTGTGTTGACTAAATGGGTGTATGATTAAGACCTATAAGTTGCTTTATACATTGTACTGAAGTAACCAACTGGTGCTGAAGCTACTAATGTTATTGGCATTCTCAGCTGTTTGTGGCAAACCTTGTATACACACATACTATGCAACAAGTCGCTGTATTATGGAATATCACTAAAAGTAATAATAAAATTCTAACATTTATTTCAATTTCAAAACCAGCGTGTCAGAATTATTTGTCTATATAAGGCATGCAATACGTAGGTTCGATGACTTATAATGCAAATTTTATTGGCTATGATGCAATGTTGCAATGCTTCCAAAACCTTACGTGCTACAATTAAAAGTTGCGCGTTTCAATACAACAACTATCATGCCACAAAACTATGCATTCAGTAATAACAGTATGACTGAATTATCTGGAATAATCAGTTCGGTTCAGTAATTCAATTAGATGTGAACATTGCACAAAGAAAAAGTTCCTTTATTTACAATCATTTATGCAAAAACTTGTTACCTCTGGCTGAAAGATCGAAGCATTTAAACAGATTCTTCACAGATCAAGTCATAGAAAATGAACATACACTCGCAAATCAGTTGTTCATATGCATTTTTTTCATATACACAAAAAGGAAAATTTTTGCAGATACTTATTATCTAATCATTTAACATTCAGTCAGCCAAGACTGATAAAACAGCTAAGATACAACAGCAAAGGTAAGTTGTTACTTAACACTTTAATGACGAGAGTGTACTAAACGCAACTGGGTAATCGATGCAGTTTGTAGTTAAAGTGCTACCAAACAACCGAATTAAGCGTTACTGTGGAATGCATAGAGAAGCTATTTTTAACAATTTCACATACATGTACATTACCGGTACTGATGATAAATAATGCATGGATTGGTATTTACATTAACCAGTTATTCTTTGATTAGTGCAATGTAAATTTTTATTAAACCACACTACAAGTTCCTTCATTCGATGCAATTTATTAACACAAGCAACAGCTGTAACGTGTACACCAACTGCAGCTAATTTGAGTCCCTTTGATGGACGTTTCACTATCAAAGTACTTAGTCCAGATGTTCACAAAAGGATATGGGGTTGGGGGAGGGTGATGCCAAATGCAGAAAATGGGAGAAATCGACCCACAGGATGAGTTAAAATTTAATTATGGATGAAGTCTACGATAAAATCTCATCAAATTCTTCTCAGAATTGTTATGCAACTTCATCAACTTGTAAATTTATACCACATTATCATAATGACAGGTGTGGATAAAAATAAGAAGCACTCATAATCTTTGCGGCCTGAGTCACTTTCATCTCTGTTAAGAGCCAAATCAATATCCATAATCAGTTTCCTTAGGATCAATAAAAAAACTGCATTTGCTAGGAGTTTTTTTTAGCAAAGAGACAGATGTCTCTCATTGAGAAGCAAATGAATTCAGCCATACGTTAAATACTACTCGTTGCACAGCCTGCCATTCCAAATCAATAAATCAATTTTGATCACACACACACATACACACACTCGTGTATTAATTAATTAGCAAAGTTCAATAGTGGCAGCGTCTATATATAAATATATATATATAATATTATATATATAGACACTATATATATATGTATCAACGTATCACCAATGCCACACCAAAATCAAACCTCAATAGGTCAACATCCAGAATTTGAGCACACATCAAGAGGGACTGCCTATGTTGGATAAGCAATTTGAAAAGCATATCAGCACCAAACACACACATCCATCTACACATACATACACACATCTTCTTTTGCTGTTTTCTTCACAGAAGTGTATGCACACTCACAACTTCATTCCAGTACAAGACAACTTACGTCTATCAATATTATGGCACCATAACTTTGAATTCTATGCTCTTTGTTCAGTAAACCTAATAACTCGAAGGCAAAAAATTATGCGACAAGTTTTCTCCAATGTTAAATTATAATAAATTATACACAACGGAAATAAAGTCTCGAAAGAGCACCGTAGGAGTTTCTAAGTCACAGACTGCTGAACACAACACACTGTTTAAACGGAAGCAGAGCACGTGCATGCAACAAAAACCATTCTGATCCAATATTGACTTTAAGTGTGTTGGGCTATTTACATAGCATCTGGTTAAGAACCTTACAAAAGGTGCGGAAACATGGCCACATAACAGATCAAAAAATACATTTGTGGACTTTTAAGACATTGTGGGCCATCTGTGTTCGTATGTTTAGCCTTCCTTTATACCCATTGTTACCTACCGACAGCATGAAAGCCCATATATTCCTGTCAAGAAGCTGTTTAGGGACTCATTTGAACAAGGCCAATAATAGACAATTATTGTTGAGGTTTCACCCCCTTTCCTATGTGTACGTAC
Source organism: Aporrectodea caliginosa (assembly GCA_020284085.1). Lineage (NCBI taxonomy): Eukaryota > Metazoa > Annelida > Clitellata > Crassiclitellata > Lumbricidae > Aporrectodea > Aporrectodea caliginosa. Next base: position 166,893 of record JACEVL010000165.1, on the reverse strand, counting down.
ACTATCAGTAGACCCCCCATACGCATTTGGGTTCAGCCCCCTCCATGTGTACATACTAAAGGGATGGCCCCTTCGAAAAATAACTGACTATGAGGAGGAAAAAGGTACAATTAGAGTACAGATCTATACCATCGAGACCAGCACTGTGCACAACTAGCATAATTATATACATGCACAATTATGCATTTCTTCAAGTAACTGCATATTTAAAAGGAAAAGCCACAGAGCAGAACAGAAAAGCAGTGCCAGATTGCATTACCACTACCAGATGGCAAGCTGAGGAAAACTATTCATCATTAAGATGATATGTGGGATATCGAATAACATGTAATTTTAGAATATTTGACTGTCTTGATCAGCTCTATGGATGATAAACATGTATATTTATTACCACGTGGTGCCTGTACACCAAAATGTGGATAGCAATATTATTGGTCAATTAAAGAATATTCTTATTTTATCTTATCTTACCTTCCTAAGTATGGATTACTAAAAGTAGAGATGCTGTACTTGGTACTTACAATTCAATTCAAGTACAGTTTTAAGTACTTGTCCTCATCTTTATACTTCATACCAAAGTACTTGTATTCATACTTATACTTAAGGCCTAAGTACTTGTGTGCTCATACTTGTACTTGAAACCCAAGTATTTGAAACATCTCTGATATAAAGACAGATAGGCAGACACACAGAGAATAAATGCCTTGACCGGGTTCATTCCTTTCCATTATTTTGTTGAACACTGGCTCTAAAGGATATGAATTAGCAAATGAAATGAATCATGATGCCATTTATAAACATAAAAGATGATATATTAAATTCAATAAACTAAACTGCTCTGATTAATGTATTTGCAACTATGAAACACAATTTAAGCAGCCTACTAGTAATACATCCAGATATAGCTACCAGTATATGTTCCGACTCAAACAAAATCTTTCTAAATAACTAGACGGATCACAGGCTGGAACAAATGTACTTGACTAATCACGTAACGTTCAAAACTGTTTCAAATTTAAGCATTTAACAGCTTCATGCAAGTCTACTAGATACATGTATGCATTTTAATTTACACCACCTAATCAATGACAGCATAGACTAAAGTGTCCACTACAGCAACTGTTAGAATTACAAAACATTAAAATACCTACAGTGCAATTACAATTGCAATACATTGCACTACAGAACATTTTGTATTATGTCATGCATCAGTGTGAATGTATTTGTCTGGTGTATTTTAACCTGGATTTAACCACAAAATAAATCTGGAACGGGTCATCTGCACACACGTGTACTAACATAATAATAACTGCAACAAAGAAAATCATTATTGAACATCAAGAACCAATTTCTAGAAATGTGTAAGGATCATAAAATTTTAAAACTAGTCACAACTGGTTCTATTGTAGGAAACTGAAAGACAACATCACCACCTACTACCTAATGCACAAGCAAGAGTCAATGGCATCAGACAAGGCCTTTACTCAAGGTAAGTTACAAAACTCCCAAGTTCAAATACAGCCTCTATCCATGCTCTACGTAACGAGATCTGTGCTCAAACACTCGCCCACTCTGTCAAACAAAGCTTTGCACCAATAATAAAATTCAGGAAGAAACACTTGGAAGTTTTAGAGCCAACACAGCAAAAGAGAGGCTTCAGTAAAACTAGTTTATAACATTAACACACTCTATAGAAAAACATTCAGAAAATGTTTACACAGCAACACAGAATTCTTGGACATTTGAAGGTATATACAACGTTTGAAATAAATTACAAGTTGAATGATTTGGATTTGAAATTGCAATTGCTCTTATGAAAATCTGTGTGCTTCTTCAAGTACTGGTTGGGTTAGCCTGAATTCAGTGACCGAGATTCAATCACCGTTTCGGTCAGGCCTTCAACAAGTCACAAATCGGTTGATACCACGAACACTGCCCAACAATCTCCCATGATTCTCTAACATTCTGACCTTAAAAGCACACGTCAATCTCTCCTCCAAGGAATGCTGCAACTATCAATCTGAGTTCAAATGGAAATTTATATACACGGGAAAGACCACGGTTTCATTTCTGCGTCTTAGAGAGCTTTGCACTTTCAGCACAGTTAAGTGCCTACACGAAGGATACTTGGGACGATCTTATCAACTGCCAATCCATTGAAACATTCTCTTGATTAGACATTATAGACAAGGCAACTTATTAAACACCCTCATCAGTTATAACCCCATAATCTGCCATCTGGGTCTTTTCTTTACCCCAAACCATGGATACAAAATCTGCATGTAAGGCATGGAGACACAAAGCAGCAAAAAAGCAATGCTTCATGCGAAAGATCTGAAATACCACAAATCAGAGCAGGAACAACCACTACTTGTACACTCACTCAAAAAGTTGTGCAAGTTCCTATTAGATGCTTTATAAATGCATAAATGCAACAAATCATTAATATAGCACATTTTCTGAACCACTGGAAGGTGCCAAGAGGTTTCTAAATGGCAGCATTCTCCTGTGTACAGCTTAGATGGCAAACAGCTCAATTTCTAGCACAAAACAAGGTTTCCACCTAAAAAATGGTGGCACTAAATCACACGATTCATTTGACAACAAATACTGCAATCTGATAAAACACAACCCAATTTGCTTGTGCCTCATTGACTAGAATTTTGATGCATGATGAAGGGGCAGTTAGCCCTTTGTCGAGCAAACTGGCCTCTGCACGTCCATTGACAAAGTTTGATATGGGTACGATGTCCTCGCAGATCTTGTGTGCCTCGTTCAGCGACATTGGCCCAACTTTTGAACCAATGAACACTGTACCATTTATTAGCTTGTCGTTTGGGTTTTTCTCACTTCCGGTTTCCACGATAACCTTGGACAGTTTTTGGTTTTTTTCAAACACCACGCAAATCATGCTTCCAGCTTCAACTTTTGCGGCCCAGAAGAATCCGCTTCCCGAACTGTACGCCAGGTCAACGGTATTACTTTCAAAGGGAGGCATATCTGAGATGAGTGTCGCCGGCGGATTGTCGGCGACCCACGGCTTAACGCCAGACTCGAAATATCGGTCCTTCAGTTTGTTGTCCTTGGTAATGTCAAACGAAGACTTAAGTCCGACATGCTGGAAAAGAGTTGGCTTGCGTAGGAAAACCTTGCCTTGACCCATCGACAGTCGAAAGTAGCTCATAAGCCAGTCGACCGGTTGCTCCTCGTAGAATATAGTCATGAAAGTCGCGAGCTTTTCAAGGTCCGAGGACTTGAAGAGCTTCCCGATGAAGCCGAGCTCAGAGAACTCCAACATGGCCCAAAGTCCATCGCGAGTCTTGAGATTTATATACTGACGAATTCCGGTTAAAAAATTCTTCCCACACATTACGTCATCCTCAAGCTGAATGTAGTACGAAGCAATGTTACGACTGTACAGAAACAAGAGGGCATAATCCATCACCTGCTTGGCACGCCAAGTCACCCTCGACGACTCATCGTTGAAGTTTCGCTTCAGGTTTTCTAACGGCGGGTAGTAGTCCTTCGATACCTGAAGTACCTGAATGAATCCAGACTGTAGGTGGTGACGGTATTTAAGTGCAATTTCGTTGGCCGTGCGATTGTTGTAGCTCGAGTCGAGGTCTGCAAGAAAGACGATGACAACGTTTTCAGACTTTTCCTTTGTCGATGTTTCTTGGTCGATGGACGCAAGTGTCTGCATGATGTACTCGAAGCCGTTGATTCGTTTGATGGATGGAATGCCAATCGCAAGAAAACCTGTTTAAAAACAAGAACATTTTCCATACTGACATTATGAGATCTCTCTATTATGCTCATGCACCTCATAAATGTGTATGACTACTTATATATCACCTTTTCCAACCTCAAAAAGCATCCTTAGCCTGCCTCCCTGTCAAGGCAGACTGACCTTCTGCAAATGACTGAATTTTTATAATTTATTAATTAGTAACTTCTATCGTGCCAGTGTCTAATGCAGAAGGCATCAACCAATGGCACACCAAAATCAAGCTGTAAATTAGGTCAATATCCAGAAGATCGGCCCGATAAGAGAGAGAGGCAGCCTGTGATGCATAAGCAAATTGAAAAAATAAGACTTACGTTGAGAATTAAATCACATTTTTGCGACTGAGCAGAACGAACAGATAAAGGGAGGTAGTTCCAAAGTCCAGGTCCACCAACATAAAAATTCATTCACTAACAACAGTTAGAGTGTTAGGCATGACCAGAAACAGATAACCAAGGTCCCTACACAGTGACAGTCTGCCAGATCTTCTGCTATAACACGCCTTCCACAGTACTCTCACATTTCTGCCTTTTATGTTTGAGCAACTACACTGGTTCCCTCTCTCTGTTTGCATTCAATTCAATATCGTCACTCTACAAAGCCCAGAGGGTCTTGCCTCAAAACATCTAGTTGACATAATACGTCGGCCTCACTCAGATGCCTCAATCCATCCACATTGCTCCTCAAATAGACTTGACCTTCTGGTTCCCCATACTAGAACAGCTATGGCTTAGTCTCGATTATTTCCTTCAATTTGGTCCCTCTCTTTGGAATACACTGTCTCCTTCTGTTCGCTCTACAACAATTCTATCTGGTAGTCTCGCTTCCTCTTTCTCTTTCTCAAACCTGCTTCTTCTCTTGGGCCTTGCACGTACTGGAAGCACTTCTGAACAGTTCACCCTCATAAGCTGCTTTATACATGTTTAAATATAATACAATACAATCAGTGCTTGTATTTTTTATCTACTACAATAAAGCCACAAAACCTGTAGCTAACTGTAATTCAGACCAGGAAAAAAATTATTTTCTTGATCTTCTAGAGAACTAAGCAATCAAAATGATAATAGAAAAGCAAGAATTATTGACAAGTAATGAAACCTCAATTACCTTTTTCCTTCCGTCTGGATCCAACAATAGTCAACAGATCCATATTCCAATTTGACAGAGTGACGGACGTTAAGTTCATGTTGAACGATGACTGAAGACAATCACAAGTTCAATTTACAGTTGCAACTCACAATCAAATGTTATAAATGTAAGTGTAAGTTAATTAGTTAAGGTCAGGTAAGTGATCATCCATGTTTTGTCAAAGTCAGTAATAGCCTTCAAGTATTAAATGAGCTTCTAGTTGTGTATTGATCACCAACAGAACCTTTATTTAAGTGATACAGAGACAAACAGTGTCCATTTCTTATAACAAGTATGTGATGAGTGATGTGATGTTGATGTGATGAAAGTGATGCAAGGAGGCAGAGGAATCTGAAGAGCACTGATAAAGTAACAGCCAATGATTTGCAACAGATGCCTGAAGTTAATGAAGGAATGTTTCCAGTAACTGAAAGGACCTGAGGGTTGTTTAGGGCAAGTAACAAACAACAGACGCCAATTCAGTACTCACGACATTTGCTTGGGAGACAATCTGTACTTCTATTTTATCCTGGCATTCGTGATCTCCATCATCTCCTGCAAAAATATATTTCAGTAAGAAATTGCAGCAGACAGAAAACCAAAGAGGTCTGTCTCTCAGTAGTACATATTTGTCTATCTGGCCTTTTGTGTTACAACACCTTTAAGAGATCCTCATGAGCAGTAGGATCAGGAAACTTCATGATACGCTGTGACTGGTGCTTATTTTTATAATTAGCGAGAAGACAACGGGCATAAAACTTTACCCCACAAAGTGGCAGTGATCAATCCCCCTCGCTCCCATCCCATTCCCTTTCCCTCCCCTCTTCCTATATCTCCCCCTCTCCTTCCTCTAAATATAAATGAGTATGCTTTATCTGCAACTTTAAGCAATTTGCAGCTAACAAAGTACATGTTTACATTCTGCCTCACAGCTGTTGATATGCTGATGACACTGAGATCATGATAGTGCTAAACAAGTCACGTTGCTTGAACTTCCTTCAACCCAAAATAACGCTGTCATCGCTTCTTTTTTAAGGAGACAATCCTACAGAAGATGATGGCCACACGGTTGCACACATTTCAACAAAGTGATCTATGTTGATTTCACATCACAAGCTTAGGATTTGAACCCCAGTCACATAGTGTTGCTGCTGATGTATTAGCTAGTCAGTCACCAAGTTAATCACTCATATCATAGCCTCCACAATCTGAAAAAAAATCTCCATATTAAAAATCTCCATACCATCTCAACCACTAAATGAAAATTACCGAAACTATGAAAAACAACAAACCCATTATCATGTTACATAGTTTGCTTACTTAAGTCATTACGGCGGCTCATCCATGGACCAAGGACTCGAATGTTTACAGTAAACATGAAGACTAGGAGTACGACGGTCATCCATTGCAGCAAAGTTCCACCACATCGTAGTCTTGACTTCATCGTTCGATTATACAGACCGACAGACCCCAAACCTGTCAACCACAAAACGAATGCATAAAATTGATTTCACAAGCATCCAATGCACTAGCATAAACTGACCATCAATCTTTGAAAGAACAGTCCCTCACCCATTGGCAACGCTTGAATATGCCAAATTAATTATGTATGACTATGAACAAACGTTTTGCATATATAATGAGCACAGGTGTTCCTAAAGTTTATATATATAATGTGTATCGATTGTTAGGTGGCCAAAGTGAATATATATATATAGGTCTTAGTTGCGCGGTCAGCTAGCGGGTGCTTGGCTTTAAGTAAACATTGGCTTAGATTAGATAGTTACTTGGCACATGTGAATTGGCACCAAACTTAGAAAACTGCTGATGACAGTGAATTTGAACAATACAGTGTAACAATTGTTTTAATGCAGTAGAGAGAGCTGTATTTTAGTAGTTACAGTTGAGTTTTATGTTGATAAAGAACATTGATATTGAAGTGTTGAGTTTTAAAGAACTGTGTTTGACGAAAGAAGAAAGAAACAAAATAACTGTGTCAATTTAATTCTAACAACAGTTAGAAGACGTTGAGCAATTTATATTTAGAGTTAAGGAAAAGTACTTGAGATAGGTCACTAAGAACTAAAGAAGAAGAGTTGGTGACAATGACCAATGACTCTGGGTAGAGTCCAGAGGCCACCGAATTGGTGCGTTATTAGCTTGGCTTCGGTTAAACAATGACGAAGACGATGTCACAATTACAAACCGAGTGTAAGAATTACAATCGATTTAGGCAATGATTGGTATCAAAGACGAACGGCAAACTTATAGTATCGTGGGCTGAAGGATTATACAGTATCTTTGGGCAAGCTGCGTGAACGCGGGACGGCATCAGGTTTTATAATGACGACACTAACCCTAACCCTGACGTTGTATGACGCCTAACCTGACCCTAACCAACACTCACGACGCCAGTAAATTTACGCACTATGTCCTTCAGCCCCCGATTCTATAAGCTTGCCAGACGAACTGTCTTCTGTTAACAACACACGCATTCCGGAATTTTCTTTACAAGCGATGAATAACTGCCTTTTATTAAATTGAGTTTATATTCATGTCTACCTTGGATATAACCTGTAGGCAAAAAGAAAAAGGAAAATGATCCTAAACGGCCATAATACTGCGTTTGACAGTTAGTGCCCGGGGTCAAGGTGCACCGTATCAGAAATATTAAAAGCCGATTTACATTGAAAGTCAATTGGCACCGCTCTGAATTTTAATTGAATAATATATAAATATCAACCTGCTAACCATAGTCCCAGAGACTAATCAACAGTTCTTCGCGTAACATTTAATTTTAAAATCAATTTCGAAATGCAAACAAACGCCCGCATCCATGATCCACAGGACGTCCTCTTTCAAATGGGTTTTGTAGCGCACGTATTTTCACGCTAAGCGTGGTTTTTGCGACAGCTGCGCTGTAAAAGTTTTTAGAATAATTTATAAAGCTTTTAAGAAGAATTAAACTCTCGATGTTGATGAGGAGTAGAACTACGGTGGTGAAGGTTTTATATTTATATTATGTGCTACGGTGAGAGTTAAAACGTCGAACTGTTATAGCAAAACGTATGTTGTTAGAAAAAACGAATCCCGCGGTTCTGCAGTAGGGCATAGGCCTAACCTTGGTCAAACGGAGGACTTGTCCTCCTTTTTGTTTTCATGTCCTCCGTCCGGCAGGCAAAGCCAAAACCCAGAAAATGTCCGGCTTTTTTGTATATTTCCTGTATTGGGCTATTGTTTCTTATTTTATGGCAGTTTTTAACGACTTTACACATGCATGCTGCCCACAATTAAGTCCCCCTACCAGACACTGCATGGTAGGGGAACTTAGGGAAAACATGCTGACTCTGTGAATGGAATCATTCTTACAAAGTACAATATGAAGAATGTTTCTTGTGAGAAGTTCTATGCTTGTTATTGGAAACTATAGGAATTGCTGCGAAGAGTTGGCGCCTCAGAGAAATAAATAAATAATAATAATAATAGCCTAATCCTCGTTCATTATTTCAAACTGGAACACCGAAGTATGATTACAATTCATAGTGTGAATCAGGGCCGTTTTAAGGTCGCCGTAGGCCCTAGGCACTCTTGCATTCGTAGGCCCCAACTCCCAGCTCTGCATTGAAGGCAAGAATCCTTGCATTGAAGCTAAGCGCAAAATTACGCCATCACATTATTTATTGACGTCATGTTTAGGCCTAATCATGATTCACAAACACACCCAGGTTGATTTTAAATCTCAATTTACTTTTTATCCATAAGGTTTAATGCAATATTTCCTGCAGAAGGAGACGGAGAAATTGTGCAAAATACTGGACGGAAGTTCTGAAGAGAATAATTGCAGTCATACAATCTTTTCCAAATGTAAATATTGCTTTTCGAATCTATCTTTCCATTTTTGGAACAAGTTCTGAAGGTGAACGTTCTTTTTCGAAACTCAAGCTTATCAAAAATTATCTGCGGTCAACGATTGGACAAGGATGACTATCTTCCCTTGCGCTACTTTCCATTGAAAACCAGTTAATGCGGGAAATGATATTAAATTTTGAAGATCTTATAGGCTATGTGATCTTGCTAATGCAAAGAGCCGTAAAGTTCACATAATATAGGCTGTTGAACAGCTTAACTTAACTGTAAGTTCACATCTTAAAGTTAGATGGCTTAAGTACAATTATAAAAATTATTAAAGTAGAATTTGAAATTTCTTTCATTTTCGTGTCAAATTTAGCCATTAAAATTATTTTTTCAATATCTCATTTTCATACTTTCGTGGGCCCCTAAAATGTTCGTGGGCCCTAGGCACAGTGCCTACTGTGCCTAGTGGATAAAACGGCCCTGGTGTGAATGGATGATCACAAGTTATTAATGGAGTGGAATCTAACTGTTTGGCAGCCATGAAAAGTGCCCATCACATCCTACTGCTGATTTTACCAACGCTATCTGGCCAATTAAAGGCTGAGTCGTCGACCTTTGGGAGGGGAGCGGGAAGCGGTGCCGCGTTCGTGCTGATCTTCTGCTCTTCGCGCCAGTGTTACCATTACCCTAACCCCCTCCCGATACTGAATACTATGCGTAATCAAGAAGGTGCGATTGCTTATATATATAAGCACTTTGCAACATTATGATAAAAAGCCTCAATTGATTTCCTGTACAGCTTTCCAATTTTAACTTCGTTTCTTGGTTACTTGGGAGTTTGGAGACCCTTTGACTCCGTAGTCCGGATGAAACATTCAATGCGTCCTCCTTTGTCCTCCTTTCTGACTTTCTGTGTCCTCCTATGGTTACCCATGTATCTGGCAACCCTAGGCATATAGGCCTAACCTTGGTCAAACGTCAACTTCTCTGACTTAGTTTTAAAAAGCTATTAGATTTCATACTATAATGTCGTCCAAATGGATCGGCGGATTTGGAATCAGAAAGACGTAGGCCCCTAAAGGCCTAGCCTACTAGGCCGCAAGACAGCAAGAGAAGCGTCACTAGAAAACACCTAAAATGAACTGCAGTAGGCCTAGGCCTAACTAATATTAATTAATTTAGAATAAATAAATAGGCCTAACTATAAATATATAGGCCTACGGTAGGCCTACCTCGGTATAGGCTATAGGCTATTTATAGTTAGCTAGTGTTTGCTACATTCGTATACCCTAATCCATCAGATCCTCTGCCTTCCGAGCTTTCTCGTCCTCAACCAAACCCAACAGACAGCTGCGGTGCCTGTGCCTTCTTTTTTCTGGTATCTCTCTGGCAACCGAACTCTGACCGCCACAGGACAACGATCACTGGACAACCTTCTGATACGACCAGTGGCGGCGCCAGAGGGTGGATGGGGGGGGGCTTAGCCCCCTAACTGCGGCTCAGCCCCCCCCAAGTGGGAAATCACTGCAAATCACAGGGAGGAGGGGACAAAAGGGAAGGGCTTGGAGCTTTAGCCCGGGCCCCACCCCCACCCAAATCTGAAATCCTGGCGCCTCCACTGGATACGACGCAGCGCTCACGAATAAGCTTTGTGTTTTGCGCTTAGCTCTAGAGTGGCACTTTAGAGAATGAAGAGTAATGGCCTACATGATGGATCCTTAAGGAGCAACATACTGTAGCTGGAGGGTGTCTAGGAGTGTTTGGAGGCTTCAACAGAGAATGAGCGGGAATCGTAATCGTAATCGTAAACTCGGAACTTCTACAGCGCCCATAAAAGTGGGAACCAGCTTATTCACAGGCGCTCAATCAAAACAAAATCGATAGGCAGAGGGGTCAAAATCCAGAGAGTCAGGCAGGCAGACAGGCAGGCGGCTAAGGTGGATGGTGTTTGGTGTTCAGACGGCGAGGTAGGCAGGGAGAAGTGTTGGATTCAGGATAGGATTTGTCAAAAGCAGTGTTTTCAGTTTCGAGTGAAGGGGAAGACAAGTAAGACTGGAACCAGAGTAGAGCAATGTTAGAGACGCCACACCAAGAGGACAGCCGAAGGAGAAGTAGTAAGTAGCTATAGGTCATCATCCATCGTGTCGAAAGCGGCGGAGCTGTTGAGGAGAGAGAGGTAAAAGATTTGTTGATGACTAACTGCAGAGACCAGTTTATTATAAACGTATACATGTAGATACAAGCAGAGTTTACGTGGAGCGGTGTTTTGTAAAACTAGATTGGTGCGGGTTTAGCAGTGGCGGCGCCAGCATGAAGCCTCCCCCCGCTATCTGCGGCTCAGCCCCAAAACAAAAGTGGGAAATCACTGCCAATGCCAGAGGAGAGGGAGAAAGGGAAGGAATTGGGGTTTTAGCCCCAAACCTGAAATCCTGGCGACGCTACTGGGGTTTAGGAGTGATCGAGTCACAAGAAAGTAGGTCATTCAGCCGAGCAAGGACAATGCGCGTTCTGTTAGCATAGATAAAAAAAAGAGATTGGAGATGGGACGATAGTTTAATTGAGAGGTTTTCCATGTCGAGATTAGCTTTTTGAGGTTGGAAGTTACAAGAGAGTGCTTAATTAGACAGACACGGACACAGAGAGAGAGACACACACACACAGAGAGACACACAGAGAGAGATACACACACAGAGAGACAGAGAGGCAGAGACAGACAGACAGACAGAGACTATTTTGGTGATGATAACAGGAACGAGGACGGAGGCATCTTCGAGAAGAGAAGTGGGAATAGGATCGAGTTTACATTGCATGTTTAGGTGAGAATTTAGGAGGCGTGACACTTCTGATTCAAAGGGTTGGAAGCAGAGTTAGGAGAGAAGATTGAGAGGCATGCAGTAGGAGTGGTATTCATATAAGACACTGGTTCGGTGCTACGTACAGGAAGACGCAGTGGTGAACTGTGAATCGAATAGAAACTGCAAGAAGAAGCAAAGCATGAGCCGCTGCCCTGCGCTTGACCTTCGAGCGGCGCTTTAGAAGTTGGAAGCATACGATTACGACGAGATTTTATCAGAGAAAAATGAGCAAAAAGGTATAAGCCAGAGGTGGGCAACTGGCGGCCCGCGGGCCGGATCCGGCCCCCGGGGACCTTTGAACCGGCCCTTGGCATGTCTTTTATATTAGCACTGTACCTGGCACTTTGGGGACCTTTTATCCGGCCCTAGTTTGGGAACCTTTAATCCGGCCCTACACAAGTGAATTTCTGTACATAGACGGACATTAAAACATCTGTTTCTTATTTATTAAAAATCCGGCCTCTAGTCTATAGTCAACTAGTTAACTACTCACTCATCAATATAATCTAGCCTACTCTCTGCATGAAACAAGACCACAAGTGGGTAGGTTCGCTACTTTAGAAACCATCTATCAGAACTTTTCAAAGGAAGTTGCTACTCTGGGGAAATCAAATATCAAAAGGCAATACTGTGCATTTTCCATGTTTAGGCTACTGATTCTGCAAATAACAAGAAGTGCACAGAACAAATAACTGCATTGAAAGTAGAGTTCCAGTCCCGGTTTGCTGATTTACTGCTCATGAACTAGACTTAAATTGTTTGAATCTCCCTTTTCCATCGATGCCAATTCAGCACCAAACTCCATGCAAATGGAATTGATTGAACTCCAATGCAACAGTGAGTTGGAAAGGAAATTTCGTGAGGTACCTCTGATTCAGTCCTACAAACTGTGCAATTTTCAGGATTCTAACCCTTCACTTAAATTTTCATAGCCTGGCACTGGTTGCTCTGTTTCCATGCACGGTCCACCTATATTTGTGAACAGTTCTTCTCAAAGATGAAGATAGCAAAGTGCAAAAACAGATGCAGACTAACAGATGACAATCTCTCCAATGAACTTCGAATTGCCACTTCGAACATTAAAGCAAACATTTCGGATTTGTGTCGTGACATTAAATATAGCACACCAAGCAAATTGATACTTTGTGCAGACAAACAGCTTTAGCCTATGTAGCCTATGTCTAAAACTGAATAAAAAATTTCGTTTTAATTTTTAGTGCAGGACTAATGTATTAGAATAATTTGATATTCGTCATAAAAATTAACTTCGTTTGCTTTATTCTGTAATATTTAGTCTGAATAAAATTAATAACGTTTCATTTTCTAGGACAAATGAATCTGCATAAATTAGCTCGCGATTGGCATACGGCCCCTGAGCTGCCCTTAAAACCTTAAAGTGGCCCTCTGTTAAAAGAAGTTGCCCATGCCTGGTATAAGCGATAGAAGGGGAGGGTAGAGAGCTTAATTGGTAGTAGAGTGGGACAGGGAGGCTTACGATGGAGAAGAGAGTTGACGGCTTTCAAGAGGCGTCTTGGACGGGAAGAGCGCGCTGGAGTGGATACGTATAAGTGATATAACCATAACCATAACCAAAAATTTTATTCCTTCAAGTAGGCAACATCACAACATCACAAATATAATTATTATAGAAACGCCAACAAAAAGAAAAGGGAGAGAAACCCTTAAGGGACCAGGGTCCCGCTAACAGGGTTACCCATGTACATGGGAAACGTGGCAGCAGGTTATGCATGAGGGTACAAAAAATTTTACATCTTAACTAGTTAACTAAATATCAAAAATTACACACAGTGAGTGTCTGCAACGAGCACAGTATGTACGAATTTGAGCATGTACGGCAGGTAATAGCAGGGGAAGCATGGTGGGAGTCAGGGATCCACAGACAGTAAGTGATGATGGAGTTTCTTTTTAAATACTGAAATGCTAGGAGAGACACGAATGGCAACAGGGAGATTATTCCATGTCCTAGGGCCAGCACTTTTGATGGAGAATTTTCGTGTATTCGTTCTAGTGGCAATTCCTCTATAATTGGAAGAAGACCGAACATTGTAAGGATTAGATTGGGATGTCAAGCTAAAGAAGTCAGTAAAAGCTCCAGGCAAAAGATTATGCATATATTTAAACATAAACTCTGAGGTCTGTTTGATTCTAATCTGTTCTATATTACAAATTTTCAATTTCTGTAACCCGGCCTGTGAAGACAGGGAGTTCAAGTTACCCAAGATAATTCTGGCTGCTCTTTTTTGTAATGAAGTTAACCTAACCAGTCGAGAAGGGTAATTAGAGGCCCACACTACATTGCAATAAGAGAGATAAGGGTGGACTAAGGAGTAATATAGGCTAAGTCTAATTCTAGTCGGTAGAAGGTGGGCAGTACGGGCCAAGATACCTACACTTTTCGCCACTTTCTTAGAAATATTTTCTATATGTACTTTCCAAGTTAAAAACTGGTCTACATATACTCCCAGGAATTTGACCGAAGTTACTTGGGGTAAAGGTTTATTATCCATAAAAACTGTTCCTTTAACTTCAGGAATAGGCTTTCGATGTGAACAAAATAATACGTAATTAGTTTTATTGAGGTTCAAAGATAACTTGTTCACTCGAAACCAATCGACCACATGCTTAAGTTCCTGATTCATTGTTTGAAAAAGTATGTCGTACGATTTGTGAGAAGCAAAGATGTTTGTATCATCGGCAAAGAGTACAAAGCGCAATATTGGGGAAGCATTGGGGAGGTCGTTTATAAAGAGTAAGAAAAGAAGTGGTCCAAGAATAGACCCTTGTGGCACCCCAAATTTGATTAGTTTCAATTCCGATAAAGAGCCATTACATAAAACCTGTTGCATTCTATTGTCTAGGTAATTTCTGAACCAGTCCAAAGCAATTCCACGCACACCAATATTTTGTAATTTGCTGGTGAGTATGTCGTGATTGACCGTATCAAAAGCTTTTGCAATATCAATAAATATACCTAATGCAAATTCACCCCGGTCAATAACAGATGATATATTATCCTGAATATTTAAGAGCGACATTGAGGTTGAATGACCCGGCTGGAAACCATGTTGTGAAGTATGTAGAATGGTCATTTTATTAATGTAGTCAAATAGTCGAGAATACATAACCTTTTCAAGAAATTTTGAGAAAAACGGTAAAATGGAAATTGGTCTATAATTGGTTAGTTCCTCCTCTTGACCCTGTTTATATATTGGTATAACTTTGGCTATTTTTAGAGCAGAGGGGACTATACCTGAGGACAAAGAGCAGTTAATGATATCAGACAAGGGAGCAGCAATAAGGTCGAACACCGGACTCACAACAGTTGGATCAATCTCATCGAATCCCGCACTATGTGAAATTTTTAGAGTATGATTTATAGATATTAACTCAGCAGGAGAGGTAGGATAAATGGCAAAGGAGGTTGGTAGGGGTGGGTCTAAATATGTTTGAATAGTGTTATTTGAAGCTGGTATCTTCTCGACAAGATCTTGAGCAACATTAGCAAAATAGTTGTTGAATTTCTCTGACATAACATCAGCATCAGTTATAGAATTGCCATTTATGCATAACTTGCTAATAATTCTATTCTTATCCTTGGTATTAATTATAGTTCTTATAACCTGCCAAGTTTTTTAAGATCATGACTATATTTTAGAAATTCAGACTCATAGTAGTTTCTTTCAGCTCTTATGCGGATCATTTTAAATTTATTTCTATAAGTAACAAATTTTGATTTATTTTCATGGGAAGGATTCTTAATAAATTTCAAGTATAACTTCGATTTCTTCCTACATGATTTGAGTAGTCCAGGTGTCATCCAAGGTTGTTTACAGCCCCTGTGTGCCTTGAGTTTTTGTTTTTTGAGAGGAAAGGCTGTGTTATATGCTGTCTTGAATAGAGATAAAAATAAATCATAGGAGCTATCAGGATCATTCCCACCACAAGAGTCAGATACAACAGACCAATCAACTTGAGACAGTAGCATTTTAAAGTGCTCACATGAGGCGGCATTTATGTTACGAGTAACTAAGTTCACTGTTGTATCCTCTGTAATTGGAGTGAGATTAATTCTCGCCAGAATAGGAAGGTGGTCAGATATGTCTGATGCAAGTATGTATGAGTCCACTACTTTAGAAGTTCTGTTAGAGAAGATGTTGTCTATTAGAGTCGAGGAGGTTGTAGTAATTCTTGTGGGTTGTGTTATAGAGGGTAAGAAGTGGTGAGAGGACATGATATCGAGGAAATTGGAAGTTGGAAGATGGTCCTGGGCTTTTAATAGATCAATATTAAAGTCACCTAAAATATATATATCTCTAGTTTTAGTTGTTAACATGGATAACAATTGCACGAATTCAGCGTTAAAAGCTCCGACATCCTGACCCGGGGGCCTATACACCACACCAATGACAAAGTATGATCCGTCAGCTTGAGGAAACCGAAGCAATAGCGCCTCATAAGTGAGATGTGAACGACAATTGGTTGGGATCTCCATTTCGCTATACTTTATGTGATTCTTAATGGCAAAGCCCACTCCTCCACCACGGCCCGAACTCCTAACCTTATGAATTAAACTATAGCCTGTGATTTGTGTAGAATCGGTTGTTGATTCCTCAAGCCAGGTCTCAGTAATAGCGAGAATATCAATGGACAGTTGGTTCAAGAGACAGGCAATTATTGAAGTCTTTGAGGCCATACTTCGAGAGTTGATATGCATAAGAGATGTCAATTGCCTCTTAGAAGAAAATACTGTCTCTAAGGCCGAAGGAGTACTATATTTGGAGACCAAGGGACGATTAATGAAGTAGTTGTCGTCTGGGTCCAAATCGTAGTTGAGAGTTAGGGGACGATTTTCTTGTACATCGGTATATACCTCTAATCTTGGTCCCTCCCTTAAACGACCAAGTGACAGGATTACATCAGGTACATCATTCAAACACTGGACAAATTCATCTTCACAACTAATATGATTAAACGGAAAGAGGGTCTCCAAACAACGTGTACAAAACCAAGAGGATGGATCAATTAAGCTCAAGGATGTAATTTGGTGGCATGCCAGGTGGTATC